>BMAW01091897.1:5811-31798 GCA_019974015.1 Nephila pilipes | reverse complement strand
TATATATATATATATATATATATATATATATATATATATATATATATGTGTGTGTGTGTGTGTGTGTGTGTGTGTTGGTTCGATCCTTGATTCCCCAAAAGACACACCGTGTAGTCAGGGCTGAAGAGAGTTAAATCTATCGTGGCTCAAAGTCCTCCAATGGCGTGGTGTGGAAGTTAGGAGAGGGGGTGGCAACTCAAGTGTAGTTCACGTCACTCACCCGAGGGTCAAAATTAGGAGGTCCGTCACTAATAGCCTTCATGTTGCTTCTAGTGCGACGTCTATGAAACCAAACAAACAGTAGGCTTAAACGGAGTGGAAAGGATTAATACCTTCACTTAGAATATCTCGCCTCGCAGTTGCTCGGTCCAATACATTGTTCTTATCAATAATGCTAATTCTTCTCTACCCCCCTCCTTTATCCATTCCACTTCTGTTCTTATTTACATCAGTCACGGTTCTTTTACAAGGTGATGTTCTCATTTCATTCATCGAAGGAAAGTAACCCTAGAGGTTAATTATAGAGAAACTCTTGTGAGAATCCGAAAAAATTATTAAAATCGTTTACTAACTAAAATTCCAATCAAAGAATGAAAAACTTCAAACAAAGGTGTCTTTCTATAAAGAAAGGCTTTCTGTGTCATGCATAGCATCTAAATTTTTATTATAAAACTTTAAATGAGTTTTATTGAGATTGATAGCATTTGTCAATTTCGGACAATTGTTTGTTTTTAAGTGAGGTATCATATAAATTTTCATTTCGGCTTAAAGTTTGGTATTTGACTCGTGCTTCGAGAACATTTTTTTGCATAAAGGTGACGCTGTGCCGAGTGATTTCGCGGAAAGATTGCAGCAGTCTTTCCTCAGAGTGTATTCAACCCCAATGAACACGATCCTTCCTCCTGCGGGGATTTGAAGCGTGAGGTATTGTTCGGGCGTCAGATTCGCGTCTTCTTGTCTTTCCTCGACAAATCGCCCTGTTCATTCGCAGGTCGGAAATAGCCGATGGGAGGTTCCTCCCCTGACATTGATGAAGGATCTCTTCTCCAGCTTCCTGAGCTTCATTTGGGCCCTCTCATCTGTTGGATATGGGGATTTTCTCCCTTTGTTCCAATCCATTAGCCCTGTGACATTGATTTCTCTGCTGTTTTTCCGACTGGCTCTGCACACTTGCATTCGAGCAAAAAAGACTTGTCCTTAATGAATGTCTACACACCATTCACTTTCAGTTTGGCTCATTGTCAGTTCCGAAGAGGGAGGAGGGGGGATTAATTTAAACGAGGGAAAAAAAAACATAAGATGCAAATAAATTTTTTTAAAAAGAAACATAACTCTAATTCAAACTTTCAACTGTTTTACAAGCAATTATAGAATTATTTATATTTGTTTAGATACAATACTTAATATATATATAAACATTTATACACGTTATGTGCTTTTGCCTAGCACTCAGTTGAATTAATTTAGCTTAAATTAGGTTGAGTAATTTTAAATAATTCTCTAGACTTTTTGCATTTACTAGATCTTTATTAAGCGTGCATCAAAAAGCAATTCAGTACAGCAAGTGAAAAAAAATGGTTTTTTAGAACACAGCTTTTAAACAAAATTACAGTTTGGTTTACAGTTAACATATATATATTAATAGAGATATAACAATAAAAATACAAAAACTGAAATATAAATTACGTGAATCATTTTAAAAATTAACACTAATTAAGTGCATTTAAATAAAGTATGTTTAATATTTATTATTTATTCAAATATAATTAATTTAATTTAATTTCGTCAAAACTATGGCAAGCAGGCTTCAGCTGATTTTTTGAAAACAGCTTGACAGGTGCAGCACTCTAGGGGCAGATACTGAATTGTTGTTGTCCTCATATATATATATATATATAACACATCGATCAATAACTCCCGAGTCTAACATTGAAAACAACACTTTTTTTGCAAATTTTTTTTTTATCCATCAACATAACACCTTTTGTTAATCACCTTTTAGGGTGATACAATCGTTCCAACGCTTTTCCAATTATTTCCCCACCCTCCAAAATCCCCCCCTTTTTTTTCCGCAAGAAATTTTTTTTGTAGCGAGTAAATAGCGATAAACAGCTTTCTGAATCATCGACTCGTTGCTGTTTTTGTTCCATCGAAAGCAATCGCGGCACCCACTTGGAAAAAACCTTTTTCACTTCACTTCAAAAAACCTTTTTCCTGGTCCGATCGACTTAAAATTTTGACACGTTTCAAGCAAAGGTTAGTACTCTAGAAAGACCTGGCTACTGGTTTACTACGAGCGCCATCTCTGGGTTAGTCTCGGGAGTTATTGATCGATGTGTTATATATATATATGATTTTTTTTTTTAAAAAAATCTTTGTTCAGAGTTACTTTCAATCAGTCAGTTTTTCTTCGAAGCTTACATTTTCTTTGTTTTATCAATCCGGTGATCAAAAGTGATCAATCCGGTGATTATGTATAATTACCGGTGATTATTCATAATCACCATTAAATTTGGTAAATGTGATAAGTTATTGAGCATTTATCCCATTTACCAGTAAGTTTATAAAATCAATAGCATATGTTATATAACATATGTCGCTACTTTTGTTTTTACTATTTATTATTCATTTTTATTAACAAGTTGTCAAATCTTTCTTTCGTCAGAAAAAAGCTGTCCGCTTTCTTAGATTCCAAAACATTTAATAACTTGGATTTAAAACGCTCATGCATATCGTCCAATATTCAATATTTTATTTAAAAAAACGTCTATCCAGCACGAAATTAGAAATACTACTCAAACCACATGCATCTGACATCATAAATTTTGGAAAATTTATGGACTTGTATTACATTTCCCATTACGAGTTGGGGATTTTATAAACTAACCGGTAAATGTGATAAATATACAATAATTTATCACATTTACCAAGTTTAGTAGTGATTATGAATAATCACCAGTTTATTACATTTACTGTAATATATAGTTATATATATATATATAATATTTTCCCTTTAATGTTACTAATAAAACAGTGCATCTAAAGATCAATCATATGTGAATGTTTAGAGCTGTGACAGTTCAATTATTCGACTGGTTTGTTAGTTGTAAAGCACTATGAAATATTTTCCAAGTATTTAAAACATGACTAAATATTTCTAGTATCTTTAACTCTTGAAAGACGGGAATTTTTTTCTTCTACTAAAAAGACTGCGGACCATCAAAATGATGGGTAGAAATAAAATCAAGAGTAAAATGTATCAAACGCATTTTTAAATAAATATTATTAAAAATATAAATATTTCAAAACCAGAAATATTAGTTTTTATAATTTACTGAATTTATTGTTGAGTATTTAAATATACTGAAGTCAATAAAAACACATTACTTTAAGAAATTACTAACAAGTAAAAAAAATCTTACGAAATCATAATTTTTTCAAAAATCAAGCATGACAGTAAATAAGAATCCCTTTGAAATGTGAAATATTATATTTGTTTTAGTTGAGCTAATAATATAAATTATTCAATGACCGTTTTGTTTACCTGTAGTAAATGGCTAAATAAGTGAAATATCTTAATTACCTGTGACATTTAACTCAAATCATACTTTTTACAGCTACACTACATTTAATACATATATACGGATTACATTTGCAACATAAATGCACAGTCCTGTTTTTATTACATAGCCAAATTTGGCATAGGTACGATTTTTCGAGTTCGATATTTGACCGAAAATTTGAGAAACAGCGTGAGGCGACTTTGATAATTTCATGATTTTGTAGAAGCTCTTCGGAAAGTTGAAGCAATGAAACCTCTTTTAGGCATTGCACTTCTTGTAACTTCTTTGAACACATTCCATGCGTTTATTGAAGCTACATCCAAAATATTGTGAAACACGTGCGTTGGCCATCTTCGACTTCCTGCTTTTACTGAATACGTGCCATTTGGTCAAGAATGTCTACACCATACCTCGTAGAATTATAAAATGCCACGCTTCGGGTACTTTCTTCTTATTATCTATTATACTAATAGTGGGTGTAAAGAGCTTAGAACCAAAATATTCTTGTTCTTCTTACATTGATACATAGTCAAGGTGGAATCATTGCGTTAATAATACGATGTAAAATAAAGTGGATGCTTTGAATATTTTTGGCATCTGAAATTCCCCGTCTTGATTGCTTTATTGTGCCATCAATGCTAATATTTTTTGTCTTCAATTTATTAAGTCTACTTGGTATGTATTTTAAGAATGGGTATCTAGTTTTAGATGGAAATAATTGCTCATCAACTGTTATATTTCTTTAGATTAGTAGCAAAGAAAATCCAGTTTACAACGAATCGATACCTAACAGAGGATATTAGAGCAAATTTATCGTTTTGTAGTGTTTGAAATCTTGTAGATTTTCTATCAAATCTCGTAAACCTCAATATTTCCTTGAATCTATCTCTTGGTATAATATCACGACAAAAAGTAGACACCCTGTCTTATTATATAAATTACTGATAGATTCCTTTGGCGCAATATGCTCCTCGAGCGTACAAAAGAGCTAAAAAGGCATCCAATGACATCGACCTGTTTTCACTTAGGAGTTGCCTTTGAGCTTCTGTTTCAGTACATTCCAGGTTTATTTTCCATGTAGAATTATCTACAAATAGCTAAAAAGCGCTAGATATTCTTTAGCTTTCTACGCGTCTCTTTGTATAATAAGGCACTCCCACGATAGATATTTTGGCTTCGAAAGTGTCCAGATTTACTTATTGATAGGCATTCTTGTCACCATTGCGCCGTCTCGTCCACACGCAACTTCAATACTTGATGTAGATCCCACATCAGAAGCATTCAGTAATGTAACATTGTTTTCAGTTTTCCTTCTGTTTCGTTTATATTTAGAGGTACATTTGCAGATTTAGTTTTGGTTACCGAAACTGGTTTTTGTGCTTCTTTATCACATTCAGAATCAGTGTTTTGGATAATTCAGTTTTCTGTGGAAAAAGTTCATCTTCCGCCTCAGGTCTTTATTCTCCTTCTGATTTAGGTTTATCTAATTCACGCCAAAGTTGAACTATTTCTTCATTACTAAAACCATTATGACGAACCATGTTCCTCTGAATATCGAAAATTATTCGAATGATACTATTTTTTTCCTTATCACATATAATATCTTTTTAGAGCGCTATTCTCATGACTGAACAAATAGTTGTTTCACTTGAAAACATCTGCTCAGCTTTTCACGTGAAAACATCTGTCATTTAGAAGAGGGGGTAAAGAATTAGGGAAGAGAGTAAGAAATAAGGACTCTTCTTTTAATTCAAATAATAATTTCTTATGCAACCAAATATTTGTTTTAATTACATATATCATTTTTTTTTTACGTTTTTGTGATTTACATTATCGATTTCAACAAGCTTTCTATGCTGCAGTCAAAATGACGGCTTTCTGTTTTTTTAGTTATACAACAAATTTCCACCCCCTCTTTACTGCAGAATAAAATTTTGTACACGTGTGTGCGTATTTCACGTAAAATTAATAAAAGTCATTAAATCGCAGAAGCCTGGGAAACAAAATTAAAAACGTAGCACATAATACAATATGTGAATCCGTCAAAATGAGGGCAGCCGACTTTCTAGTGTTAAAGTATGCAGTGTTTTGAAACTCATAAGAAAAATTTAAGGGGTAATAGAAAACACCTAAACAAATAATTTTCACCATTCAATGCATAGGCGGAGATCAAGCGGTGAACATCTAGACCAGTGGTGGGTAACCTATAACCCGCGGTTTACCTAGTGTCCCACTAGGGAAAATTTTAGGGACCCAGTAAACAATTGAGAGCTCCGTAATCATCCCTGTGGTTATTCACTATTTCTTTCTTTCTTTTAAATTTTTTTTTGCTGCCTTCTCGTTATTACATAACCGGATTGTTGACGTACATTTGGAAAATTCGAAAGTAAATTATGTTTCTTGCTCTTTAATTGCTGAACTCGTTGCATTGGAATTGGTTTCGAGCACATAGGCCGCGGAGTGGCCTTTAAGCTTGGGTTGGTAAATATAGCAAAACTTGGCTTTAGAATGGCGTTAAAGCTTTCTGTTGGATGGGATCAGAGGGTGCGATCTGATTGGCTGTTGATGGAGTCTGATAAAGTTGGCATTTTGTATTGCTGAACTCGATAGTTCATCTTCCTTTATATACTGGTATCAACTAGAAATACTCGTAAGATATATTAATTCCCAGGATTCTTTGGAGTTTGAGGGAATTTTTTGTATTTCGTTAATCGTCTTTGAAGTAAAGCTGAATGCCATTACTTGAATAACCTCTAATACGTACTGCTAATGAAGCATAATTAGAGAGGTTGGAAAGCCGACCACACTGCTGTATTAGGTGAGTGATGTTGAAATATTGAAATAAATTTCCAAGTTTTAAAACTTAAAATTTACTGAAATATTTTTATTTTTAGTGAAATATCGGATTCGATTTATATATCCCGATGCATTGGAAATAATTACATATATAAGCTTTTATTTTATAATAATAATAATGATATCGATTTTTAGAAAATAAGATAATTAATGCATTACTTTTATATAAACTTAAATACATTTTATAGCGAAAAATGTAAGAAATATAACTATTTCCATAACTGATGATAAAACATTCATCTTTAAAATAGTACATTTCACACTCAATTTATTTATTTATTGTAATTTTCTGACAAGAATTGGCTGTATTTTTTTAAATTTTTTTCTTCTCTTGATTGAAATTGATTTATCCTATTAGAATCAATTGAAAGATATTGCAGTTTTTTAAACTAGATGCTCCAAAAACAGCTAGTCCTTAAAGAAACTCAGAGAAAAAAAAAACTGGCTTGAAGTTTAATTTTACCCTGCACTAGACATAGCTACGAAATAAGTAATCCTTTAAAGATTTCATGGCTAATTTTTATTATTTAGTTTGTAAAGGAAAATCAAACTTATCAATATGCCTATAAAATTCAGGGAATTTCTATTTCTAAGCATAATCGTATTTTAGCATAGACTCATACCTAGTAGACTGCAAAAAACGCATCAAGCAGAAATGCAATATTGAGGATGAATAATGTTACGTTTAATATGAACAAAAGAAGGATTAATAATATATATGTTAACTCTTAAATTTTTAATACATAGCAGTAATATATATTCTGAACTGATTACGTAACATTCATTAAAATTAACTACATTATTTCCTTTTTTTTTTTTTTTTTAGTTAATCAAGTTCTTTGGTATCAATTTGAGAAAATAAAAAGTCTGATTCCATAATTAATACAAGTGCGTCAAAAGACAAAAAACCAAGACTGTTTCAAACTGTGCGGGAAAAAGAATATGGATGCGTGCTCAACTTTTCGAACGTCTTTCATGTAGAATCTGTGGAGACAATTGAACTGCTCGCGCATACAATTTTCAGCGACGTTGGGACGAATGAGTATTTCTATTCGATTCTTGTGCCATAACTCAACCAAATATAACTAACACTAAAAAGGTCAATAACTTACAAAGACAGGCAGTAGACAAATTTCACACAAATATTTATTCAATAATCTTGCAATATAATATTTGATAGATGCCTGTTCTCCAGGATAACACCCTAGATAGATTCACCCATTCAACTAATACCGTATTAAGAGTGTCTTGCCAAAATCTCCCCAATTAATTTTGACTTGATTTCTTGACTTCAATACGATCACTATCGCGCGTAGCAACTCTTGATCTCGTCTACCACCTGTAAGGCATATACTCAACGCTAGTGCCACTCGACCTCTATCATTTAACTTTCACTTTGCTTATTTATGTACTTTCCTATCTAACTTATTTCACTTTATTTCTACCTGCTTCTAATTTTCCTTATCACCTTTCATTTAAATTGTTATTTGCTGCAACAATACCAATTAAAGTCCCCAAGGTTAGTGAAGAGAAAACCGCGAATAGCCCAATGTCACACCGTTACTTTTCCTAACATAGTGCATCTCTTTCAAATATAGATCCTGAAGACAAATTGGAATACATTCAACGATGTGTATAGAATTTCAATAAACAAAAAGGGGCAATTAACAATTTTGTGAGTTCAAACAAGAGTTTAATATATTCAACATATACAAGTTTTATTGTATCACTTGGAATAATTAAGCATGGCAAACTTTTTACCGATGGTGTAGTTTTTAAATAAATTTTTTTTGACTGTGCAGAAAAGTTGTTTGGTGATTTTCAAAACAAAAAAATAAATCTCGAATAAAATAAAAGAAATGCCTTTATCTGCTCGAACCGTACAACGTCGTGTTATTGGTAGGTCAAAAGATATTACTACTCAGCAACGAAATGATTTATTGAGCAGTCAAGTTGTAAGTTTGTCTGAGGATGAAAAATACTGACATAAATAACGTTGAAGACTTGCAATGGTTGCTCGTTTATGATGCTATTGTTATAGTTATAGCAGTATAATTATTCACGAACAGCTGTGTTTACTTTCTCCAATGGTAAGCACTACAAAAGGTATTGCCATTTTAAAGAAAGTTCAATAATTCATTAAATTCAAAACTGAAAATGTTTTTGATTTGAAGAAAAAAATAGTTTCCGTCTCAATTGATGGGGTTCTAGCTACATTATAAAAACATGCTGTCTTTTTTTGAAGGAACTTGGAAGATCACTACTTTCATTCCATTATATAGGCCGTGGAAGCCCAGTGGTCATGGTCTTGGACTCGCAGCAGACGGGTTTTTTCGAGTCGCGTGTTCGAACCTCGATGCTACTAAAGACCCGCCGTGTAGCCAATGTCGATGCAAGTTAAATATGTCGGGACCCAAAGTCCTCCCTTTCGCATTGTGTGGAAGTTAGGAGAGAGGGGTGCCAGTTCATGTGTTGTCCTCGACACTTGACCGAGGTTCAAAATTACGAGGTCCGTTGTCAATAGCCCTCGTTATGCTTATAGTACGAAGTTAAATAAACTAAACCAAATCCACTGTATAATTCATGATGAAACTTAAGGCGCAAAAGCCTCCTAGAAACAATTAAAGGAAGTGATAAGCGTAGTGTTTAAAATTACACAATTTGACCTCGTTCTGTCTTGAACCACAGAAAATTTAAGCACTTATAGGGCAATTAACGGACAATTTTCAAGCTTTATGAAGAATGGAAATTTTTTTGCTGGAAGATATTTTTATTCTAGGGAGATTTGGTGAAACAAACCCTTAAATATTTTCCTTAAGTAAAAAGTCAAGGAAATTACAAATGCAGAAGTATAGGGAGGCTTAAAACATACATTGATGCATTCGAACCGAATTTCAGAACTTTAAAGCCTATAGTCCTAGGTTCAGTTTTAAAATAAAGCCTGATTAAATAGAGGACTATGTGTTGGACTTTTAATATTTCAATTTCCTTGAAATTCAAAACTGGATATGGAGTTATTTATTGGGTTGGCAACTAAGTAATTGCGGATTTTTTTTAGAAAATCAAAGACAATTTTTTCATGGAACTAAATAACTTTATTCTGTAATGTATTGCCCATTTTGATCAATGACCTTTTGCCATCTTTCAGGCAGCATCATAATCCCACGTTCATAAAACTTCTGGTTTTTATTAGCAAAAAACTGAATCAGGTACTATTTGACATCATCATTATTATTGAAATTTTTACCATTCAAGGAGTTTTGTAAAAATTGAAACAAAAAGTAATCAGATGGTGCAAGATCAGGACTATATGGTGGATGTGGCAAATCATCCCAACCAAGCTCCAATAATTTTTGCCGAGTGACCAAAGATGTGTGTGGCCTTGCATTGTCATGATGGAATACAACACCTTTTCGATTTGTCGATTCGGGCCGCTTTTTTTCAACTGCATTGTTTAATTTCGTTAGTTGTTCAATGCAGACATCAGAATTGATCGTTCGGTTGGGTGGTAAGAGTTCAAAGTAGACAATTCCTTTGTAATCCTACCAAACTGATAACAAAACCTTATTTTTATGAATATCAGCTTTTGATGTTGTTTGAGTGTGTTCACCTGCCTGCTCCACGATCTTTTCCGCTTGATATTGTTGTAAACAACCCATTTTTCATCGCCAGTTATCAGTCGTTTTAAAAATGGATAATTTTCATTACGTTTCTTTAGCAAATCGCAGCTGTTAATGCGTTGCCTTAAATGCGTTTCTTTCAGTTCGTGAGGAACCCATATATCGAGTTATTGAACATAGCCAAGTTGTTTTAAGTGATTTTCAATGCATGTATGTGATACATGAAGCTTCTCTGCAATCTCATGTGTTGTACTGTGATGATCCGAATCGATTATTGCTTTGATTTGGGCGTCATCAACTTCAACTGGATGACCAGAGCGTTTTTCATCTTTGAGTGAAAAATCACCAGAACGAAATTTGGCAAACCAATTTTGACACTGCCGTTCTTTTAAGGCTTCGTCACCATAAACATCACAAAACTTTTTATGAGCTTGCGATGTGTTTTTCCCTTTGCGGAAATAAAAAAGCAAAATATGACGAAATTGTTCCTTTTGATTTTGCATTCTTCAACGAAGGCTAAGCGAAAACTACGCAACCGATCAAAATACTTTTTTTACTGATTGACAGCTGAATTGCCAACTATCAAATAATAAAATGTGTTTTACATTTGTACTACGTCTGCAAACCTAAAAATTGAACTGACGCCATCTATGAGTGAAATCCGCAATTACTTAGTTGCCAACCCAATAACTTCAAAAACTCAGTTATATGGACTGACTAATTCAAGGTTTTAAGAAGACGATCTGAAGCAGCTGTTGAAAATCACTTAAGCATGATAATTACATGTTGGGCATCACTTCCTTCCAAATTTGCTTCGATAAAGAAATTTAGTTTCGCTTTACTATCAGCGTTTGGGTTCTGCTACTCATGTGAACAGGTATTTTCCTAAATGAAATTCATTCTCGATTCATTGCGAAGCAGGTTAGCTACTGAAAATTCAGAAGCCTGAATTATTTTAAAAACAACGAATTATCACCCAAATATCTGATACCTTATTGGGATAATGAAACAGCATCAAGGAAGCCATTAAATTGATTAAGTGATCGTAATTAAATAGGGTTCATTTTATTTACATGATGTTTGCTTTGCCGCTGAAATTTTAAGATTTCTTTCAAGTTGTAAATATAGATTTGATGATAGTAAATTTGCATTTCTATATTTAAGATATATTAGATTATTCCATCTGTATAATGTTTTCATTTTCTGTATTCTAAGATAATGCGTAATCTAAAATAGAAGTGATGGAATCCACGAGCAAAACTTTTTGAGGAAAAAAGTTGAAAAAATGACCCACTTGGAAAAAAACTGTGCCGATAATTACTATAGACGGTGCTGTAAGGGAAAGCATAAAGCAAGAGTTTTCTTACGCATCGTCCTTTCTACCGTGAATCAGGAGGCATGGCGACGTATAGTAATCAGCAAAAGATCATAGCCTCTTGAAATCCATGGTGGAAAATATATTTAACTCATATTAAATTTTTTGATGAATATTAGAAATGCTTTAAACCAGATTTGTCTAACACTGGATCCTGGATGGTTATGAATTAAAGTCAACAAAAATTCGTAAGCTTATTAAATTTTATAAGATAACGAATAAACTTAAGATTAAAAATATCAGAAATTCAATGTCAACATTCCATTAATTAATTCACTACATTTTCTTAAAAAAAATAACGCATTGATTAGTCAATTAGAAGCTCATAAAATCATTCTCAAACAATTTCTTTTGTTGTTTGATCGATTGTTTAATAACGTTGAACGATTGATTGTTTAATAAAGTTGTCTGATTGCTTAACAACACGAGGAATATGATAAAGGGACCTCGTAATTTGAACCTCGGTCAAGTATCGAGGACAACACCTTAGCTTTCCACCTTCCCCTCCAAATTTCCTCTCCACGTCAATGAGAGACTTTGAGCTTCGACAGATTTAATTATCATCAGTCCCATTATAGGGTGGGTATTTAGTGATAACAAGGCTTGAACCCATGTCTCGACGGAAACAACGCCAACATTACCTAGTGGTTATGGTTGTAAGTTCTCGACCATGACCACTCTCAAAAAATTACATTTTCTTATTTCTCTATGAAAGATTCAAAGAACTTCGATTGATTCGAAATTACCATCTATACAAGTAGGGTACAAGTAGGGTTTTTTTTCTCGACATAATATATGGTGTGCTGAAGTTCTTACTTCTCTAAAGCTCCTATTTTCCTTTACTACACACATATATGTGTCTCTTTTTCAATGCAAAGTTGCGTATACACTTGCGAAATAAGCAGCTCGCGAGCCGCTCGTTGAAGAGACCACGTCAAAATCTGAGCTGCTAATTCCCTTTGTGCTGTTTGGAGATGGGTTGATATGGTCGAGAGGCACACGAATTGGTTTTTTTTTTACGCTTATACATAAGCAAGATGAGCAGCTCACGAGCTGCTCAGCTCGCAAATGCATACAGACCTTAATAGGTAATGAAAAGGCCAGAAAAAACTTTAGTGGAATATAACACACGTTTATTTCTTAAATTCAAAATTCCCCCTCATAAATTGCATACATTAACGTGCACTATCTTGAATGCATTGGTACATTCCTGAGTGAACCACATACCACAGCATATTTATATTTAGATTAGCCCCTTTTCGTTCTTTTTGGAGCACTTAAGTCCTTCAAAATACAAGCATTCTAATTTACCAAAGTGTTATTAAGTCTAAAAACAACATAAATCAAAGTAAGCGATAAAGAAATTAAGTTAGCTTTCAGATATTAACATTGAAGCAATTGATACAATATCAAGGTAGACAAACTATTAAAGATGAAGGTAATATTATGCTCAGGTATTAAAATACAAACAGGTAATTGAAATTAGTTCTTTGTCACGTGACACAAGAATCGCCAGTGTGCCAATGCACACCAAATACGAAGTCATATTTGAACTCAAGAATCGACATAATTATGCGGCTTTCAAGATGTAGTTACAAAGAATTGAGTTGATACTGAAGAAAGGCGTGCAGATGCTATGTGTGTTCGAAACAATTAGGTGAATTCAGGTATAAAGAAATGATGTTATTAATATTAAGAGCCAAGGAGACGTAATAAATAATCAGTCAAGAAATCTTGAAATAAGCATAATCAAAATAGATTATTAACGGGAAGCGTTTCTTGAATTACTTCCTTAACCAAGTATTATAATTTAAAATTCTACTTTAACACATTAACTGTAAATATTAGATTAACCAGAAAGTTCTTTCTACTAATACTAACTTTCTAAATAACATTTATCTCAAAATGAATTTTTAAGGATTCTGATACATTTTCTTCAAAATGTACTTTATCCATAATGTTGATATTTTTCACTTTAAGGAATGAGGCTATTTTCTTCACAGTGAACTCAATACTTTTCTAATAAAAATTTACAACTGTTAGGTATGGTATAGTATTTGCGTAAAAATTATGAGGTATTTTAATGAAATTTGTTTCAAAAAATTTAATTTTATTAAATTAAATTTTTGAAATTATTAAGTCAAATGGAAAGTTCTGTCCGTTTTTGAAGTGAAAGAAAATGTATATAATACGTTTATCATACACTTAATAGTATTTTTTGTACAATATAATTTCCTTCGTTACTAGGATTGTTCTATAAACATTCCAGATGGGTGCCTCGCGAGTTAAGTGAAAAAAATTCGTTTCATCGAATCATCATATGCACATCTTTGTTTGCTTGGAACGAAAACAAACCCGTTTGGCACCGGATGACAATTGGCGATGAAAAACGGTTAATTTTCGAATGCATCATAACAAAAAGAGCATATTTTCAGCTAGTCAATCTCGATCTAACAAATCTTTTTAGGTTAAATCTCGATTTAGAGGACCTGTCTCCTCCACCTTTAAATCGAGATTGAACCTAAATAAGAGATCGTTGAGCGTATGGTGTGACGCCCTAGAATCAATACATTTAGAGCAATTGAGCGCAGAATCAATTCGGAGAGATTCTGCCAGGAAATGGGTGATATGAACAAAGCAGTGATTGAAAAAAGGCCGGCGATGTTCAAGATGAAACACATTGTATTGCATCATTGTAATGCCAAACCACATGCTACTTTGGGCATCACAGAGATAGGCTGAAAATTTCTGTCACACCCACTTTACTCCTCAGACCTGACACCATCTAATTATCACTTGTTTATCTACCTGCGAATTTTTTTGAAAGAATACAAATTCAAAAACTGAAGCACATATCAACCTAACACCACTTGAGTTTTGAGTTTGAGTTTGAGCTTTTGAGTATTTTTGAAAAATGATATTTACAAATTACCATCACGCTGGCAAGAGTTCGTAAGTAACGTTGGAAAATATACTGTACAATAAATATTATTAAATGTATGAAAAATGTATTAATTTCTTTCTCTTCACAAACGGATAGAACTTTCCCGTACACCTAATATTATGGTTGAATAAACTGGATCCGAGTCTAATCTATTCTCTTAGACTAACTTTCACTTATTCATACCTAAATAATGTGCTCATCAATCCTGGAAATTCCTCTATATCTTAAGTCTAATCTCTCTAATACCTCGAATCTCCTTATCTCTTATTATCTATCTCTAACACCTCCAAGTTATCTACTTCCTAATCTCTCTCGAATACCTTCACATAACTCTATTTCCCATTAATTCTCTCTAATACATCCAAATCTCCTATTATCTCTTTCTAATACCTTTAATCTCTCTATATCCTAATCTCCCCTCTAACATCTCCAAATCTTTCAAAAATACTTTCGATTTCACTATCTTCTAATCTCTGTAATGCCTCTAAATCTCATTCACTACACTTCTATTGTAGTAATGCTATTTACATGGTTCTTTCACAAGATTTGGTTCTCCATTCAAATAACGTTGAGAAGTAGACCTAAAGGTTATAATCAAAAGAAAATGCATGTGAGAACTCGTTACAAAAATAAAGCACAGTAAAAATAGAACTAATACTAGAGTCGTTCAATAATAGCTTAGAAAATCCAAGAGATGGCGCTCGTAGCATCGAAAATGGTTTGTTTTTAGTATGCATCATGACTCACAAGGGACTTTCCAGCTGACGAGCATTTATAATTTAACTTTATTATTGGAAGTTAGGGAAGTTGGAATATCACTTTCCCTTTCCGGGATATCCGAGATTAAGGCCAAGCCATTTTGATGGAGCTTGGTCTTTCTAGATGGCCTTGGTTGAAGTCACTTGTTAAGAGATATATAGCAAATAATTCGAGATAAAAACCAACGTTTTTATATGGTGACGAAGTTTATTAAAAAAAGATTATTGAAATGTTAGTTAAAACTTGCCGCAAATGTCTAAATATTGCATTGTTAGGCGAGTAAAAACGATTCCCAAAGTTTCAAAGCTCTAGCTTGATTGGAAGTTGGTTAAAATAACGATCAAAAATTTGATGACACACAGACACACACACCAAGTGAAATACATAAAAGCGTTTCAAACATGTTGTAAAAACCCTCATCTCTCTTTCGTCTTTAAGATCATTCTCTCTGCGTAATTCAATATATCTTTCATAGATGATGCCACTTTACTACACAAACTACGTTATTAAAAAAAATTGTTGAAATATTAGTTAAAACTTGTCGTAAATATCTAAATATTGCATTGTAAGACGAGTAAGAACTATTCCCAAAGTTTCAGAGCTCTAGCTTGATGGGAAGTTGGTTAAATTAACGGTCGAAAGTTTAAACTAACATTTCAATAATCTTCTTTTAATAAACTTTGCCACCATATAAAAACGTTGGTTTTTATCTCGAATTATTACCCATTAGGTATTTTTTTACTCTTTAGCCACATAACACATCAATCAATAACTCCCGAGACTAACATTGAAAACAACATTTTTTTTGCAAATTTTTTTTTTATTCATCAACATAACACCTTTTGTTAATCACATTTTAGGGTGATACAATCGTTCCAACGCTTTTCCAAATCTTTTTTTTTCCCGCAAGAAATCTTTTTGTTGCGAGAATCGCGATACAACAGCTCTTGAATCATCGACTCGTGCTGTTTTTGTTCCATCGAAAGCAATCGTGGAAAAAACCTTTTTCACTTCACTTCAAAAATCCTTTTTCAGTAAATACACTTCCATATGATATCTGTGTCATCTCAGCAATCTCACGGAGCTTCACTTTACGATCTTTCATTATAATTTTTGTCACTTCACTCACATTTTCTGGTGTAACGGCTTCCACAGGTCTACCCGAGCGTTCCGCGTCATTTGTGTCGGTACGACCACGTTTAAACTCGGCAAACCACCGACAAATCGTTGCTTTTGATGGACAAGAGTCCGGGTAACATTTTTCAATCCATTGTTTCGCTTGCACGGTGTTTTTACCCATTAAAAAACAATGTTTTATCAGAACACGAAACTCGGTTTTTTTCCATTTTTTAAACAAACTACAAAACGACTTTACTCCAACCTCGATAACTCAGCTGTTTCTGGTCCGATCGACTTAAAATTTTGACACGTTTCAAGCAAAGGTTAGTACTCTAGAAAAACCTGGTTACTGGTTTACTACGAGCGCCATCTCTGGGTTAGTCTCGGGAGTTATTGATTGATGTGTTACACACACACACAAGTGCTGGTTTTTAAAATTTTCATACATATATTATTGTCCACTTTTTTGGAGGAAAAAAAACCTTACAATATCTTTCTTATAATTGAATATTGTATTGACATCCCAACTGAGCTGGTGTGGAAATTTTCAAGGCTTTAGCTGATCGGGAAAAATTTATGAAAAGGTTTGTACCCAACTGAACTGATGTATAGTGAAAGGCAATAAGAAAAGTAGAATAAAAACCAGCGATAATCTTATTCTCTCTCTCTTTTTATAGAAAAGTAAATTCTACTAGAGATTAAAAGATTATTTCCAAGCTTTTGAAGGTGACATTGGAGTACAAATTCAGTAAAATTTCGTTGAGTCGGATTAGCTGAGTCCAGAGCCGGTCTTAGATATTGAAAATCGGGGTTAACTGCAGTATGGAAAAAAAATAAAATAAAATGAAAGATATACCTACAGAAATTCATCTTTGTATTGAACGAATTGAGTATGAATCATTCTTACAGAAGATAAAGACGTCTACTTTGTTGGGAAAAAAATCGCAAACTTCTGCTATGTGAGGTTTGTATACTACTTCAAGTACGATCAAGAATCCGTTTCCGTATAATACAGATGGTATAATCTCCGCCTGAAGTTCGAAATTGAGCATCAAATATTTATTTTAATGAGACGCTGGCTCCACGGGATTTATAACTATTGATTGACCATCATCGGTCATGTTATTCTTGTAACCTTTGCGGCGTTTTTCCGGCTCTTGTGCCATTTCTTAGTCTAATAAATTAATCAAAAACTGCTGTATTCTATTTGAAGGCACACAAGAATAAAACAGATTATTTATTTTCACCGTGAGTGTAGAATATCAGAATCTACCGAGAAGAGAGCTCTTTCTAGAATCTCAATCCTTATTTATGATTTATAAATAAGAAATCTACCTTACCCGTTCACTCATTCTTATTTTCACAAGTTTCTTCGACAGTCACTACTTTGATTAATATTTCTAGCGGAATTCTCTTCAATCCACAAAACTAAAAGAAGAATTTCAATCTGAATAACAATTCTCTAACCTCAAGTCCTTATCCTTTACCTTCCTTTATTTTCCATTAATTCTATATCATTTATATATCACTATATCTGAATCACTTCACTTTTTTTCAACCTTCTTCTAATTTAACTAATCACGTTTCGTTTGGGATGGGAAGAAATTTTAATTTTATATAATTCAAATTGTTAGCTATTCAAATGTTTTATGCTTTTCAAATTAAAATTGTTCGCTATTCAAAGTCCCCGAGGTTAGTGAAGAGAAAATCGCGAATAGCCAAACGTCCCATTTTCATCATTTTCAGACTTTGTTAATTGAACAGGAAATGATTATTTCTTCATCTGATACAAGTTTTGGTTTCGTTTGGTTTAATTAACGTCGCGTCGCACTATAATCAACAAGAGGGATATTGGTAGAATACGAAAGGGGGCCGAGCTCACTTAAAGGGTTTAGAGCTGCAAACCGGCCCTCCGGGAAACAATCACCCCCGCACTCAGCATTTATTGACAAAATAACACAAGATTTTACATAATTTTGAAATATAGGTTAAATAAAATGTACAAGGTATTTGCACAAAAGGAAATATCTATGACAGAAACACTAGGAAAAAAAAAAAATAACAGTTGGAATTTTCTTGCAGAAATAAGAGGTACAACAGCACAATACAAAAACGTCCATAAACTCATAAACAAAAATATGGGGCTATTGACAACAGACTTCGTAATTTTGAACCTAGGTCAAGTGACGAGGAAGACATCGGAGCTGGTATCTCTTTCTCCTAACTTCCACACCAAGCCAATGGAAGGACATTGAGCCTCGATGGATTTGATGCGAATCAGTCTCGGCCAAACGGCGGGTCTTTAGGGTCATCCCCCCCCCCCTCTACTCGAACGAAACCGCTGGCTTCAGTTCCTCGGCCCTTCGTTTTGACTCAGGTCTCTGCTAGTATTAATATTTTCTCTCAACAGGAAGCTATGACGTCATCTGAAATAAGATTAATTTGAGTTTAATAAAATAGAGAGCCATGTTGTAAAACAGCGACTTAACGAACCAGTTCTTCGGAGTTTTGCCTATTATGTGATTGTATTCTTATATGGACAAATTTAAAGATTAACCAAGAAATTGTCTGACATTTTCGATTGAAAAGTTTTATTTTCTTGAATTTTAAAAATCAATAAATTAGAAAATTTAAGCGAGAAAGGATTAAAAATTGTTGTTAGTTCATCCAAAAAAATTTCAAAAAATTACGTGAATGAAATTTTTTTTCGTACTATGAGAAAGTAATATAAAAGGATATTTTTTCTCTCAAGTCATTTTAATCACTGTTACTTAAAATCTGATTTTTAAAACTAAATTTGAATTTTTTGTGCAATATTTCTGATGCATTTATAGTTTAAGTTTTTTAAAAAGAGGCTAACAATTGCTTTTAAAAATTAATATTGAAATTAGAGAAGAATCTTGAAAAACAACAAAGTTTATTGATGCGAAATGTTCATTTATACTTCTTGTATAAAAACCTGGATGAACTTTGAATCAAAAACTTTGCACTCGAAATAAATAGAATTTTTTGTCAAAAATCTAAACATTTGGGTAAAATTACGTAAATGATGCGCAATATATAGTTCATATATTTTACTCTAGATGGCAGCACGTTATTGGTATTTAAAATGCATTTTTTGTGTGTGTGTGATATTTTCTTCTGTTATATAAACTAGATAAAATATTTTTAATTTTAAGGTAATTTTTTTCCCTTTGTGTAATGAGGAGAGAAACAATTACCAAAAAAACATGCACGAAATTTGTTTTTTATTTCAGTTGTAAAATTACTTGATGTATTATTTCCCGAAATATGTAATAGAATATACTTTTATTAAAATATTGAAAAGGATTTCTTAATAATATTACATGGTATAGTGAATTTTCATTTTATATTTGTAAAATTTTTTATCGATTAACCTTGTTTGTTTTCCTGTACGAAACAGTGTAACCTGAGAGCTCGAAATCTTTAATCCTAAAATTTCTTCCTAATCAATACTTTTTCCTGCTCAGTCCAGACGCTGATTTAAATTTAAAATTTTAAAAGATAATTTTAGCTTTGATGGAATATTTTTTCATCAAAACTTGATTAGATATCAATTATTTTAACGTTTTTTGTTGTCTAACGTATTGAATTATTATTTATAAGTATCTTCTTATTCTTTTGTTCCTTACAAGATAATAAATTTTATTTTGAATAAACCAGCGAAAACTAGACATGTAAAAAAAATTCTTTAATTAATCCTAAAATTAATTAATCGTAATTAAAACGAATTACCATTACTTAATTCATGTTCCATGGCTGCAAAGTTCGAAAAACATTTCAAAGATTGTCGGACTTCTTATAGATTATACCCCAGAGTATTATCTCAAATATATAAAAATAATTCACCTTTTACCCACGTATATTTATTCACGGAAAAAAGGAAGAAAAAAAAAGCCTTTTTATGACTTCAATTGCTTTTATAACTTTAAATTATAATAACCATGAATAATAAATTTTATCTATAATTTGATAAATTTTTACCCTTTTCTTTGTAGAACACGAATAAATATATTACAAAAAAGCCTAGAAGCATTTTCAGGAGTCATGGGCAAAATTGTCAGAAATTTTCACAAAATCCTGTCTGAAAATGATCTCAAGGAATAATTTTATTTGCTGTAAGCGCCATCTACATGTAAGAATTGAAATGTATTTGAAATGCAAAATTTATAGTTATACAACTTATCAATAGATGGCACTTAAAACCATACAAACCATCGTATTATATCGGTTCATTGTAATTATTTATAAACGTCCCACACTGTGAAGCGACACTAGGGCTACTGGCAAGGAGAGTTCAAGAGGATTGAGCTCATCCAAAGGGATTAGAGCAACAAACTGGCCTCCAAGAAGACAATCAACCTCGCATTCAACATTTATTGGCTATGAAATATTTTCAACAATAAAATAGTTCATAAGAGTATAAGTTGACACAAAGAACATAAGATATTACATAATTTCGAAATTCAAAAGTAAATAAAAACTTTCATTGTATTAACAAAACAGGAAATGTACATTGCAGGCATGAAAAAAAAAAAATTAACAGTAGAATTTTCCTGCAGAAATAGGACTATAACAGGCGACGTATGTCTGGCTAAATGGTACAACGAAAAAAAAGCATCCACAAACTTGTGAACTAAAAAAGAAGTATTGGACAAAAATATGTACATATAAACGAGGTATACAATTATAAGCAAACAATAAGGAAAAATGAAATATTTAGAAATGTAATCAAATATTGAAACAATAATGAAATTGGTAGAGTAATTTTATGAAACGTATCAATACAGGATTTATGCTTGAAATGCAAAACAGGATTATCACACACATATTTTTCTCAAATAAGCTTTGCTCCAACAACAGGATAACTTAAATGAAAACTTTTGGTAGAAGGGTGTGTGTGCGTGTGCGTGTATGTGTGTGCGTGCGTGTGTGTAGAAATCGTAACTGTTATCATTTCCAACAGAGAGAGCCCCACAGGAATATAAATTTGTATTTTTCAAATCGAAACGATTCAAATAACAAACGAAGGAACCATGACCAGTTAAGAAGCGAGTAATAAAACCTGATTTGGATTTAAAATAATCAGATTTGTGTGTTCTTCTGATTTAGAATATTAGATTGGATCCGAATACCAGTATTACTAGTTGACCACCAGAACTTCCATTCAGACACAGATATATATACATATATATATATATATATATAAGCTTATGTTTCAAAATCTTAACTATATGAAATCGAGTGTCAGGTACATTTATTCCCTCACCAACAATAGCAGCGAGTTTTGCAAATGAATTTGCAGTTTCGTTGTAATAATCTCTTATGTGAGTCCGAACCTAGTGTGTTGTAAAAATCACAGGTGGCTTATTTTCCTTTTATGATAATAATAAAGGCTAGTTTATTTCTGGAGTTCTTCAGAAACAATATTGATGATAGACTGTCGGTTTAAATAGAAACGTTGAAATAATGAGATACGACCTACAATGCGGCAAATCCGATAGTTTGTAGCTCGAACTAGAAAATTGAATTATAAGAATTCAGTTTAAACATGTGAACCCTATTTAGTACACCACAGTGGAAGACACACAAGGCGAATCGAGTTTGGGGGTCAATCCTTGATCCGTTGGTGTAAATCTTTCACTTGGAGGGCTTCGAAAATTTGTTAAAAATAGAATTCGCTTTTCAGGACGAACCACTCTCGATGATCCGGAGAAAAAAAAATGTACAGTTTCCTAAATTATAATCAATAAATAGTTAAAATATAAAAATTTCTTCATTAATGAAAAATTTTAATATTTCATTTTTCTGATTTTTTTTTTTAAAAAATTTCATAGTCAATGTAAGCTTCTTTAGTCTAAAAATTAAGGTGAATTGCAATGTAATAATATGACGAGATGTAACTTTTCCAGTATAAATTCTTTTAAAGTAGAAATTTATTTCAGAAAAGTAAAATTTTCTCAGCACTTTATAGTAAGTTTTTTCTAGATTTGCGTGCATATAAAAGAAAGAACTGAGATGTACAATGTGATTAAGTTCAAGGTAAATTGAAGGTGAATACGAGGTGTGGTAAGAAAATAACGAAACTGACTCTGCTACAGAAGTACGCATGCGCCAAAACCAGCAATCGACAACAGTTTAGTGTGAAGCCTTCTCTCTGGAATGAAGTGCCTCTAGTTTCTGCAAACCAATCCATATAGCCCGAGCCTTCGTTTACATTGGAGTTATTTTTTTTTTTTGTTTCGTCGGAAAAATGATAAGTTAGCTACGAATTGTTGTGAATAGTATGAATCCGTAAGGCAAATTTTTCCACCAAGACAATGCGTCGGCACATTTCACATTATCTGTGAAGAGGTTATTATCCAAGTTCACCATAAAATTCAAGTAATTCTTGAGAATGAATTTACATGCTTCATAACTATTTTTTTTATAATATGGATACGTATCATGTTCAAAAGATTTTAAACAAAAATGCGGGTTAATCTACAATGATGTGAAATAAAAATTTATCACTGAACACATATAATGGTTAATCTGCTTGTTTTCTTTTAATATTATTGTTTCTGTTGAGCAACATAAATAATTAAAATTTTAATTTTTTTGTCCTTAAAAATTTATGTACATTCTTTCTCTTTATGAAAGAAATTATATACATTTATTTCATTTGTTTATTTAGAACATCAAAAAAAGATGTTGAGAAAAAACAAAACTTAACAAAGACGAACAGACATTTAAAAAAAAAAATCAAAAATTTGATGAAAAATTGCCATATAAAATCAAAATTCAAAAAGCAATCTTTAAATGAATGTTTTATAAGTTATAAGTTTGAGCGATAGATGGCAGCATCACTATATATTTGCTTGTTCAGCTTCATGAAATTTTTCTCCACAATGTATCACTTTTCTGTTAAAGGTAACAAAATCTTTCATCTTAGAAAGCATAAGTTTTGTTATTCAATTCATTAGGTCATGCTAAGCGAGCATTAGATAAATGCATTGTCATGTGTTTACATTTTTGTCATTTTTGAAAGTATTGGAAACTTTTTTGCTACATATTTTACTTCTAAAACTTTTTTTTTTTTATAATTAAGTCGCAATTTAAAGGCATATAAACTTTTTTGTCTTAATTTTTTTTTCTTTCGACAAGTTGATGAATCCAATATGAATCAATATTAAAGTCTGTTGAATATTTGGATACATCACAAAACAACATTCAATTTCTCAATAGATTTAATTTTTTTTTAAAATATCGTTGAGTTCACTTAAATATCAAAACGAAGTAGAGAAGAAATCTATATGATTCGTTTTTAGAATATTAAAAAAAATGACGGATATTTAGATATATCTCTTGGGAAAAAATCGGAATGGAACAAAGTAAGTAAAATACGAACTGAAAATTTTTTTTCCAAAAAAAAAAAAAAACAGAAATGAAAAAAATCACAATAACATTTTTTTTATTGTTGTTGAGTAAAATACAAAGCCAATTTAAAAATCTTTCTTTCAAAAGAGAAAATCAAAACGAATAACATAAAAGATATTGTTTTATTAATCATGGTATCTTTCGTTAAATAAAACATAAAGAAAATTGAAGAAAAAAAAGGATGAAAATGAAAAAATTACAGAACCTTGCTTTGTTACTAATTTTTTTTTGTTCAGCAAAAAAACTAAGACAAAGCAAGAGAGAAAATTGGTTTTTTTTCAAAGAAAAGGAAAATGAAGAAACTATAGGTCTCGTTTTGATAGTAATCCTTTTTTTTAAAGCAAAATACAAAGTCGATTTGAAAAAATTTCTTTAAAAAAAATGAAAACGGAGAAATTGCAGATATTTTGTTTTGCTGTTTTATAACGTCGCGCTAAATCAAGGATGGGAGATGAGGAGACTGAATTAGGTTATAATAGAAATCCAAATATCTACGCTATTTTGTTTTTCACCAAACAAGGTCTTGTAAGAGATAACAGCTTTTTTACTCCCATAAAACCAACCAATTAATCAATCGAGATCTTCGATAAATTTACAGAACATTCACTACAAATATTACCATTATATTTATACATACGAAGCTCTTTTATCTTATTTGATGACAGAATTAGCTGGCCCACAAATTAATGTTACTACCTTCGTGATTGGCGATGGACATGTGGCGACTTGTGATTGCTCACCTTTCAAGCTTGCTGTCACTCTACCACTGTGAGAACGAGCCGGCCATTCTGGTAAAGCTAGCCAGCTTATTATTATTGAAGCCTAAATGAACTCAACCCCTTCTGCTACCGCTATTAAAAGTAGCACTGGAAAACAAGCACCAGAGATGAATCTCCGAGGAAGTTACTTGATTTCTCCGACTTTCTTCCTCTTTATTATTGAGTTATCTGATCAAGATCTTACATGTTTTCATTCATTTAACGTTTTTTAGCCATCCAAGGGGCTACTGTTTTAGGTACCCTATAAATTGTTGTCCAGCACCACTTCTTGTATCTAATTATTTTTCAATTTTTTTTTTTATCTTACTTTAGCGTATATTTTTTATGTCTGCTTTCACCAGTAACGAACTTAATTTTCAAAAATACATCATAATAAATTTCTCCTGAATTTTTTGTTGGATTGAAATAAAATATATGTAATACATGTCAGGTGCCTGGTTTCACCACTAATGAACTTATTTTTCAAAAATACGTCATAATAAATTTCCCTGAATTTTTTTTATTAGATTGAAGTGAAACAAATATAAAAATTAAGTATTTTATACTTATCGATTTATGTATTACCTTAAATCATATGTAAACAGGAATCAAGATATTACTGAAATTGAATAATATTCAGAATTTTCAGATAGCTGTGAAGCAGCGCCCCCCCCCCCGGGGGGGTGTGGGGGGAGGAGCGCGGGGGAGAAAAAAAATGGATCGCTTTTAGCGTACCAGATCTCTTATCAATTTTCTTATTGTTTACTCCAATTTTAATTACATTTAGCTTAAATATATTTACTTTAATAATTTATCGTAGGCTTTAATTTTAATATCGGAAAAGTTTACTATTATCCTTTTCTCGATATTTCGTCACTTATTTCAATTCTTATATTTAATTGAGTAATTTAATTATAATTATAAAAAAGCACACCTTGGGTGGTTAAATCTGTTCTTTGCAAGACTTTGCATAGAACTTTTTACGATTTCATTTATTTAAAAATTTCATTTATTTTCTGAAAAATTGTTGCTGTTAGAATGTGTAGCATCCAATTTTCTTGCGTAATATTTAAATAACATCTGATTCGGAGTCCGTTGGGTGACACACCCTACACACATGTCGATTCTTGATTCCAAACTAAGACCATCGTTAAAAATATTCATTCATTAATTTATTGTTAATATTGCATTTAGAAGCAACTTGAGGACTCTTTACAACGGACCTTATAATTATGAGCCCAGGTTGAATGACAAGGAAGACTCCTTTGGGCTAGCACTCCTCTGCCCTACTTTCCCCATCACGCTAGTGGGAGAACTCTGAGCCCTGAACGGGCATTAGCTCCTCTACACAACGGGTCTTTAATGGAAGGGATGCTATTTACGGGACCCACATTTGGTTAAGCTGCGCCAACAATTGTTTGAACTGTAATCTAGACAGAAAAAAATGAAGAAAAAGATAAAAAAAAAAAAAAAATGATGGACAAGTTGGAAGGTCAAAAAAAAAAATAGAGAAGGATTGCTTAAACATTCCATGGGCGCGTCACCTCACCACA
>BMAW01091896.1:29821-44469 GCA_019974015.1 Nephila pilipes | reverse complement strand
TATTTAGCGGCCAGGGATCAAACCCGCGACTGAACGAAAACCGTTGGCCACGAATCCGAAGTCATGACCACTTAATTGTGACGAGGACGACACCTATGCATTTTATATTGTGTTTGATAATAAATCAAGTTGCTGCGGGAGCAGAAGCGTTATGATATGAGTGCAGTATTCTGCACTCAGCGGAGCAAGCGAAATCAGGCATGCACTTACCTCTTCAGGAAGTTGATTGATGTTGTTATCCATCGTGGTTTTGGTCCAACGGATTAAAAAAAGTCCTTAATCCTTCCCTTCCGGGCGAAGGAGCTCGGAGTGCGAGTTCGTATTTACTTTCAGAAGTGAGATTAGTTTTTGGGAAATTTTTCCCCCCTTTTGATTAAGGTATAAAAGTATTATCCGTAGCTGAAAATAGCTATCGGATGGTAAAAAGTTCAAAAAAGCGCAAAAAAGGCGGTGACTGAGGAGCTCAGTTTATACGTGGCTTCACGCAGTGAAGCCTCAACTCGGAATCTAAACGATTTCATCTGATTTCTAGGAAATGTTTGCAGGATGACGATATCACATACTTCACAGAAATGAGGTGGCTCAGTCGAAACCAAATGTAAAATAGAATTTTTCACGTACTTAATGAAATCAAATCGTTCATAAGCACAACGTGTAAAAGAACTGTTTCGCAGGTTTAGCATTATTGGTTGATTTGGGTGCACAGTTAAGTGGCGTCTTCGAGGTAAGAACCAATTCATCCGAACAATGTTTCAAACCCTAAGCGTGTTCCAAATTAAATTTAAATAATGGAAAACCCAGATAAATGCAACATTTTTTTTTTTTTTTTTTCATTTCAAGAAGTTGGCTAAAAATGTTATAAAAATGGGTGCGGGGGATATTAAGTCCAACTTTGAGAAACAAGGATTTGAAAACAGATTTCAAGATTTTAACAATAAATTTTTTTTTTTGCGAATCCAGTTAGTGTCAGTATAGATATACTGCTATCAAAATTTCCAATAAATTCCAAATAATCCTTGCCCAAAGACAAATATCCCCTGCTGCACCATAATTTGTGACCCATGTCATCAGTGTTCATGAGCAACAATTTACAAAAGTGAATCACACTAAGAGTGAAATTATATCCACAGAAATACTCCTTGAGAATTGCAACTTCTTCAATCGAACCAGATATGGATGCATAAACACTAAACAAATCATAACCGGTCTTTTGACTGGTTATGAACTTATGCATGGAAAATGCGCATATCATCTTATCGCTTTTGCACGTTGGACTTCGTAACTTTTTCTATTTATTACATACAGTCAATATTATATTATTTTTTTTATTTGTATTTTGTTTATTTTGAGTAATACGTGTCGAATACCGATATCTACCACAACCGGTCATTAGATCCAGAACAATGTATAACTGTATACACCTTATTATTATGTATTCCTTACAATAGAACTAAATTTGGTATAGACACGACCAAGGAAATATAACACACAATCTAAATCTTGCAGATGGCCACTCCGAGTATTTTTCAATATCTTTGATTCAGTTGGCATAAATGCCTGGATTATGTACAAGCAAACGACAAAAGAAAATATCTCGAAACAAGATTTTTTTTTTCTGTTAGCAGCAGAACTTGCCGCCAAATACAAAACGATCGTTGCCTAAATTTACTACAGATTCTTATCAACGTAAGACGTGTCAAATAGGATATTGTAGCGAAAATAAAACCAACAAAATTTGTTCTAAATGTGAAAAATATATTTGCAGAAAATGTACATTGGAGACACTCTGTATATGAAAAAAATGCGATGAGTAACGAATTAAAAATTCTTGTTCTTGTGTTTGTAATAGAAATTGACAATATGCAACTTCGTTTAATTTTATTAAAGTTAATTCGTTTATTTTCTTCCCAACGTCCATATTTCAAACATTCAATCAATAAATACAAAAGTCCACTCATTTGACCGGCTATGGTAGAAATAGGAGTAGTTAAAATATACCGGTTCTGGGCCAGAGGAGCGGAGGAGCTATGAGGAGCGCGCGAGAAAGGGGGTGGAAATTTCACCCCCTACTTACCGATAACGGGTAGAATCCCTCGACTTCGTTCGGACCCCCCCCCTCCTCCAACCCCTTCTTTGGGACTCCCCCCTTTACCTTGTTTATTTATTGATATCTTTTTCGATAAGAAAAGGATTGTGGGTATGTATGTTTTTACTATAAGCGGGTCGTATTCAAGCATAAACTTTAAATTAAATGAGTTAATTGGATGGAATTAATATGATCTGAACGAATCGATTATGTTTTTTAAGAAATAATTTTTTAACTCTGATTACTCGGATGGACTTTTTCGAATTCTCCATTCAATATTGTTTAATGTGTTTTATTTAATACTGCTATTATTTTTTTTAATTATTTAAAACTAAAATAAGACAACAAACTGTTATTTTCCTGTGGTACCATCTGTTAATCATTCGAATTTTTAAGTGCAGAATTATACTTATTCTTCAGTTTCGAACCCCAAAAGTCTTCGTACTTGAATGTTAGAGGATTGGACCCTTAACCATTCAACCACGAAGACCTATTACTTAATATTTATTTTACATTCATAATATCTAAGATCAGATAGAAATATTCAGTATAAAGTTGAGTTGTAAGACCCCTATTGCTTAAAAGTTAATATCATTCTCTGTTTGTTATTGATATATTATTCTAATCTAAGAATTTCTCATTTTATATACCAGTAGATTTATTTCGAAAATGCATATAGAATACGTGTTTGGACCTGACAAAATCACACTAGAATTATTTAGAATTGATAAGGGGAAAGAATGCGTAAACATGCTATGAACATGTTGTTGCATGAATATTGAAAACAAGACCAAATTACTCCCAATGTAACATTCCGCGGTGTAAGAATACATTATTCTGTTTAACCAATCAGCTTATTTAAGTTTTGTGATAACACCCAGACAAACCAATCACAGTTCAGTATTGGTGTAAAGTTCTAATCATAGACTTGGGTTATATTTAGTTCAAAGTCATTTCTAGCTCTTTCTCTGTCATAGACTGTAGTTTTTAAGTTTTGTTCAAT
The DNA here is from genome assembly GCA_019974015.1 of Nephila pilipes. NCBI lineage: Eukaryota > Metazoa > Arthropoda > Arachnida > Araneae > Nephilidae > Nephila > Nephila pilipes. The sequence goes on along the minus strand of BMAW01091896.1, from coordinate 41,380 downwards.
TTTAAACGGACACGTACAGAATTGGGAAAATGAAAAGAATGGCTAATCCCTCAAATATGTCAGCTAAGCGTGTGTGTCTCAATAAAGATGCCAAACTAGATTCTTCCTTCTCGGACAGTGCTGTACCACCACATCATTTCCATTTGGGGCAAGACATCTATGCTGTGGTAACATATTTTGCTACCTCCGTGCAAGTTCATCTACGACAATATACAAGAGATGAAAACAATCGACTTTACCCAACTAAAAAAGGTGTCTGTATGTCGCCTGTGCTCTGGCAATACCTTGCAAATCGAATCGAGCTAATCAACGTGCCTTCCTCAACCGAAGAGCCTATTGTTCTGAAAGACGCTTTGATGATTTCGACTGTGTTCAGCGAGGACATTTCACATATTACCTGCCAGCGATACTTCAAACAGAAGGACTTTTCTAGAAAGTTTATCCCAGGAACTTGTGTTATGAATGAAAACAGTTGGTTAGAATTAGCACAAATTCGCAAAAGAATTACGGAGAGTGCCATGTCCATGGTCTTTGATTGTATTTTTCGAAAATTGCTGTTAAATGAAGTTTCGAAAATCACACCAAATGTTGTTGTGGATACAGACATTTCGGAAGTGGAATCAGTACTAACTACTTCATTAATAGAACTTTTTTGTGAATACTTAGGGAATTCTATTACCGACATGTTTGAATGCTATGGGTGTGCCCAACAATATGGTAATCAACTCGGACATGAATGCATTACAATGGATCATGAAACTCGCTTCCAACTCTATGGTGATCTAGCCTTTTTTGCAATGAACTTTGAGCAACTAATTCAAGACTTTATTCAACGAAACCTACAAATGTTAAATTATATAAGTCCTATGTTTGTAAATAATTGGGATATGACTTCTGTTATAAACAATGCCAAAAGTATGTATATTGCTTCTGATGTTCATCGCTTGCATTAAATAAAATAATTTTTATGTATATTGATGTGTCATTACTGTTCAATCTTTAGCTTACATATTTATATTTGTGATAATATTTTTTTTCAGTTAATTTAACGGTATAAATACTTTGAGTATTCTGCTTTTAACATTATTCATACATGTGATATTATTCAATAAGCACGTCATTCCTTAGTTAAGAATGGACCTTGAAAGGGCTTATCAAGAACCTGAACATCCGAGTAGTTTTGGTGGTGTTGAGGCTTTATTTAGAGCAACAAACGGAAAATTTTCTAGAAGGGATATTAAAAATTGGTTAAGTGCGAAAGATTCATATACTTTACATAAACCTATTATAAAGAAATTTAAGAAAAATAGAGTATTTGTAAATCGAATAAATCAACAATTTCAAGCTGATTTAGTGGATATGCAGTCCCTTGCTAAGTTTAATGATGGGTATAGATTTTTACTAACTTGTATATGTGTTTTATCTAAATATGCTTGGGCTATTCCATTACATGATAAGAATGCGAAAACAATAGTATCCGCCTTTGAACGAATCTATTCTGAACGTATTCCTCTTAAACTTCAAACTGATGCTGGTAAAGAATTTACAAACAAACTTTTTCAGAATTATCTCAAAAAGAAGAAAATAGTATTTTTTATGACGAATAATAATACGAAAGCCTCTGTTGTAGAACGATTTAACAGAACGTTAAAGACAAAAATGTGGAAGTATTTTACGGAAATGAATACAAAGCGTTATATCGATGTTATTGATAAATTAGTCCATAGTTATAATAATACTTGGCACAGAAGTATTCAGATGTCACCCTCTTCTGTAACCAATGAAAATGAAAAAGAGGTATGGAAAAATTTATTTGGAAATCAAAATAAAACATTATCTAAACCTAGATTTCAAATAGGGGATACAGTTCGAATTAGCAGAGAGAAATTAATATTCGAAAAAGGATATGAACAAAATTGGACGAGAGAGATTTTTACCATTTATCACATTCTTCGTAGGGAGCCCACTGTTTATAAAGTAAAAGACTTAACAGGAGAAGTAATTCAGGGTACATTTTATGAACAAGAACTTCAAAAGGTATCGGATTCAGGCTATTATCCTATCGAAAAAATTTTGAAAACTCGAAAAAAGAATGGCAAGATTGAATATTTTGTACAATTTTTGGGGTATCCAGAAAAATTTAACATGTGGGTACATGACGTGAAACATCTATAAAGAACGATCAATATCTACTTAATCGTCAGTCGTAAAAATGTCTTTCTACGTAACACTTGTGAGTGATAGCTCCAAGGATTTTTTTCCAGAAAACAAAATTTCACATTTTATTACACAACTTCCGACTCCTATTACTCTAAAGGGAGAGTGGGAAATGGGATTAGTTGACTTTATTTATCCTCATACATGGTACAATATAAGAGAGGGTAATAATTTATTCGGTTTTGATCTGGGTGATGGGAAGTTGATAGCTAGAAAAATTCCTCAAGGATGTTATGAGTCTATACCCGACATTTTAGAGGGGATGTACTTAGAAGATTTTAAGAACAAAATAGAATTTCATTATCATCCTGTTGTCAAAAGAGTGAAAATCAAGACAAAAGGACACGCTAAAATTTTTTTAAATGAAGGTGTTTCTGAACTCCTTGGTTTCGAACCAGGTGAAATTAAAGGGAAAGTAGAAAGTCCTTATATTGCCGATCCTAATGCTTCGTTTCCCCTTATATATGTTTATTGTGATTTGGTAGAACCTCAAATTGTGGGTGATATTCAAGCTTCCCTTTTAAAAATTGTAAAAGTTGAAGGAAAAGATGGAGAAGTGGTGAATTCACACTATACAAGACCTCATTATGTTCCCGTAATACGCCAGCAATTTCAAACAATCGAATTGGCTCTTAGATTGCATTCAGGTGATTTAGTACCCTTTGAAAGGGGTAGAGTTATAGCGGTGGTCCATTTTCGCATGAGACAAATAGTATAAATTAAAAATAATGGAGGTATACAGGTCATTCGGGGATCAAACTTGATGGAATAAAGATGCTCGTTCCATATACGTGTTGTTTAAAACAATATGAAGACTATTTCATCGACCAAGCTGGCAAAGGACTTTCTTATTATCAAGGTCAATCATTTCAAAAAGGATACGGCATCGGAGGATGGTTTAAAAGACTATTCCGTTCTGCTCTACCCTTTTTATCTCGAGGAGCCAAATCTGTTGGAAAAGAAGTTTTAAGAACAGGGACTCAAATAGCGAATGATGTATTAGAAGGACGAAATCTTCAAGAATCAGCTGAAGAGAGGGCAAAGGCAGCAGGAAGAATATTAGCAAAGAAGGCAATTAAAAAAGCAGATGATATGCTCGGTAAAGGGAAAGCCTATAAAAGAAAGAAGAAACTTTCAAACTATCTCATTCAATCGAAAGTAAGGAAGAAGAAAAGACGTGATATTTTTGATACGCAATAAAAATGGCATTTCTTTTGAAGGATTCTCCAGAATGTGCAAAATCCGAACTTAATTTATTTGCACTTCCACCTACCCAAACGGTGATTGAAAGAGGTCATTGGGTTCAGTTTCATCCAATAGCAAACGTATCTGATGGAGGACCTATTGAATTTATCATTTCAGGAAGTGGTGAAGAGTACCTTGATTTATCTCAAACTCAACTTTATGTTAGAGCAAAAATTTTAAAAAGTGATGGAAAAGTAATAACAAAAGAAAATAAAGTTGGCCCCGTTAATCTTTTCCTTCACTCTTTATTTTCTCAAGTGGATATTAGTTTAAATGAGAGAATCATCTCATCTAGTAGCAATACTTACGCTTATAGAGCTATCATAGAAACTCTTTTAAACCATGGATATGACAGCAAGATTTCACAGCTTACATCTGAAGTTTATTATAAAGATACAGCGGGTCGAATGAATATATATGATGAAGATGATAAGGACCCAAATGAAGGATTCAACAAACGAATTTCATTATTCAAAAACAGCGCGACTGTTGATATGATGGGGCGACTTCATGTAGATTTGCTTAATCAAGATAGACTTTTACTTAACCTAGTGGATTTAAAGATTAAACTCATTAGAAGTAAAACAGAATTTTGCTTAATGGGAGATGGAGATTATAAGGTTGTTTTTGATCACATCTCTCTCTTTGTAAGAAAAGTACGTGTAAATCCAGGAGTTCTCATAGGACATGCGAAAGCTTTAGAGAAAGCAACAGCTAAATACCCCATTGACAGAGTTGTATGTAAAGTATTTTCTATACCTCAATCCAGCTATTCATTCATTCAGGATAACGTTTTTTCGGGGCAGATGCCCAAACGACTGGTATTGGCTTGCGTGGATAATGATGCATTTAACGGAAACTATAAGAAGTCTCCCTTCGAATTCAAACATTATTATATGAACTTTTTAGGGGTTTATGTAGATGGTCAACCTATGCCTCACCAACCATTAGAACTAGATTTTGAAAAAGATAACTACATTAGAGCATACCAGAATCTATTCTTACAGTCTGAAGGTCTTTATTTATCGAGAACTGAATTTCCTAAAGGATATGCATTATATCTGTTTGATTTATCACCTGATTTATGTGACGCGGAACATTTCAATTTGATCAAGCACAGTAACTTAAGAATAGAATTAAAATTTAATAAAGCCCTAGAACAGACGGTTTCATTAATAGTCTTTGCCGAATTTGAGTCCCTGATTGAAATCAACAAAACAAGAAACGTGCTCTTCGATTTTGGAAGCTAATGTATGCATCACAGATTCATCGAATTTTATCTAGAGATAGAGATGCGTCAAGATATTTCATTGGAGTTTTCCCATCAGACGAAATACCTCCTCCAAAAGAATGTACTACTCTAGTTATAAATACGGATACACATGACCAAGAAGGATCACACTGGTTGGCAATGCATATTAAAGACAAGAACACTTTAGAATTTTTTGATTCTTATGGATTCCCACCCGAAATGTATGGGGATCATATTTCCAAGTATGCTGAACAGTTTACGAATGTGAAGTGGAATAAGAAATCCATCCAAAGTCTCACATCAAATGTTTGTGGACTTTATTGCGTGTATTTTCTTTTAAAAATAAGCCAAGGTTATTCTATGGATTATGTGTTATATGAATTCTTTCGTAGTAAACTCAATGATTTTCGATTGTATCAATATTTTAAAAAAAGGTATAATGTAAGATTAAATTTTAGATGGTGAATAAAAAAAAAAAAATATTTCTTATAATTTGTGTTCTTGTTATTATTTTTTTTTTTGTAAGAGAACTAGAATTTAATTTTTATTACAAATTTGAAATATTTTTGATGTTTAATGATTAACATAAATAAAATACTATATTATTTTATTTTGTGAAATAAATAAGAAGTAAACAAGTATAAATTGAACAGAAAAATGAATTTATTTAGAAACAAAAAATTACACTTAATATTCTATCCATGATAAAGGTTTTGCATACAATATTTTTGTTTTCAGATATTTATTCTTAATATAACTTGATGGAAAGTTTTTTCTTTTTAAAACTTCGTTAAAAAATTCAAATCCTAAAGGTTTTTTTTTCCTATCCCTTACTAGATGAGTAATCAAATTTATAATATTTGTATTGCGTATAATTTTTCCATCCACTATTAGCTCTTTATCAGGTGTCCAGTATATTTCTCCATGATTCTGCTGGATAAAGTTTAAAATTTTCTTTGGGATATTTTTGTATTTCCCTGGTGCTATATTTCCTATCTCTTCTTCAATTCCTTCAGCATTTGCTCCATCTTTGGGGCGGGTTTCAACATGCTCTTTTGGTGATATACTTGTAATCGTATTTGTCTTATCAACCTTGTCTGTAGACTGATTTTGATAATTTTCTTGTTTTGTATCCACTGTCTCCATGATATCAGGATTTTTACTAGGATAGGGAAAGTTTACAAACTTCTGAAGAATTTGTAGGTAAAGAGTTGCTTTTTCTTCGTCCGTGATATGTTTCCTTTGAAGAATGGCATGCATCTGTTTATCTAGTGTAGACAATCGGTCTTCAGCAAATTTTCGAAGTCTCTCTTCCGGTACAAGCATAAATTTCTTAGTATGCTCCATTAAACAGAGAAGATAAAACCGAAAGGGCAGCTGGAATTAAGAAACTAAGGAATCCTTCTCCCTTTTGAACTAACAAATGCCTCTTCTTATACAAAGGAACGGATCTATCCCCTAACTTTCGTACGACCGTTTTAAAAGGAGCCAGATTTGATTTCTGACGTTTGGTCAATGGAACATTGCCTTTTAAAGTATTAATTGCGCATTCACATACGGCCTTTATCAAAGAGTTCGGACACTTCCGCAAAATTTTTTTCTTAATTTTACTCTTCGCTAAAAATTTTAAATGCTTAACATGTTTAGTCGACATGTTTAGAGCAAATGTTGTATATCATACATTACAATCCTTTAAATACTACGTTTTGTTACAAAGAAATGATTAAAGCAAAATTAATTATTTCTGGAAGCAATTATTATCGAGGTACATAAACAATATTTTTATCCTCAGGAAAGATATTCGTACGCACGCGTAATTCTTCATCAGTTTCAGGTTTCAAATCGATAAATAAATATCCATATGGACGAGTTGTTGCATCGTTATAACTTTCAAGGAAAAAATTTTGATTTTAATGGATACATTTGTCTAGCTAAACAGGAAATTTGTTGTTTGTCTCTAACGCTTTTGAAGCAACATAAATAAGAAGCATTTAAAGAAACATTCCTCATTTCTCTACCTTTATGAAAAATGTTCTGAACAATAAAGATAACAGATATATTCTTATGATGACTTCCCTTTGTAAACAAATTAGATAATTTTTTATCATCACCCAATTCACTCATTAAATCATCTAGTATTATAAGAACATCTCTCATATTTTCTATATCTTGGGGTATACCTTCATGAAATTCAACATCAAGTATTTCATTAAAAAGTTCTTGATAAGCGCCATAACACCAAATGACTTTTGGAGGGAAAGGCTTGATTATTTTTTTTATCTAATAAACGTTTTACAAAAAAAGTTTTACCAGAATTTGAGGGGCCACATATTAGCATAGAAAAAGGATGTATCAAGTAGGGGAACTCCATTGCAAATGAGAAGACATTTTTTAGGACATTTACTTTATATGTTCATAATATCATTATAAAATTATCCTAAAAGTAAATTATAAAAAAGTACAAGTAAAACCAATATACAAAAATAAACATTTTATTTACACACACACAAAATATTATAAAATTAATCCGTAATAATTCAAAACATACAGTAGGTTTTTAGAAATAGACATACATAATTTTTCGCTTTGGTATGTACAGAAAAAAAAAAAAATACAACGATAAAGCAGAAAATCACCTTTGCTCACAATTAATGGAGTAATGTCCTAAAGCTAAAGTGTTTATTTTGTTATTTAGCAAGTACCTTTTTTCATCATGTGCAGAAAGGGCAAGCTTGTTCAAAGTCACAGTGTAAATGTCATGATTCACACTTCTGATTAAGTTCATTGAAGAATACAAATTAATGTCTTCCAGTAAGCATCTTCGATAATCTTCAAAATCTATTTTTTTCTCCAAAGTTGATTTTTTCACACCTTTCAGTTTTTTTATCAAATGACAGTCCTCCACTTTAAAGGAATACATTTTGGAACGTAAACCTATAAATTCGGTCATTACTTTACCGCAATTTTCATCTTTCATTTTACCTAAAACTTTTTTGTTTTTACGAGGAATCCCATAGATGTTATCTGTTGGGTATTCTGAAGTATCAAAAAGATTTATATCATTTTTTATATCATTATAAATATCATTGCATTTTACATCATAAATAAAGCTATCGGTATCAGTATATAAAAGTTTTACATTTTCTCCGTAGCACGCTTTCATCTTATGGTAATGAAACTCGTACATTAAAGTCTTAGAAATATCGAGTATCGACATCCCTACTGCTATAGGCTTGTTCAATGTGAGTGAAGTTCTATTCATATGAAAAGCTGCTAAATTCTCACAGAAAATTGTTCTATCTTTAAAATTTGGTTTAGATATTAATCTTTCTGCCTTTTCCCCATTACTGCACAGACGAATATCCACACGCTTTCGTATGTTCTCCATCGTTTTCCCAAAAATTGCATTATTCATTAATTTGTAGAAATTTTTCTCGAATTCGTTCTCAGCTTCAGTGCGGAATTGAGTATTCATTTTTATATATGGCTGAAGCCAGGATTCTTGATGGAATTCTAAAATTTTGTGTACCTTTTTCAAAACTAGACCTAATTTTAAATATTGTTTCAAATTTCTGATATGCACTACATAGTTTGTTTTAGGGTATAATGTGGTTAACAATCTCTTTTCTTTACATCCGGGAGGTACTGAAGATTCAGGGGCTAATGGTAAATCTGAGTGGTAATCATGTAGAGATTCCGGGTATTCTAAATCCACTTCGAGGATGTATCCTTTTTCACCATTCTCATCGATGTGATCGACTTCTAAGAAATCAACCCACTTAAAATTATTCAAAGGAAGCGGTTGACTCATAGCCCAACCGTAAAGATTATTAGCATCCAAGTATAGCAAAAAGTTTTGCGGCTTACTAGGTTCAAAATTAGGTAGAAACTTATTATTTGCCTTTGCATACCGATTAGAGCATTGTGAGATCCCACCCCGTATACCCTTTTCTACGAATAAATACATATCATAGTCCATCAGCAATTTAATTTTTACATTGGTCAGTTTCAGCATTGAATCCCATGAAAGACCTGGTGCAGTGTAATACCACACTGGATCCAAATTGTAAGCTTTCATGCACACGCTACGAAAATTCTCAAAAATGTCGCTTAAAAGAAGAACATCGGTTTTTACATACAAATCTGAATAATCCCCTAAACTTTTAATATTAAATGCATTCCACACGTGATTTGCATGCTGATAATCATCATCGGTTATATCTTCATCGTTGAGACGATTATAAAATTTCTCTTTGGGGGGTAAACATGTATCATTCAGTTTTTCAACATCTGATACATAATCATAAGGGAAACACCCCTTTCTCATAAGTAGTGATACTTTATCATCTGAAATAAATGATCTCACATTTCTAAACTGATCAGGTTTTAGATTTATTGCTAATTTCTCCAAACTAGTAGGCATAAATCTACAAGAATCTAAAAATCTAATAGAAAATCTTTTACTAATTTTTTTGGAAAAAGAAATGTATTTTTCAGTATTTTCAGGTATCACATTTATATCATAGTTATCATTTCCGAGCTCTTTGATGAACAAATGCGAATCATAACCGGATAAATTATGAAATATAATAGGTAGAAAGTTGGGTACTTTAAACTTTAAATTACATGAATTATGTGCAGGACCTCTGTAAACACCTGTTAAGTGGCAGTGATCTCGCACTTTCCAGTCCTCTTTCGTGAAATTACCTCCGCAGATGTAACAACGAGTAGAAGAAGCGTTAGCATCTTGCTGCTCTTTCGTGAGGGGGATCATAGGCTTTTTATTTGAATAAAGATATTCAATTTCCTCTGCTTCCTTAGTCGCGACTTCCATAAAAACCTTAGCGGCATCGCTTCCTCTATATACAATAGGATATTTATACATACCATTCATGTAACATATGTAAAAACAAAAACTATATGGCTCATGTTTTTGATATTTCATAGTAAAAGAGTTTACAGAAGAAGGTTCGCAAGATGAGATTGGCTTTGTAATACATTCAAAATCTGCGTAAGCAACGAATGGGATTTGTACAGAGTGCTGAAAATTTTTAAAAAATAGGAATTTCTCTTTGGGCATTTCAATTCTTACACTATTGTGGGAATTGCAATTTTCCCTATGTTTTGTAAGAATATTTTCTGAAATAAAATGTTGCAAGCAGCGACGGCAGATGTATGTCTTGTGGTGAAAATTGCTTAGTTGACTTGAAACAAGTCTGGATAAAGATTTTATCCAGCAATAATGAGAATTGTTATTTGAATTTTTTACATACATCAGGTCGAGATGCTTTTTCTTTTCAATTTTGGTAATAAGGAGAGGAAACACTTTATTTTTTTCATTTAAACTGTACACATTTATCGATATATTATTCTTTTCTTCAAATATCTGTATGTCTTTTAAGGGAGTCGGGAAATTTATTCCTGTGAAATCTAAAGAGTTAGTAAAAATATTATATTGTTGTGTGCGGTATGTATGCTCCTTCACCGGGAATAGTGCGGATAGTACGGCCCATTTAAAACAAAGATTGTCATCGTTTTGGATATTTATCACAGCATGTTTCTTTTTTATTATATCAGGTAATTCAATAAATGAAGAAGCGTGTAATGGATTAAATTTGTTAACTCTTATTTCCAAATATAAGATTGAATGTAGACTCCAACCGGATTCTTTTTCTTGGAAATCGGCGGTCTCCGCTAAAAGCTTATCCACAATAGAATAGTAAAATTCACCAATATTTGTTTGGGTAAGAATGATATTATTTTTTGTCTTAAAGTTTTTCTCCTCGGTGACAATCCCTGTATTTGAAGCTTTAGAATATTTACACATTAACATACAATTAACTTTTAGTTCATTCTTTTGCAATTCATTTAATATTATATCCTGAAAATCCTGTTCTTTTGAATTTAAGAATTGCTTTATTTCAAGAAAATTATCACTATTTTCTAAACGTAGAGTTCTTATTCTGCTTTTAAAAGCGCTCTGAATCACAGCAGATGATTTTAATAAAGGTATCTTCCTTACCTCCGTATTGTTTTCATTTGAAGTACTGGGTGCTGCGTCGTCCTTTCCATAAGATGCATGAATTTTCAAATGACGAATTAATCCATGGATTGTCGAACAGTTTTTGTCACACACTGGGCAGACGAAAGAAGTTGTTGGAGCAGCATTTTCCTTCTCTGGATGGGGCATTCTGCCTGATTCACTGGAAGAAGTACTGGCAGCGGTCTTAACAAAGGGTTGTCCGTGGGCCTTTAAATGGTGTCGCTTTAGGTTGTCCATTCTTTTAAAAGTCATTCTACAAGCTGGGCAGATAAATGAAGTAGCTGAATGTGATGATTTCACATGGCGAATCAAGTTCTTTTTTAAAGAAAAAAGTTTTTTGCATTCTGGACATGCAAAGTCGATTTCGTTGATTGTCTCGAAGGGCTCATTCCATTGTGTATTGCTGATATCACCATAATCCATTTCAGCCAATAAATTTCCATCAATGGGAATATCAATCTCATTAAAAATTTGTTCTAATTTATCCATAGTTCTTATAATTATTAAATAATTTAATTCCTTTAAACTCAAAATGTACTATGAAATCTAAGGTTGTAACAGAAGGAAGCAATTTTTTTTTTCCCTCTAAAGGGCGTATGAAATTGAAACAGTAGGTGCAAAGCTACTAGAGCAAGTGTGTAGAGTCTAAGGAAGTTGGTATTTATACATCGCTGCCAAAACCAGAATGTAATGTTATCTTTGACACGTGATCGATTATCTGTAGAGGGGAGTTTACCCTCTGAATTTATTTCCATGCTTAACTAAAAAGAACTGGACTGTATACTTTCGAAAATATTCAATA
>BMAW01091896.1:0-28007 GCA_019974015.1 Nephila pilipes | reverse complement strand
ATATATATATATATATATATATATATATATATATATATTTGAAAAAATAACCATTTTTATTTTGTCTTATTCTAAAATACAAGTTCATTTCACTTGTATTTTAGGATAAGACGTCTTTGGGCAAGACAATGGAATTTGCTGTTCACAGAATTCCTTCTTTATCTGCTGACAGCATGAGCAGTAGATATAATATGCCGGTGTGAGGACAAGCGGAGCCCTATGATAGCAGTGTTGTTAGACGGGATTTTTTTATAGACCGTTATCTGTGTTCGATACGTGTTTAAAAATTAAAATTCTGTATATTAAATTAGTATTGAATTTTCTCAATTAATAATATATAAGAGCAAAACGTAGATATAATGAGCTTTTAGTATCATTCTTTAATTTATTTTACTATAAGCAATATTGAATTCTATAAGGATTTTGAGATCACGTAGAAATGCATATTTTTAGCGATCAATGAATGGTATTCTTACTTTATTAGAGGAAATTAATACAATTGCGTGATTGGAAGCAAGTTGAATGAATGGAATGAATTTTTTGGAGAGGGATAATTTAGCACTTAATATGTTTGTTTGTTTTTATTGAAAACTATTATTTATTTTTTCATATAAATATTTTTAATTATTAAAAACTAAAGTACTTTGCGCCTGTGATGCCATCTGTGAATGATTTGAATTTTTAAGTGTAGAACTAACTATATATTTATTCTTATTTTTAGTTTCGAGCTGAAAAGTTAATATCACTTTTTGATAATCTAAATTCGATCAATTTTAATAGTTTCTAAAACCATAATTTTATCAAGATGGTACTGTGAAAATATTTTTGAAGGAGAATCGTTTCTCAACCTACTTTATATATAATAGAATATACTGACTTTTATATATACCGATAATTATGTTTAAAATTAGAGAATTTCACTCGCTTATGAATTTGTCTCTTATTCATATATTTATATATAAATTTGCAAATGATTAATTTAGGTAAATTTATTTTCTACCTGTAAAACGAAATACATTTTGTTAGCTGTTACACTTTCTATTTTATAATCTTATTTTCTGATCAGAGACAACAAGTCGCAGACGACGTTGGCTACGCATTCTGACTTTCGCGATAATGTTCCTCTTCCAGATGATTTCTTGCCAACAAATTCCCCAAATTTCATCTGCTGAATCAATAGCTCCTACAGTTTTTAGAGGAAAAAATGCCATAGATAAATTTCTTAGAAAACTCCTTGATGAAGAATAATTAATTCATGATACCCTGCGTTATGTTAAGCCTATGGTTTTCTCTCCGACAGATGAAGAAAATTATCAATCTTCGACACAATGCAGATCTGTGAAAACCTTCTCAATGGACATGCTGTAAGGGACCACGATCATCTAACCAGAGCTTACAGAACAGCAGCATACAATAGCTATAAAGTTAAATTTTAAATTAGCAACTCACATTCCTGTCGTAATTCATAATTTGCAAAATTATGACGGATATTTTTTTAATCCAAATAATTGGCAAATTCAAAGAAAAAAGAATTCAATTCATTTCCGAAAAAAGTGAAATTTCTTTTACTCTCCTCTCATTACGTTTTATTGATTATTTTCAATTTTTAAATACTTATCTAGAGAAACTTGCCCAAAACTTAAAGCTTTGCTAATTTAATCTTTGCAATATATATTTTGTAATAATGCACAATTTATAAATAGAAAAGTTGGCTATCCACATGAATATTTTGATTCCTTTTATAAATTTTATGATAAGCAGCTCCCTCCTCGATAAACTTTTTTCAACAGTCTAACAAATGAAAACGTATCCAAAGAAGATTATGAATATGCTCATCATATATGGAATATATTTCAAATGCATACATTGGGAGATTACCATGATTTATATATAACCGTAGACGTGTAATTACTCACAGACATATTTGAAAACTGTATGTCAGAATTATACATATACGGCTCCTGGTTTGGCATGGCAAGCATGTCTTAAAATGACAAAAGTACGATTGGAACTTTTAACTGATATAGATATGCACTTATTCATCGAAAAAGGAATTCGTGGAGGTGTGTCGCGATGATTAGTCATCGCTACGCTAATGTTAATAATGTTTATTTACCAACCTATGATTCAAGCTTACCTTGTAGTCACATTATATATTTAGACGCAAACATTCTATATGGTTGGGAAATGTCGCAAAATTTGCCTACACACGACTTTTCCGGGATTGACGAATACGTTAACATCATGGATGTACCAAACGATTCGGATATAGGTTATATAACATACTTGAAGTTGACTTAGAATATCCAGATGAATTGCACGATTTGTAAAACTGCTATCCATTAGCTCCAGAAAAAATTGAAGTAAGTGTCTCTGAATGTTCCCCCATACTAAAAATATTGCTAAGGAATTAAATATTTTAAAATCGAAATCTGCAGAAAAATTGATTCCTAACTTAAGAAATAAAACTAAATATGTTCTACATTATATAAATTTGAAGTTATATGTACAATTAGGCTTGAAAGGTTAAAAAAATACATAAAATTTTAAAATTCAAGCAAAGGCCTTGGTTAAAAAATTATATTGATTTTAATACTGAACATCGAAAACGAGCAAATAACAATTTTGAAAAAGATCTCTTTAACCTTTTAAACAATGTCGTGTTTGGTAAAACCATGAAAAATTTACGCAATAGAGTTAATTTTGAATAGTGAGAAAAAGGATAAGAAAATGATAGCATCTCCAGCATTTCATGCTTATAAAATAATTAATAACGATCTTGAATCCATCCATTCAAAGAAAACTTACTTCTCTTTTATTGAACAGACCTATATATAATGGTTTTTCAATTTTACGACATTTCCAAAATTTTAATGTACAACTTTCATTATAATTATGTCAAAAGGATGTATGCAAATCGAGCAAAATTATTATTTACAGATACAGATTCTCTGTGTTATATTATTTCAACTTCAGATATATACAAGGATATGTTTCATAAATCCACTGAATTTGACACAGCTAGCTATCCTTCAAATCATTTCCTTTATAATTAATCCCTTAAATAATAAAGTTCTGGGGGAAAAGAAAGATGAGTTAAATGGGATGGAAGCAACAGAATTCGTAGGTCTCAAAGCAAAAATGTATAGCATAAAAACATTAACTTTAGAAAAAAATGCAGCAAAAGGGGTGCATAGATCTATTTTAAAAAGTAAAATTTCTCATGAAGACTATAAAAGTTGTCTCCTAAATAGATATAGAAGTCGTGAAGAGTTCAAATCCATTAATAGTTCTATACATCAAATACATACTGTAAAAAGTAAAAAAAAAAAAAATTCACTTTGCCCCTTCGATGATAAGAGATATATTCCTGAAGATGGTATTTCAACTTTAGCTTTAGGTAACTGTCATATAAATGAAAGCTAATATTTTATATAAATGAGAATTTATTTATACAGTATTTTCTTATAGATATTGATTTCTGTATATATCACCTTTCATGTTTCAATGTATATTTTTCACCTTCATTTTATGCATACATTTTTTGACTGTATTTAATATTTATTGAATAATATTGCTTATTTCAATGCTTCGTGTATAATGCTTTTTAAAAATATATGATTAAATTAAGTTTTCTGTTAGCATATTATTCCATAAAAGGAAAGTTGTATCATTTATTCTGTATGTTAGAAATTAAGAGAAAGGCATTCCATTTTATAGACTTGATATTTAAAACTTATTGAGATAAATAAACAGTTTAAAAACTATAAATAATGTATTCTTTCTTAGTACGTTCTCATTTACAATGGAGTTTCCAAACCTTAAGCATCCATTTTCTATGATGATATGTGTGCCTCCTAATTCTGGTAAAACTTTCTTTGTTAAACGAATCTTAGAAACAAAATTAATCAAACCTTTTCCTCCGAAAATTATTTGGTGTTATGGAGTTTATCAGAAATTGTGTTTGATAAGATGTTTGGCATAGAATTTCATGAAAGCATGCCTTCCAATGTAAAAAATATTACTAACGCTCTCATAACAATAGACGACTTAATGAATGAAGTTGATGACAAAAAACTTTCAAACTTGTTTACAAAGGGAAGACATCACAGAAATAATTCGGTAATACTTCCTACCGGTCCTCTGTTAAAATTAGGCAGAAGCTGAACGACTTTCAGCAATAACGGACGTGGGTAGCTACTGTCACGTTGACACCCACAATAACTGTACTTATGATTGAACTATTAATTTTTATTGTTGAGTTTTAGTAAAACATTTGTCCAAAAAGGACTGGTCCGTCGTAATACTAATTTCATTAAAGAACATTTCTGGTCCAGTCGGGCCGTCAGACCAATTGTGCTATGGATACTATAGAAAAACTTAACAAAGTGAAGACTTCCTTGAAAGGAAATATTACTAGAATTGAAACATTTTTTTGATAAAGTGTCCGATGATGTTGATCCAATGGAGCTCGAAGTTAAATTAAAAAAAGTATTGCAACTTCAGACGAAAACGGATGAATTAAAAAATATCTTCTTCGGACTTGAAAATACCACTCCCAATGAAGTAGCTGAATTTGAAGACGATTTAGAAAACAGCGAAATTCGCCTCGAAGATTTGGAGGTAAGAATTAAAAAATTAATTAGCTCTATTAATAAAACATCTGTGACTGCAGTTGAAAATAATAAATATGAAAACGGAACTTCTTTTTTTCCAACGAATATACCACCTATAATACTTCCTATGTTTTCGGGAAAATATGAAACATTTATCAATTTTAAATCTCAATTCGATGATTTAATAACATCGAACAATCAACTAACGCAGTCACAGAAACTATATTATTTAAATTCATGTCTATCAAATGAGGTAAAAGAATTTGCCTCCACTTTCGACACATTTTCTTCATTGTATGAAGCACTTGAATCACGGTTCGATAATATAAGATTAATCGTTGATATACATGTACAATCAATTTTAAATTTTAAGAAAATAGAATGAGAAAATCCTAAGGAAATCCGTGAAATGATTGATTGCATTAAGAAAAACTTACGGGCTTTGAAAATACTTAAATACGAACAAAATGATTTATTTGATGTTTTTTTTTTTTTTTTTTTGAATATTATGCTTAAAAAATTAGATAAGGAATCCAAAAAAAATTTTGAATATAAGAAAGATGTTCCGACATTTAGCGAGTTTATATTTTTATAACATCGCGAAACGATCCTTTTTATCCGTAGATAAAAATTGTGCGGACGAAACAAAATCAATAATAAGAAAATCTAATTTTCCTTTCAAAACTAAAACTCTTTTAACGAATCAAACTATTGAAAATAAGAACTGCATAGTTTGTAATGAAAAAATTCCTAGAATTAACGCCCGATAAAAGACTAGATCTTGTGCGATTGCAAAAACTATGTGAACTGTGCTTACGAAAAAATCACAAAAAATCTCAGTGCGCTTCGACCTTCGTTTGCATCTGTGGATCGAGACATTCTAAGACTATTTGCTGTAAACAAGGGGTCAAGGCACGAACGCCACCCACCCAAGGGGGTGAAAGAGTAACCGAATCTGAAGGAGATTCCGAAACAACAGCAAAAAGAACTCTTATTGGGGAGAGAAAAAGTCATAAATTCTTCTACCCTCTGTAATACTATCGTTAGTAAAGAGAAAGACCGTTTAAATTTCAACTGGGCACATACTTTTGCAAAATAGGGAAGGAAGATTTATTAAATGCACAGCGATTTTTGATTCCGCTTCAAATATAAACATTTCATCTAGAAAACTGTGTAATTTTCTTGGTATTAGATCAGAAAAAATACAGACTTCCGTTTCTGGACTCAATTCAACAAAACAAAATTTAAAGGGAAAAATGAGTACTTATATCTCTAATGAAAGTGGTGGTTTTAAGGAACACAGAATTTTTTGTGGCGGAAAAAAGTACTGGGTTGACACCTAGTGTTAACTTAGATAATTCAGAAATAAAAATTCCCGAATTTTTAAAATTTATCGGATCCCTATTTTTTTTGAAGCTAAAGAGATTCATGCATTATTAAACGCCGATATTTTCTTAAGAATAATGAAAGATAATGTTTACAAAGTAAATGAGGAAATAATATTCAGAGAAACTGAATTTGGATGGGTTGCTGGTGGACGGCTCCAGGAAAACAAAAATAATAACAATTTATCGTGTTATCTCCGTAAGGATGATAATTCTGTTGAGGACACATTAAAACTTTTTTTTGAACTTGAATCTCTTGGCATAAAAGATGACCCTTACTACCATGAAGATGATCAAGCTATGAATACTTATATAAAAACTATACAATTTAATAATGAACGATACGTAGTAGAACTGTCATTCCATAAAAACTGGAAAGAATTATCTGATAACTTTTCTGTAGCAAAACAACGTTTCCAAAATTTATGGTGAAGGTTACAGAGAGATGAAATACTTTTCTCTCAATATCAAGAAACCATTTAAGATTATTTGAATCAAGGGATTATAGAGAAAGTAAAAAATACTGTGGCAAATATACACAAACCGATATATTAATTATCCCATCAAGCAATAAAAAAGAAGGGTCGAGTCACAACTTCTACTCGTATTCTATTTGATGCTGCCTCACATCAAACTAATGAAACTTTCTTTGAACGATTGCTTGTGGCCTGGTCCCAATTTAATCCTAACCTTTTAGATGTGCAAATAAATTTTAGGTCAAATCGGATTGCAATATCATCCGATATTAGTCAGGCTTTTCTTCAAATTTATTTGGCGGATAAGCATAAAGACGCTGTACGATTTTTGTGGACAGAAAGTAATCCAAGCGACAAAAAAATGCCTTCATTACAAATTAACCGTTTCAACAGGATTATTTTTGGCGTTAACGCTAGCCCATTTCTGCTTGCAGCTACAGTTAAACATCATATTGAGAAATATAGAAAAAGTCATCCTATAACTGTACAACATCTAGACTCCTTCATGTACGTTGATGACTGGATCACAGGTCAAGACACTCGAGAAGAAGCACTTCTTATATCTCTTCATGCTGAGAATATCGTGAAGGAAGCAGGAATGGAAATGAGAAAATAGATCAGCAATGACACCACCTTAATGTCTCAGTGGGCAGCAAAAGATTTCGACACTTATCCAGTTGATACATCCGTCAGCTTAGGATGAAACAAGACAAAAGTATTAGGCTTGGCTTGGCAAACCCTAGAGGATTGTCTGACGTTGGATAGTAAAGGATTGCTAGAATTCATTTCAACTAACAAAAATACTAAAAGATTCCTGTTACAAGCTATCGGGAAAATATTTGATCCATTTGGATTGATTTCCCCCTTCACTATAAGAATGAAATGCCTCATTCAAGAACTCTGGAAGAATAAAATCACTTGGGATGAAGAATTACCCCCGAAAATAGTGGAAAGGTGGGTAAACAGGAGCAAGGAATTGCCCTTGTTAAACAAAATCAGAATTCCAAGATTTATTCAAGATTTTACAAATTCTGAGATAAAAGACTTCATCGAAATCCACACCTTTTGAGATGCTTCTAAACTTGCCTATGGAGCATCAATTTATGTGAAAATGAAAAAACAAAATGAAGTGCATGTAAATCTCATCACTTCAAAAACGAGAGTGGCACCACTGAAGGCTATTACCTTACCTCGACTTGAACTCTTGGGAGCTTTGGTTGCGGCTCGTTTGAGTTCTAAAGTGCAAGAAATCATCCGCAAGAAAAAGGAATGCGAAGTGTTCCAGTGGACAGATTCCAAAATAGTTCTGTTCTGGATTAAAGGTTCTGCGAAGAAATGGAAACAATTTGTTGCCAACAGAGTGCAGAAGATCACCAAGTTAACGGATCCTGATTCTTGGTTTCATTGCTCTGGAAAGGACAATCCCTCAGATCTCTTGTATAGGGGACTTAGAGCTGACTCCCTTTTATCTGACGATAAATGGTGGAATGATCCATCATTTTTGCAATTTGATGAACTCTCTGGTACTGATTCTGAGTGTCCAGAACTTCATGAAGAAGTGTATTTGCCTGAACTGAAATCGAAGGACTCAAAAGAGAATGTTGTGCTAACTTTAAATTTAAATCCAACTATTTTTGATTATTTACTTACTTATAGTAAGAGATTTCTAACTATTGTTCGAGTATTAAGTTTCCTTTTCAGGTTTATATTCAATTGCAAAAATCCTTGAAATAAGATAGAGGGACCATTCACATCAGAGGAGATGATGGAAGCAGAATACTTTTTATTAAAACAAGAACAACTCAGGTCATTTCATACAGAAATGATAGCTATGCGAAATGGAGATGATATTTGCCATAAAAGTAAGATTTTAAATTTGTCCCCATTTTTAGATGACAAAGGTATCATAAGAGTGGGAGGAAGACTCAAAAATTCGCAACTCCCGTACTCAGGTAAACATCCTATTTTTCTACCAGCAAAAGGTAAATTGACTGAAATGATTGCAAAATACTATCATGAAAAGTATTTTCATCTTGGAGCCCAGAATTTGCTTCAACAACTTAGACTTAAATTTTGGCCTATACACGGGCGAAATGTTTGTAAAAAAAACTATTCATGACTGTATAAAATGTTTTAAAGTAAATCCTAAAATATGTTCTCAAAAAATGGCTAATTTGCCAAAAGAAAGGATTACTCCTGATAAAGTGTTTAATTCAACAGGTATTGATTTGTGTGGACCCTTTCTTATCAAAAATAAATATCAGAGGAAAGGTCCTAAAATTAAAGTATATGTGTGTATATTTATTTGCCTTGTAACAAAGGCCATTCACCTAGAGATAATCAGTGACTTAACTTCTCAGGCACTAATAGCGGCACTGAAAAGGTTTATATCGAGAAGGGGGAAATGCCGTAAAATAATTTCGGACAATGGGACCAACATGGTTGGAGCTAACAGGGAATTGAAAGCTTTGACTAAATTTGTGAGAGATCGAGAAATCTCTATTTTCCTTTTTCGCAGAAGAAAACATCGAGTGGTCATTTATTCCCCCTAGAAGTCCTAACTAGGGAGGTCTTTGGGAGGCTAATATAAAATCACTCAAATACCATTTCAAGCGCGTTGCGGGAAATTCAAAATTTAGTTATGAAGAATTACTAACTTTAATAACTCAGATTGAGGCAATTTTGAACTCTCGACCCCTTACTCCACTTTCAGCCGACATAGACGATTTGAAGGTTTTGACGCCAGCTCATTTTTTAATCGGAAGACCGATAACAGCTATAGTAGGACCATCTCTTATAAATTGTAAAACAAATCGTCTAAAGGATTGGGAAAAAATAACCAAGTCTGTCCAAACAATCTGGAAAAAATGGAGCCTATTACATTTAAATAACCTGCAACAAAGGAAAAAAGGGATAGTTAATAAAGAAAATCTTAAAAGTAGGAGATATGGTTTTAATTAGGGAAGAACATCTTCCACCTAGTAAATGGTTATTAGGACGAGTTGTAGAAATTTATCCGGGAATGGATAAAAAAGTTAAGAGTTGCAGACGTCAAAACTAGTAACGGTATTTTTAAAAGGTCCATTAATAAACTGAGTGTATTACCTATTGAAAGTTAAAAATGTATGATTATATATCACATTACCAATTTAAATTTGTTGCATTTTGTATCATGTATCGAATTATTTACTACATATTGGCTATTTTTTGTTTTTATATATTTCATCATTGTTTCTGTGTTTGAACTATTTCTCTACTTAATATTAAAGTGTTATACTTAGTTGTGAATTTTTTAATTCACTTATTATTTACTTGTAATAATTAATTTTTAAAAATGTTGCATTTTAATAATTTACATAAATTGTTAAGTTCTTGCATGAGAACATGGCAAGGCCGGGCGGGATGTTGACGCATGTGTGCCTCCTATCGGTCCTCTGTTAAAACTAGGCAGAAGCTGAACGACTTTCAGCAATAACGGACGTATGTAACTACTATCGCGTTGACACCCACAATAACTGTGCTTATGATTGAACTATTAATTTTTATTGTTAAGTTTTACTAAAAAATTTGTCCAAAAAGGACTGGTCCGTCGTAATACTAATTTCACTAAAGAACAACTTATTTTACAGAATATTTTTTGTAAATGAAAACAAATTAGGAATATATCTTTAAATAGTTCTTATCTATGTTGTTTTAAAAATATTAGAGACAAACAACAGATTTCTTCTCTGGCACGACAAATGTATCCTTCAAAATCGAAATTTCTTTTAGAAAGTTGTAATGATTCTATAATAATACCATATGGTTATTTATTCATGAACTTGAAGCCTGAAACGAGAATGAGCAACTGCGCATACGTACGGTTATATTTCCAGGAGATAAAAACATTGTATATATTCCACGATAATAACTGTTTTTTAAGACAAGAAACATACAAACAAACAAAAAACTAAATATAATACTTTTTTTTAGTCACAGAAACTTTTCTTTTACTATAGATTTAGTATTTAAAGCTTTTAATAATATAGCATAAAACATTTACTTTAATCATGTCGAGCAAACAACATGTGATGCATTTGTATAAAAAGAGAAAAGTTTTGATATAGAAAGGAGACGGATTTTTAAGTTTTCTTATTCCTGCTGCTATTTCAATTACTAGGTGATACCCGCCCGCTCCGCTGGGCAGACGATATTATATTATATTTTGGAACCTATATGTAAAATATCAAGAAAATTTTCAATTTTTTAACGATAATTATAATCTGAATTTAAAATTTTAAGAAATTGATAGTCTGTAATAATGGTTATCCACGACTTTCAAATATCTGAGTACACGTTCTGATATGATGTACACGTTCAGTTGATATCTTTAGAGTGTCTGCTATTTCATTCAATTTCAATTGACGGTCATTCAAAATCCTTTTGTGGATTTTTTTTAATGTTTCGTCGGTAACAACCTCTTTTGGGCTTCCACCGTCTTCGGTGCTCATTTCACCACGTCTAAACTTAGCATACCAATCCTTGATGGTTGATTTTCCTGAGGCAGTGTCCGGAAACTCGGCATCAAGCCAAGTTTTTGCTTCAACTGTATTTTTTCCCTTCAAAAAGCAATATTTTATCAACACGCGAAATTCTTTTTTATCCATTTTTTTTCATAATAACAAAAGTTGCTTCACTCAAAATGCTATAATTCACAAACTAATGATCCGACAATTGTCAAATTTATACACGCATCTTTTGAGGGTTAGGGCTAACTAAAAAACATATGGATTTAATTCTAGTAGCGCCATCTATGTGTCAGGCCGGGGACTTTTCAATTGACCTGTTAGAATGATATCTCTTTTTTCGAAATCCTGACCCACAATAAGGATAGCTACTTCTTTATTTTGAGGAGCATTGAAACGACCTTTGTGCTCTCTAGATGGTTTTTATCGGCATTACCTTGAACTCCTTTTGATCTTTAGGAACTGAATCAACAGCAGCTTTGAAATCGCGAATATACCTGTTAAGTTCATGTAGCGTCTTTTGTAATTGGCTAACTAATTCTGACTTAACACCTGAGAAAATACCACAACGAATGTTTCGTTTCATCATCACAGAGAAAGTATAGCTGAAGAAAAGGTTGTTGAGGAGGCTCAGCCAATAGGCTACCTATCCTGTGGTATACCTGGCCCTGGACTTTAAATGTTGGCATAAAATTTCCTTCCTTCAATTCTTTTGCTCCGAAGGACGTCATCTGAAAACATCCATTATACTTACGAATTGTAGAAAGAAAATGTTCTGAAAGCTGATCCTTATGGTTAAGACTATTCAAAGGTTCAGGGTTGGATCTAATAGCAGGAAGCTGGACTTGACCACCACTGCAGCACATTCCTGGAGGTTCTTCTATCCATTTTAAAGCACGGCACCTCGAACAGGGCAAACGTTTTCCGATACTGACAATTTTATCATTTGAATAATCAATATCTATTTTATATTTAAAACCAGACAAATTTTTGGAAGTCCATGGCGCTAATTTAACTTTTGATCTTTTTTCATTGTATTTAATTACAGCTGTCTGATTCACATGGGGGGGTATAAGAAAAGTATTTTCTTACAGCTGCTCTATGTACTTCAGGATGGCTTTTAGTATATTTTGAAGCATCTTCTCTATGTACTTCAGGATGACTTTCAGTATATTTTGTAGCAGCTTGTCTTACTTGTTTATATCTAATTGAATTTATTTTTTTTTTACCTTTATTTAGTTGAAGAAATATTACATCATTAATAATTGATTCACTTGAATTTGATAAATCAATGTTAGATATGGATTGAGTCTTTGAAACTAACACAGACACATTTTCTTGAGGCTGAAACACTAAAGATGACACATTTTCTTCATTTTGTTTCACATTTTCATAACCAGGATTAACTTTACTTCTATTTGTTAATCCAACTATTTCAATATAAACGTCAAAATCACCACTATGACAGTTTCCCGTAAAACGTAATCTTTTTTCCCCTGAATTGCTTCACCAACAGAAGCTATAAGGCAGTCACTTTGATACACTTCGAACTGATAGGGAAATAGCTCTGACAAATGCAATCAATTCTTCAAAACAAAAACATTAATGATTCCGAAAAGATTACTTTATACTTACAAATTCTTCAAAAATATGTTAAGCTTTCGCTACCCAAAAGAAACAAGTGAAGACATACGAGAACTACAGAAGAAATTTGAACACTCTAATGTAGAAAATAAGAAGAGTATGTTATCAAACGAAGATTCTAAGGAGGTCCTCGGATTTTTAAACCAGTTCAAAAAAGGAACCAGTTCAGAAAAGATTGAAAATGAAATAGAAAAAACAGTTCCAAAGAAATATAAAACCGTTATTAAAGAAATCATTGATTTTATTCAAAAGCACCGGGAAGAAATGTATTGGACACTTGATAGAGCCAATGATAGATGGGAAAATTATACGAAATACTAATGTTATAAACTTGGTTACCCACTTAGTGAGAGAGACAGAAAAATAAAACCTTTTGGGTTTGAATCATTGAACGAATTTTTAAAAAGAAAAAACTTTCCGTCTAGTTATGTTAAGAATAAATATCTTAAAACAAAAACAATGTACGCAAAACCTTTGTCATGGATAGAATATTAAGTGTAACTTCTGTTCCTCAATATTTTTTTTTTCTGTTTTATAATCTGTTTAGTTCTTTTCTTACACACACACAAAAACATATTAATATTAATTAAACAATTGAAAAAATATTGGAAGAAAGTTGAAAAATATTGGAAGAAAGTTGAAAAATATTGGAAAAGTTAGAAAAGTATTGATAAAATTTAAAGTAGAGTATTAAAATTAATAAAAATCATGGAATATTTTATTCAAATTACAAATATGTTTTATATGATTAAAGTACAAAGTTAAATTGTATTTATCTTATTGAATAAATAACAGCAAATAAAGTTCTAATAATAATAAATACAAAATTAAAATTAAAACTAATAATAAATACAAAATTAAAAAACAAAATTATATTTATTTACCATCTTAAATTTATTCTTACATTATATCTATTTTTAAAATATTGATACAATCTGAAATCATTTTGTTTGTTACGAACAAATTCATATAAAATATAAACCATAGAAAAGTTTTTACTGGTTTTCAACAGGAAAATAATGACCACAAACATTAGACGTAACGCTTTGAAGAGATCTTTCATTCCACTTTATGCTTTTAAACTTTCTTACATAATTCGAAATAAAATCACCATAAGCCGTTGGAGAAAATCCGTACAAATCGAAAAATTCTATTGTGTTTTCATCTCGAATATGCATGGCTAGCTAGTGAGATCCTTCTTGATCATGCGTGTCTGTATTCACAACCAGAGTACTTCGTCTTCTAATTAAGGTTAATTTGTCCGACGGAAAAACTCCAATAAAATATTTTTGGGCATCTTTATCCTCAGATATAATTCGATGGATTTGTGAGGCATACATCAATTTTCGAAATCGAAAAGTACGTTCCTAGTTTTGTTTATTTCAATTAAAGATTCAAATTCTGCAAAAACAATCAACGACACTGTTTGTTCCAATGCTTTGTTAAATTTTCATTCTATTCTTAAGTTACTATGTTTTATAAGATTGAAATTTTCTCCGTCGCACAAGTCAGGTGATAAATCAAACAGAAATAATGAATATCCATTGGCAAATTCCGTTCTCAATAAATAAAGTCCTTCAGAATTTAAAAATAAGTTTAATAAGTATGCTCTAATATAATTTTCCTTTTTAAAATCTATTTCTAAAGGTTGATGAGGCGTAGGCTGTCCATCTATATAGACTCCGTTAAAGTTCATATTGTAATGATTGAATTCAAAAGGTGATTTTTTATAGTTTCCGTTGAAAGCTTCGTTATCTACACAAGCTGAAACTATTCGCTTAGGCATTTGCCCCGAAAATACATTATCTTGCACAAATGAATAACTAGATTAAGGTATTTGCAGTTAACTCTTATCTATAGGATATTTAGCTGTTGCTTTTTCTAAAGCTTTAGCATGAGCAATGAGGACTCATGGATTTATGTGCACTTTTTTAACAAAAATTGATAAAACACTATTTTATAACCTTCATTTCCTATGAGACAAAATTCTGGCTTACTTCTTGTTAGTTTAATTTTCATATCAACAAGGTTAAGTAAAAGTCTGTCTTGATTGAATAAATCCACATGAAGTCGTCCTATCATGTCAACAGTTGTACTTTTTTTTTGAACAGAGAAGCTCATTTATTTAATCCCTCTTTTGGATTTTTGTCAGTATCATCGTAAACATTGAAACGTCCAGCGGTATCTTTATAATATATTTTAGAGGTAAGTTGAGAAGTTTTGCTATCATATCCATGATTTAGTACAGTTTCTAAAATAGCTCGATAAGCATATATGTATTGTTACTGGAAGAAACATTTCTTCCATTTAAACTTACGTCTACTTGGGAAAATAATGAAAGAAGAAAAAGATTAACCGGTCCTATTTTATCATCATCAGTGAGTGCTTTTCCATCGCTTTTTAAAATTTTTGCCTTAACATACAATTGAGTTTGAGACAATTCTAGATAATCTTCACCACTTTCAGAAATAAGAAATTCAACAGGTCCACCATCTGCTACATTCGCAATGGGCTGAAATTGAACCCATTGTCCTTTTTCGATAACTGTTTGAGTAGGTGGGAGAGTAAATAAATTTAATTCAGACTTAGCACATTCAAGAGAATCTTTTAAAAGGAATGCCATTTTATTACGTATCAAAAATATCACGTCCTTTCGCTTTCATGACTTTTGACGAAATGATATGTTTTGAAAATCTTCTCTTTCTTTTATGTTTTTTACCTCGAGTCAAGAAGGGTAAACAGTCTTTTGAACCAACCTCCTATACCATAACCATTTTGAAAAGATTGACCTTGATAATAGGAAAGCGGCCTGCTTGGTTAACATAATAATCTTCGTATTGTTTCACACAGCACTTTTATGGAACGAATATCTTTATTACTATATATTTCTGACAGGTTTGATCTATAAATGAATACATTATTTATTTTTTATCTTCTTTTATACTATTTGCCTCATTCGGAAATGTAATACAGCTATAATTCTACCCCTTTCAAATGGTACTAAATCTCCTGAATGTAGTCTAAGAACCATCTCAACCGTTTGGAAATGTCGTCGCTTGACAGGCACGTAATGAGG
Organism: Nephila pilipes; assembly: GCA_019974015.1. Lineage (NCBI taxonomy): Eukaryota > Metazoa > Arthropoda > Arachnida > Araneae > Nephilidae > Nephila > Nephila pilipes. The sequence continues at coordinate 12,305 of BMAW01091896.1, read as the reverse complement.
TCTTGTATAATGTGCATTCACCACTTCCCCAACTTTTCCTTCAACATTTACAGTTTTTAAAAGAGGAGCTTGAATATCTCCTACAATTTGAGGTTCTACTAAATCACAATAAACGTATATAAGAGGAAACGAAGTATTAGGATCTGCGATATAAGGACTTTCTGCTTTCCCTTTAATTTTATCTGGTTCAAAACCAAGGATGTCCGAAACGCCCTTACGTAAATAGCCCCGAGGCTGGAAATGAGTTTGACCACCCGAGGCACTCGAACAAGGAACCATACGAATTTGAGGTATTCGTCACTTATTCAAGGAAAGTTGGCTAAACTGATGAATGTGTTGAAACAGAGCGACACGGTCTATCAAGTTAGTTCAAGAAAATCTATCACAGCGTGCAATCAATCCTCCATTTAGGAGAGAGAGAATTTCAAGAAGCCCCCATACATTTTATTGAAGGCAAAAATTAATTGCCATGCAATGCAAGGGGAAGAGCGAAAGATGAAGCACAAGACGGCACTGTAATAGAAATTAAAAAGCTCGAGTTTTCTTACGCATCGTCATTTCTACCGTGGATTTCAGGAGTCATGGCTGCAAGAAAACTCGCCCTTCATGCTTGCCATTATAGCGCCGTCTAAGCAGTTTACCACATGATCTCTGCCTATGCACTGAATAATGAAAATTGCTTATTTAGTTGTTTTCTATCATTCCTCATGAGTTTGGAAGCACCCTGTATTAATGAATTACGCTCCTAAAAGTACTCCGCCTCCGATTCGGCACATTTCCGTCCCCACCATTAATCATTTAATTAATTTATACATCGGTTGACATGTCACAGAAAATTATTTAGTCATCTTCGGCTGTCAATACAAAAAGAAAAGAAATTTCAGTTGTTGTGCGCGTTTCGATACTTTGTTTGCAAGCACAAATAATGCGCGATTATTATTTTCCTGTAATCCGGTGTTTTCAGCAATCTCACTGTTCTTTATCTGACGGATTACCGAAAAAAATACTGCATACATTGCATATCGTTATCGAAAAGTAATTTTACCTATCAATACATTTCTTTTTTGCGGGACTCAGTTGCCAAATATCTATTTGGAAAGCTCTGTATCGAAAGCAGATGCTGACGAGATCAGATTATAATATTCTTTATTTGTTTAGAATATTCTTGCTCAACATCAAAAACTAAATAAGGACTATCGAGATTCATTCAGCACTTATCTCCATATTACATCAATTATGACCGATCTGAACTGCTGGAAGGAAGGTTTTTCAGACGCTCTGAGAAATTTTCTCAGAGCCATTGAAACCCCGCCCCCACTGCTCTGCCGACGTTGGCCAATCAAATTGAAGAGCACCAGAAGTTCGCTTGACGTCACACTTTGGTGCTTGGGCGTTTTTTGCATCGTCTTACTTTTTACGATGAGAGGGTAAATTACAATTTTATCAATAATAAGAACCTCGAAAACGGTCGTTGCCTGTAAGGAACTTAATTTTTAATTGCAGAAAAATTCTCCGAATACTATAATTCTTTTTATTATTGTTATGACCGGGAGTGGGAGGAAGAGAATTAAAATGCAGTGACACCGGAACTTCATAAATTAAGCAGTTTAATTCGAACATCCAGTTCGCGAAGTGATCAGTGGATTTTATTCGATTCAATATAAGAATTGCTCAAATCTATAGACGGAAACGATAAGGAAGAATCTGCATGAACAGTTAAGAAATCGAAGAAAAATGCAGACGAGAGAGCTTTCGAACTCAATCATTCGATCAAAAAAGTCTCCACGATCACGAACGATAAATAAATTGTATAAAATAGCAATTCTTTCATATATATTAAATTATTCAGATCCGTTTGGGGTGTTTGTCAAAGATCTAACTGTTCCTTTTTCTGTCATACGCGCTCCGAACTATTATTCTCAGATAAACACTGGGAAATATCAATGAATCGAAATTAATGGATAGCACTTTAAAAGTTTGTAATCAATCGCAATGCATACACCTTAAACGAAATGTGTGACAAATCTACTCAAGCAATCAATTAATACAAATTTAGCAATTAATACAGAATTTGTTAAGAATCAAAATACAGTAGGCTTCAAACTTCCTTTCCGGCCTACCCCTACGTAACTATGCATAACTGTAATATACTGTATGTTAGTAGCAATAACTGCAGCACAAAGCCAAAAAATTTAAATTTACGAATAAAAAATAATTTACTTACAGAATTTATCAGAGATTTTTCAGAACTAAGAAATGTTGGCATTATTTCTGAAATTATTAAAGAAATTTTAAAAAATTAATAATGTCTGCTATGTAATGCGGATTGATAAAAAGGCGATCGGCAGCTGCATTTCAAGCAACGCTACGTATTTCTTAATTTGGTATAAATGCCTAATGGTCTTGTCAAAAATTTTGGTCATTTCTTTATAGGTCTGTCAATAACCGAGTGAATTAATGTCAATATATTCAATACATTACTTCTATCAGGCTTTTTAAAAATAAATGCTTATGTTTTACTTAAAATCTTTTCATTATATTCATAAAGAAATACCGAGAAAATTGTTTCATTCATGCATGGAGTAAAAGTAATTGGTTGCTGTGAACTCAATCATTCTACTTTCAAAATATAATATTAAAACCATAAATGGGTGATTCAAAATCAAGCGACTCGTCTCGTAATGTTAGAAAACTGAAAAATTTCTAAGAGAAGTAAAACTCTCACAATTTTAGATGAATTTTGAAGTGTAAAAAAACATTTAGATGCGAACGAACACATTAATTTCCCGCCACCGACGATTTCGAATTCATTCCACAACATTGGGTTTTTCATGGGTCTGGTGTAAGTCTTTGACGTTTACACTCTTTCGAGAAATTAATTATTATAGAAATCACTTATGGAAGAAATAATCTTTACAACTCTTTAAATTTGACCAAAACAAAAAGTTGAGCTGACAGCTATTCTAACTGATTGCGAGATTTTGACCGATTTGTTATTTTTTAACGTCACACTTAGAAAAGAAATTTTTTTAAAAATAATAATAATAACAGGATCATTTCACTTCCAAGAAATGGTAATTCAAACGAATAAATAGAAATAAAAAAAAAAAAAGGATTAACGTCTGCCTTTAACAGAAAGTAGTGACGTCACTCGACAAAAAAGTAATCAAATTTTATAAAAAGAAGGGAGAAAAAACGAGTAATCCTCAAATAATGTCAAGGAATGATATCACAAAGGTTTCCTCTATCAAGGAAGCCATTTCTCACGAACTTCAAATATAATTTTTTTTTTTCTCCTTGTTAGCTAACCGTTCTCTCTTCAATAATCTCGCCTTCGATTTTTCCCTAATCACTTTTATTTCACTGTCAAATTCTCCGTAGTTTTATAAATGTTACCTCATCAATCCTTTCAGTACGCTTCAATGTTTACATATTATTTCACAAATGTGACGACTCATTTATTGGAAGAGGAACTTATATGAAATAACCTCAAATGAAAGTTCCCAAGAGTTGATTAAATGACAATACTCGAGGACACCAATTTTTGCGGGTTATTGATTTTAAAATTCCTGAAGTTAAGATAAGAAAGATTGACCTGATGGCAGGGACGTCTTAAGGCATGGGCCGACTGAGCCCAGGGCCTCGCCTTTGAGGGAGGCCTCGTCTCCTTCTCTTCTCGGCCTCAATAAGATCATGATCAGAAAAATTTTAATCATCAAATATTATTTCCGGACATGACTGGTTGAAGACAATTACTTCTATATTAAATATTTCTATTTACAACGTTTGCTGAGAATCAGGGAAAACATTAGTATTATTGCTAAAGCGAGATATACCCAATTTATTAATAAAAATACTGCTGTGGAAGGACAGTCACAGACAGACACTCTTTCTAGCGCCCTTTTATTTATTTGCACACAAGTTAAGGATTGCTCATGAATGGACAATACATACATTTAAGCCTCCAACAGAAGTGACAAAAAAACATTTCCTATTTTTGGACAAGCGTCAGGGCTAATAAAAAGAGGGTTGAAATGACCCTGAAGGAAATCCCTCTTTTTGGAAGAAACGAGAGGCCTACAGTTCTAAATCGGCAATTCCTTCCTTTAAATTTAATTTGTTTGAAACGACAAAAAGTAATTTTGTTTTTATTTTTGAATTGTATTACTTTAAGATTTAAGATAATATACAAATATTTATATCGAATTAAAAAGGTAAAAGAATACGTAATAGTATTTTTTTTTTTTTTTACAGAAAGAGTTATAAAAATAATATGCAGTTTTAAGAAAAATCTTCTCTTTTTTTGTAAATTTTCTCTCTCTCCCTCTGAACAACACGAAATAATATCTCAAATGTAATAAAATTATATAAAAATATTTCAATTGACTCTTTACAATAATTTTATATATTTAATATGCATAAGTGCGCGCTTCCTTTATTATACATGTTCAAAAGTAGATTCTAAGCTACAACTGGTCATTTATTTTTCAAAAACTGATCATTTTATTTTAAAAGTTCACTCATGCGGAAAATGGAAGCAATCTCACGGAGCTTCACTTTACGATCTTTCATTATAATTTTTGTCACTTCCCTCACATTTTCCGGTGTAACGGCTTCCACAGGTCTACCCGAGCGTTCCGCGTCATTTGTGTCGGTACGACCACGTTTAAACTCGGCAAACCACCGACAAATCGTTGCTTTTGATGGACAAGAGTCCGGGTAACATTTTTCAATCCATTGTTTCGCTTGCACGGTGTTTTTACCCATTAAAAAACAATGTTTTATCAGAACACGAGAAACTCGGTTTTTTCCATTTTTTAAACAAACTACAAAACGACTTTACTCCAACCTCGATAACTCAGCTGTTTCTGGTCCGATCGACTTAAAATTTTGACACGTTTCAAGCAAAGGTTCGTACTCTAGAAAGACCTGGTTACTGGTTTACTACGAGCGCCATCTCTGGGTTAGTCTCGGGAGTTATTGATTGATGTGTTAATATTGGGATTCTGTCAAACGTATGTAAATATTTATATTAATTGTAATTATTTAATAAAAAGTAACCAAAATAAAATTGTTCTTTGTTCACCTAAGCAGGAATTGACTTACAATTCTTTTTTATATTATCTGTTCAACTTTATTATACATTCACATATCAGTCGATATGCTTTCTAATAAACAATATTTTGTAATTCATATGAGCATTTCTTTGTTCCTTGTTCATTTACATACTCGGTGATGAGGGGCGACCGGATATCGTGTCATTTGGAATCACCGCACTGACATCAATTTTTTTAATTTTACCCTCTATTTTTGCTCTTCACCCGCAAAAGAAAAAAAAATATTAGAGGATTTTATAAGTGAGAACAAAAAAAATTGTGAATTGTCAAGTTTTTTTGTTAACAAACTTTCTGCACTTCCCAATGATTACTATCCTTTGTATCACACATTTTCTCCTTTTTCCCAGAGACGCCACTGACTTCGTGACCCACGGGCTGTTATAGAACAAAATCTGACTCACTCCTCTAAAAAGTTCGCAAACGCTGATCTATTGTGCACATGAATTGTTTTATCAGCGTCAACTTACGAGCAACAGGAGGGCTGTAGACGACGATGCGATCCGTCACGTGACGAGGACGACCTGAGCTGTCCTCTCCCTCTCCAAACTTCCACATCGCACCAACGAAGATTGACTTGAAAGTACGACAAACACCGGCCGCGAGTTCGTGACCACGATTTCTAGGCTACCGCGCCCACATTACGTACACGAAAGACCACTGCCAATAAAAGACATCTAGGATTTTAATTTTAAAGCGTGTGTCGTAACAGGCCCGTTCGTCCGATGCTGTCGCAATTTGTTATCGAAAAAATTAATGATTGCTAAGCAGCCCACATATACATATATTGTTGTGAAACAAAATACTTGTTTTTGTTTGTGAATTACTTCACAACACTAGATACTGATTTTAAAAAAATCCACTACCCATAACGAATATAAAATTCGCCGTTTTATCAAGAATACAAATTAAATAATATTTGTTTTATCAGGTAAATATTTAATTATTTATTCTGATATGATTAAAAAAATAGCTAAAATTTACAAAGAATAACGAAGAAGATAGAAGATGAAATAAAATACACATTTTAGAGGGTTTTTTTTTTTTTTTTTTCATTCATATAATTTTTTGCCTCATAAATAAAATTAAAGAGCATTTTGCTAAATTAAAAGAGAGAAATTCAGATGAATTTCACGAAAAATTTAAAATAACTCCTGACGAGGAAAGGGCGCGGGGAGGGGAGCTTGGATCTATCTGCACTTCTGTTGCAATGAGTTTGAATGAGGGTAAGTTGGAGTCGAGTATTAGAGTATTTTAAATTTAACAAAAAATTAAGTGATTCACATTGACTTGCCGCTTAAATTTTTAGGATTCTTGCCTAAAAAACTCATATAATTTAATCATATTACATTATTAAAATTTCTAATTATCTATTGGTTTATTGATAAATTGTCTTTTCAAGTACGTCAGCTTAAGTTTTTTTTTTTTTTTTTTTTTTTTTTGGTACTCTCTTCAGAAGCAGTCCATTCATATTTACGCTGATACGCTACGAATTCAGTCGTGTTTGCCAACTCTGAGACGAGTCGTTGCGAGTCCACAACTCAACTAGGAGTTATCTCGCAGTCCACGTGTTTAAAGTATTCTTCGCATCAAACCGCGAAGATATGGGGAAGCATTTAGAATTATTTTTCTACTTCATCGATAATTCCCAAGTATCATTGGGAGAAGTGAAAGAAATTTGTTTTTTCTCTCAAAATTTCGATGACTCGTTTAATTATATATCAACTGAACATTTAACAAATTTCTCCGAGGTCGACTAAAAATAAAGAATTGGAGCGAAAGGATCGTTTTCATCTGGAGCAGGGGTGAAATAATTACTTCAGTTATGTGTCCATTTTTTTCGCTCCAACTAGGCATTAGTAGATGGGGGGGGGGTAGAAAATTTGAAACTCACTCGGTACTAGTGGGCTGGGGTATCTCTCGGGTTTTTGTAGTCCTTTGGAGTGTAATTAGTGATGTCACAAATTGCGTTCTTAGTTTTAAAGCACAATTTAGTCTTTTCTTGTACGGAATCATAAGAACAAAATATTTAATAATTTTCTACCAGTAAAAGCAAATATAATTACAGACTACTAACACGCGGTTACATTTATGGTCCCTCGGTAAGCAATCGTTAGCGCGATATAATTTTTAGATATTTCTTCATAATTCTTTTCTTCTTTTTATGAAATTCAGACTAAGCTCGTTTCCAAAGAAGGCGACAGCCAAAGGGGAAATGTGGGTAATGATAGAATCAGAGGGATCTCACAGCTGTAAAATTGGAAAGGGGAATAACCTTCTGAATTTATGCACTGAGAGGAGGGGGGAGGAGAGAATCCTGCCTTTTTTTCTTTTGGGGGAAGTGGTCAAAAGAAGCGAAGCTATCAAAATATTTTGCTGACAAAATCTAAGTTTCTTTTCTCCCCTTAAAATTTCATTTAATATGAATATAGAACTGCTAAAAATGCTTAAGATTAAAGCTGTAAATTTCATTAAATTTTTTGAGGAAGATATTAATAATGATAACAAAATAAATAAATCCAATAGAAATTACAGTGAATAAATAAAATAAAAAACTTACGGAGAGTTTCAGAAGAACGGTTATTGCTAAATATTTATCAATAGAAATGTTGCCCTGGGTTTTTTTGGAAAATGCCCAAATTTAATTTATAAAAGCTATTAATTTAATGAGTATCATCATAGTTTACACAAGTATATTTAATTAGTCACAATTTTAAAATAGAAAATTTGTTTGCGTGTATTAATTTATAGCCTTGAAATTAAACTTACCGAATACTAACAATTCCTATTGAATAGACATAATACGCTGTTATTATTATATACTTTTTTAATCGTAATAGTTCGATGACATTAAGTTAACGTACATTTTATAAATAACTTTCCATTATACCAGAAATTCCATGCATAGAATATAAGTAATTTTGAATGAATCGAGCGTGTCTTTGCGAGAAACTTTTATTGGCCCCTACAAAGAAATTGCAATATAAATTTTTATAGTTCAGAATAGTTTTAGAGCCTTAGTATAAGATGACTAGATTTTAACATTCGAAAAGCGGGACACCATTGATAGAGAGGGGGTCTTGATTAAAAATTTGGTACCTAAGAAATACCTACCTTTGGTACCTAACTAAATTTCTAACCTAAATAGCTTATTTGTTGACATCACTTGTTTAACTTACACTAGCACGCAGTACGGTGCGTATCGTATGAGAGACAGTTACAAAACTCAAAATGCGAATGTGTCATGTCGCCATTAGAATAAAATCTGTGGAAGTGTACAAAGTGTTCTCTCTTCATTTTACAGCTACAAAATGTTTTCGTAGCTGCCAATGTAGAAAAATGTCACTATTCATTAAGTCCAAAAAATGGTGGTCGTAATCTAGCAACTGATCAAGGCGAACTTTAATAAGCAGTTCTTGATAATCAATTCTCAACAATTATTTTTATAATTAAAGTTTAACATTATAAAATTTACAAAAATAATATAAAGCTCAAGCCGTTCCCTTGCTTATTGTGCATTCTATCTAAAAATCGGGACTTTTTTAAAATCTCGAGGCTAAAAGCGGGACGTCTGGTCACCTAACATAAGTAGTTAATTTTGGAACATATATTATTGGTATAATACATTCAAACAAACAAAATAGTTTCAAAACAGTAAGGTGAAACTTTTGTCTTGTTCTAATTTTATCTTTTTCGGGTTTTTTTTTTTTTTTTTTTCCTTATTAAAATATAAAAATATTTTTTCCCAAACGCCACAAACGACGTTCTCTAAACTAGGCCACATTCCTTAAGAAAGCTCGATTAGATTTTTACCAAAGAAAAATATTAAAATATTAAAGACGTGATAAGTAATAGAGATTTTTGTTCTTCATTAAATAGATTCCATGATTGTAGGAGAGTTAATGAGATACACATATAAGGCAAATAGTTTTGCATAAAATTTGCAGGAAACTTTCAACGGATACTGCAAATTTACCAATTGATGCATTTTTGAATTCAAGAGTAATATAATCATACGAAGTTGTGATATTTTAGAAAATAGTAGAAGAAATGAATTTCCTTTTCACTCCAATGTTTCATGTCACCTTGCTGTTTCTTCTTACAAGCTCTAATGAAACACAGACAAATATAATTTCCCAAATTAAGAAAATGAAAACTGATTGGTTTCATTTGATGCTCGGGAAAGTTACTTTCTTAGGAAAAGAAACCCACTTTAACCCGTTTCTGTAAGATAGAAAATAAGTCAGGTTATAATTCTATGTTCTATTAACGAAAAAAATGACATCATTTCTCAGATCCAAAATCGTATTTCACATTGGCCTACGAAACGTTTTTTAGACTACACTCTTGGGTCCTGTTTTTCTATTAAAGCTTCTTATTAAAAAAAAAAAAAAAAAAAAAAAAAACTCTCATTAGGACGGTCCTAATGCATGTCTTGGAAACTTGGTCTCTTGAAATCTTGGGTCTATAAAAATGGCTTTTAGCAAAGAAGTTTTAATTCTTAAATTTATAGAATATTGAATGTATTTAAGTAAAACGAATGAACTGGGCTTCTCGTATCGTTCAAGATGAAAAAAAATTCAGTAAAGACGGTTTTTGTTGCAAAGCCCTTTACTAATCAGAAAAGAGGAATACCGCAACAACGGTGACTTGATTCTGTTGAATCGTAGTTAAAGGGGACTTAGTACCTTTCGAAATCAAAATTAGAACATTTTGACAAACTTTTTTCGATTCATCATATATCAACAATTTTTGCTCATTTCAATATGAAACTTTGCCAGTTTGTGTGATAAAGTGTATAGTTTAAAATATTGGGTAAAATTTTGCTATTAAATTCATATATTTTCTTAAACATGAAATATGCGTACAAAAATTTAAAAAATAAATTAACTTATCTTACGTTACCCACAAGATAACATTTGAAAGATGTACAGTAGAACCATAATTCTTATTCCAAATTAAAGTTAAATAATGACCTTATTCTGTAAACCTCAAATTTTAAATTTATCTTACATTAAAAAAATTGAAAAATTAAAAAAGTTATCAAGTTTGTAATTAGTAACTTTTTTTTTCTTGTATCATGTTATAAAATTAAATCTAATCATCCCATTAACGAAAACGAGGTTCTCAGAATAAATATTTACAAGTACAACACTCATGTAAAATTTTAAAGCTCTACATGCAAAACATTTTTTTAATCCAGTGGGAAAGTGTGAAAATAAAGAAACTGAGAAAAAAAAAAAGGTTTGTTTACATTGCATTACATAGAACAAGCCACTTTAGATACATTTTTTGTAGCACAGGGCGTAATAATTGTCCGATTTTGACGCGTTTTGCTTTAAAATGCTCCTAACATTCAACACTATTTTTTGAAAACAAATTTGAAAAATCGAATTTTTGAAGGTGCAAAGGTCTAAGTCCCCTTAAGGTGAATAGGGAGAGCAGACGAAGGCAAAAGACAGGTTATTTTGGAGGAATCTGCAAAAGAAGACCACGGTCAGTTGAGGCAAATTTGATGATGATATATCGTTACTTATATTCAAGACAGCTCAGGTCCAATATCTGACGGACTACCAAGAGTGAAGCATTTTTTCACAGATCAATTTAAGGTCACCAGCACTCACTACATGACGCCAAATAGGCTGATTGGGGGAGAGAAAAAAAGCATCGTTTGCTTCCAGCAGGAAGTCGTGACGTCGTTTGGATATATATTTTTAAAAGAATATATAACATAAAGAAAAATGAGCAATAAAAATCATGACGTCACACTGAAGCTTGCCACTCTAATATGAAATCAATCTCGAAAAGCATATATTGACTGGAAAATGTGTGCGTAAACTACAATTTTCACAATAATCCGATCACGGAGAGAAAGAAGTAACAGAATTACATCATTTGCCTGTCTTTACTCTTTCACAATTTTCCCAGGAAACATTTAATCCCAGTTTGTTTCAAAATGACACTTCTCTTAACGCAATGCGAGATAACCTAGAACCGAAATTTACGGCGCAGAAAATAATACTTCTGTTAACGAGGGGGTAAAAAGCAGTACTCGTGTTTATATTTTACTCGCGATTTATTACAGAGATCATTCTACGTTGAGAGATCTTTCGCAGAACTGAACATAAAATGCTACATCCATCGAATAACGTTTCGCATCCAAATATTTCCTGACGATCTAAAATAAAATAACAAGCATGGATAACTTACGCTCTAGTTTTCGCACTGCAAAGAAGAAAGAAATGTAAGTTTAATAATACATAAATATAAAAAAAAAATATATGCATGGATTTTATTCTAGTTGATTTAATTAAAATAAGATTTAAAATGATTATTCTCACCTATATAATCGCGATAATTGTTCATTTGATAGTATTTAATCATAAAGAAGTTACCAGTTACTAAAGATGTATGTATCTTAAATATATGTCTATTATCTATACATCAGAAATTGATGTAACATAGAATAAAATAATTCGATATAAAAACCAACGTTTTTAAAAACAACGTTTTTATATGGTGGCAAAGTTTATTAGAGAAAATTATTGAAATATTAGTTAAAACTGATAGTTATTTTTAACTTTAAAATTCACTTAAAAAGAGACATTTGTGAGCGTATTAAAAAATTCATAATACTCATAAAATCAAAACATGCATTTGAAAGTTTGTAAGTCATTCTATTAAAAAAAGAATGGGAACCAAAATTCAGAAAAAATTATTGTGATAAGACACGGCGCCAAATATTGGAAACTTTCTTTCTTGAGAATGATTACTGACTAAAAGTCAGCAACCCTTACTATCTCGGAGATAGTAAAGGGGAGATAGTATCTCCCCTTTGTGAGTACAAAAGGTTTACGATAACCTCATGCTGTGTGGGGAGTGCCCGGTGCTCCCAGAGGGGGAAAGAAATGTTTTCCTCAATTCTAAAAGTGCCGAGGGGAAAGAATATTTTGACTTATTAAAATTATTGAAATATTAGTTAAAACTTGTCGCAAACGTCTAAATATTGCATTGTTAGGCGAGTACGAACGATTCCCAAAATTTCAAAGCTCTAGCTTGATGGGAAGTTGGTTAAATTAACGATCGAAAATTTGATGACACACACACACACACACACACCAAGTGAAATTCAGAAAAACGTTGTAACAAGCAAAGATTAAATACCAAAAGGCAATGTATTTTTAATTCTCT
>BMAW01091893.1:186262-242123 GCA_019974015.1 Nephila pilipes | reverse complement strand
TGGTAGCCGCTTCGTTCAGTTACGTATTGCTTGATATGGATATTAAGAACTCTCTCTCTCTTACACACACACACTCATACATATACATATATACATACATATAATAAAATTTTTTAGAAATACATATATGTTGGATACCATTATAATTTATATAGATTATTTTAGTATATATTATTTCAAAGAATAGGTGATAAAATATTACTCCATTACCCATTACATAAATATTGATTACTGAAAAAATGTTTAGGCTATCAAGGTACATTAAGGCATAAGAAAAGGGTGAAAGTTTTCAAAAAAAAAAAATAGGTTCATGAATTACCGGAAAGTAACAGTACACTATTTGACTACGATAAAGATGTATTCACTAGACGTAATTTATACACATGAACTACATTCTAAGAAAAAATGTACAAATTTGAATCTATTAAGAAAAACTTATAAACTTATGATGAGTTGAAAATATTGTCTTTGTAGATCTCAAAAGTAAATTTTCGCTTAACATATATGCTTTGCTGCACTCCCATTTAAACACAAATTCATCAAATTAATAAATAAATGTCATGTAACCTATGATTTGTAAACATACTCTTGTAGTATAAATGGATATTGAAAGAAAGTATGAATGGATCTCAAGTAAATGTTGAATCATTGTATTTTACCCTCTTTCATTAAATTTTTTAAAAAAAAAAAAAAAAAAAAAGATATTGAGATTCTTTTATTGAACAATTTTGATGAAATAAATAAATAAATAATTAAAAATAATTGAAAATAAAATTAATTAAAATAAATATAAATAAACAAAAATAAAATAAATATAAATAAATAAAAATAAAATAAATAAAAATAAATAAATAAACATAAAATAAATAAAATATAAAAAATGAATAAACAAATAAAAATAAATAAACAAATGAAATAAAAATAAATAAATAAAATAAAAATAAATAAATAAACAAATAAAATAAAAATAAATAAATAAACAAATAAAATAAAAATAAATTAATAAAAAATAAAAATAATAAAAAATAAAAATAATAAAAAATAAAAATAATAAATAAATAAATAAATATAAATAAATAAATATAATAAAATAAAATAAATGCTGATAAAGATACATTTTTACATATAATAACAAGGTAGTGCGAATACGAGGTTAAAAGGTCAAAAACATTCGTCCCATTCTTGTTAAATTTCGATTTTCAAAATAATTTAAATGTCAGGAATTTTCTTCTATCAGTGAAAGATATAACATCGTCTATTACATAACAAATATAGGGTATATTTCTCTGACAATTGATTTTAGACTAGGAAATCACCCTGAGAAGTGAAGTTTTATTTACCGATAATTTTTTAAACTTATCGAGTTCATCAGAAATGATCCCTAACATCAGAATTAGTTGGGAAGAAACAATTTCAAGCAAAATGTTACGTCCCATAATTTCTCGCAGTTGAATAATGAGCACCTTGCTTGGAAACTGGTAGTGAGCACATTAGATGAATGTGATGAGAGTTGCTAGTAGATTTTAACCATGCATAGTAAAGTGCTGCGCAATCTTTTTGGCAGCCATATTATATCAGCTTTGGAGATATTTAAAGCCTTTTTTTATGGAATAAATAATACATCTATCTTCACATCCTTCAAAGAAAGTTATTAAATAGAGTGTTTCAAAACTCATGGGTCAAAATTTAAGGGGCAATTGAAAAATCTAAACAACCAATTTCCACCTAACAGCGCATTAGTGGAAACCAGGCAGTGAAACGCTAGATGGTGCTGAAATGGAAATCATAAAGTTCGAATTTTCTTACATATCGTCCTTTCTATCGTAGATTTTAGGAGGCATGGCATAATGTCTTATTAAATAATTGTTTCTCGCAATTTTGTACCTATTTAATTCACAGATCCTACTCTTAAACTGCTTACAGATATAGTATATATATATATATATATATATATATATATATATATATATATATATATATATTGAAAAACTCACTCTTTTCACTTTCGAAATTCAAAAGAAATGATATCACTTATATTTTGATGATTTAATTTATAACAATAACTGCAATTATTTATTTTATATAAAATACGTTCACATTTCTACACATAGCTTCTAGATCCTAATATTATGATGGTCTAAGAATATTGGACAACTCTCAAATACTTAAACAAAAAAAAAAGAACTCACTCATTTCAGCATCTAAATTAAAAACAAATATTATACCGTTAAAACTTTGTAAATGTAACTTATTATAATTTTGTGATTTTTTTTAATTAACGTATAATGTATGTATTCTTCTGTAGAAAACTGTATCTCCTAATATTTAATTAATTCTAGTTCATAAATACCTTTAAATTCCCTTCTAAAAGAATGAGAAACTTAGCTCGTTTTAAATTTGCAATATAAAAGTTGAAGACATTCGTAAAATAATTATATGATTTATTACGTTTATTCTTAATACTTTATGATAATGTTTGTGATTAAATACACACACATATTGTATAAATTTACCTTTACATTTTTATATTAGAATTTGTGTATTAATTGCTTGAAAACTAATTCATATTAATAAATGATTGAAAGTAATATTGATGAATTTGTATTTATGAATGTTTAATTAACATAAATGATTTCACAAACATTTTTTAAATAAATCTCTCCCCTTTGTTGGAAGCATAAAATGTTCTATTCATTCGATAAAAATCTAATTATTCTACTACATACATAGTCATTACTATAAACATTTTTAAAACAAAGTTTGAATGAAAATCGCTAAAGGTTTTATATTAAATGGGAGAAGAATATTCTTGGGAAACACTGTTTACCCAATGTAAGATGAGTAAATATGATGGATGTATTTGTTTATACGAAACAGCTAATTTTTCAAAATTATTTACGCATATTTTGAATATTCTTTTTAAGAAAATTAAAGTGTTTAAATATTTTTTGCAAAAGAGTCTCACACGTAATAATTTAATTGTTTTAACTTCAATGGTTGTAAGAGAAATGTAATGAAATTTGCTAATTTAATTCCTTACAATAAAATTTTTATCATTTGAAAAAGAAAAATTGTAACACCGGGCACACAATTCTCTTCCGGGTATGCGATTATTATGGAAATAATTTTAAACTGAATAATATGCTTGATTTTTACATCAATAAGGAGCCAAACTGTCTTCCAAGAGTTTATCAAAATTTTACAAGTGTTTGTAAACTAAATTGAATTTACAACATATCTTTCTGAGTAATTTAACTTTGTTTAAAATAACTATATTAAGCAGTGTAAAGTAATAAATAATTTTTATGCAATGAAATGATTTTAATATTAAACAAAGAATGTAAAATTTTCGTTTTTGACTTTGAATAAAATAGTGTTTCCTGCTATTTGTTTTAGTAAACGCAATTTAAATTATTGTTACTAATATTTGAATTAGCTTCTATAATCATAATTTATAGAACATACGTATCTATTTATAGTTTAAAAGAACCAAAATAAATTATTAATTTACAAATTTTATTTAAGAAGATTAGTGTTAATTTAAATCACAACTTATACATATATGTAATTTGTTTCTTAGAGGGAAAAAAGCTGGCCTTTAAGTATATTTTTTTACTTTCTTTTTATTTTCTTCGGTGACAGTTTAAATTTTTTGGTTTCAAGAAGTGACGTATTTTGAGATTACTCGGACTAAGTATTGAAAGAATAACACCGTATACTCCTATAAAACTTCTCGTTCATTTATCTGAAAGCTACTTTGGAACATAAAATTTTAAGTTCTCAAAAACTCCATAAATGTTGAGTTTATGAGCTTTTTTTGGGCTCTAAGATAGGCAACTACATGATGTAACATAGAACTTATTTTCATCTATTCTCAAGAGCTTAGCTACCATTTGCTAAACAACCTTAGGGGTTCCTTTTCTGTCATCTCAAAATAATTCCTCCTGCTACATTTCTGTTATTTTGAAGTTGATGCTCCACCATAATCCATACTTTCAAACAAAAAATTATTTTTTGACATAAAGTAGTCATAAAATATGAAGTTCAGATCATGGTGGATTTTTTTATGATAGTGATTTTGTGAGTATGGTGTCAATGCTTAGGCAAAGTCTGAATTTAAAAATGAAGTCTTATAAACCAGTTGTGTTTGCTGAACAGTATTATTCACTACTGGTGATATATATATATATATATATATATAATAAAATATTACATTATTCAATAACTTTATGCAAATATATTAATATATTAAATTATTTAATTTTAATAAACTTTTCAACAATCAAAACTACATATTCTTAGATGTATTTAAAGACATTTGCTAGTATAACAGAAGTTTTTCTGGAATGATCAATATGAAAGTGCTTTGTGATTGTAATGAAGTGAATTGAAAAGTGATGAAATGCTTTCAGATTTCTTACGTTTAATAAAAGAAAGAATAATTCTTGGAATAAATTTACTGTAGTTTAAAAATTGATAATTCGAATTATGTTCGAAAATATTTTAAAAAATATTCGTGCATTAAAAAAACTTTCTTTTTGGCATTTTTGTTTTCTTTCTTTACACTAATGTTAAATAGCAGTTTTTATAAATCAAAAATACTCTTTTGACTGAAAAAATAAGAAAGAAATATTAGGAAGTATTATATTTTGAACATATAACTATCGGCCTAAGAATAAATAAATTTCAAGCAAAGACGGGATATATGCAGGACGGTGAATCATTCACTTATAATTACCTAATAGATGGCTAATAAGTTAAGGTGTGACATTTGTGAGATTAAGACATTACTGTAAATTTGCAAGGAAGTAAAAGATAGCTGTTGTAGAAAAACCTTTTGTTTAAAAAATACTGGAAATTGGTTGTTTCAAATGACAAGAAATTATGGAAAGTTTAAGAATCATCCTGTTTACTGAATTTCTGTCAAAAAAAAGACAAAATATTTAATAGTTTAACAGTTCGAAAGATTCTAGACTAAAAACTAAGCCCGCTTTTATTTTACTATTCTGTTCCAATAGTTTCTTGATTTTTTGATAAAACATAACCTAAAGTCACGAGAAATAATTCCTTGATCAAACATAAACTAAATCTTCTCAAGTAATAGAAACTGAAAATGAAATGAAATCCATAATGCGCTAACATTTTTCATATCGTGTGATTTAGGGAAGAGGAAAAATAATAAACTGAGAGATAACAAGTATTTATATAAATACAAAAAGCATTAATGAACATTTCCTTTGTTGGGGAATACTGTTGATGATTCTCAATTTCACTTTAAGATGACCTTCTTTCCCATAGAATAAAAATGTAACTAAAATTTAATAAATTAATAAAAAAACTTTTTAAAAATATTAAGATGTCGCATTCTAATCGGAAGCAAATGACTGTTCGACATTTTGGACTCTTCTATATCGTAAAACGATTGAAAATTCCTTCCGACTTTCCATTTTTACAAAAAATAAATCATATTTAATAAAAACGTGTTAAAAAGTAGTTTTTCAGTATCCAAGCTAAAAAATTGTGATTAATTTAAGAAAAGATAGATTATGCGGAAAATGTTTTTAAAAAAATCATTTTTTTTCCATTTGTAGCTTAATATCTAAAATTAATTGCCATACAAAAGTCAGTAAAAATTAATTGCATTACAAAAAACAATACATTTTTTTCTTTCATAAGCCTCCCATCTCTTAATAATAAAAAAGAACATGGTAGTGTTTGTATTATTATGTTACAAAGCATGCATTTTTATTACGTACTAGATTGATTCAGGTAAAAAAATTTTAGAAATATTTTCTTTTCTTGATAAGACTTTCAGATGGAGTTTCTTCTCAAGAATTTCGAGGAAAGTAATTTTAGTGAATAGAATAGTACTGGAGCATTCTTCTTGAAAAAAATGAATAAATCTAAAAGTAAACGAATTTAATGGTCCAGGTTTGATTAAAATTATTTAGTGTTAGCGATTCTTAGTAAATGAAAAAAATACAGATTTATAATTTTTTTCCTTACACGTTTTTTCAAAAAAAAAAAAAAAAAAAAAAAAAAGCATTTAAGTGAAACCATTCTAGGAAAAAAAAATTAACAATTCCTTGAAAATTATTTCTCTTGAGATTTAGGAAAAGTAAGATGTTTTATTTTCCGGCTTTTTTAGATTACTTATGAGGTAACCTTTTTAATTACGATATGTAGTAGAAAAAGACTAATGAAATTAAACTAGTGAAAAAAAGACTAATATCAAATAAATAAATAAAAATAAATAAGTAAATAAAAAGGTAAATAAATAAAAAATAAGTAAATAAAAAGTATTGTAATGGTACAGAAACAATTATAAAAGGAAATATATAAAGATAATTATTCAAAAAATTAAAAAAAAAATAAATAAAATAAAAAACCAACATAAATTAAACAAACATAAAACAGATAGAAAAGAATTAAAAACTTACTAAAAAACCATGTCGATCACGTACAAAGTGACCTCTCTCATTGATGAAAGGCAGTTAATGGCCAGTTATGTCTTCTATTTTCATTAACTAGAATTTTTAAGAAATGATTACTAATAAAATAAAAGAGAAATTAACAAATTTAACATTTTGATGAAAAAATTATAGCGGAAAGAAAAGATAATGAGAAAAAAAATAAGAATGTAAAATCAAAATTAATTTTAAAGAAATTATACTCCAAATCAATCAAGGACAAACAAAGAATCAATGACAACTTTTACATAACAAATTTAATATGCAAAAAGGGTGTACCAAATGGTGCCTGAAATTCTTCCGTTTGAACAACAAGAAGCTTGCTCTGACACTTCAAATGCCCTTGAAAATGACCCAACTTATTGGAAAAGATAAAAACTTGTTACAAATCGTGGTTTTCTTGCTTATAATCCTGAAAGAAAGCTCTAATCCATGCATTGGAAGATCCCATCTCCACCGAGAGACAAAAAACGCTCAAATGAGCAATCAAAATTCGAAGCAATAATGATTGTTGTTTTTGATATTCATTGGATTGTGTACCTTCAATGTATTACTGAAGTTCAAACTATTAATAAACATTACTACCTTCCCGTTCTTGCTGAATGTGTAAGAATAAGGAAAAGTCGACCTGAATTGTGGAAGGACAAATCCTGGGTTCTGCATCAAGACTATGCACTGGCGCATTCCGCATTGTCTAACATATCAAGAGGCTTCTAGGCCATGTACAGCCTTTTAGTGTTTGACCATCCACCGTATATTCCGGATCTTTCACCATGCGACTTTTATTTGTTTCCTAAGGTGAAATCTGCATTAAAAGGAGCAAGATTTGAGTTAGTTGAAGCTGTGAAAAAGAAAGCGGCAGGCATCTTGAAGGAACTGTCAGATTTCTCGCACTATTTCGAACAAAGGAAGATTCATATGGAGCATTATAGGTATAGATGAAGGGTGTATATTGAAGGGGATAATAAGTAAATATTTATGATAGCAAAGTAAAATATTTTACAGCTTCCGTCTTGTTATTTAATTGCCACACCTTGTGAAATACAAAGAATGTGAGACAGAACATAATCACGAATGCTGTGTACGAAAAAAGGCAACTGAATGAATTTTACTTAACATTTAATCAAAAATTAAGGCGCGACACTAGATGATAAGTTAGCTTAGCAATGGGCAAGTGATTTTTAAATAAAACGGGATCACACATACCTAACTGTGGCAAATGTGTTGCAGTGACACCTGGGTTATTACGGTTTATATTAATATTTACTTAAATATTTCTCCGTAGTTAAGGATTTTGACACTTCGGTTCTTGGAACATACTTAAGAGCTGCTTTTAAGAGTAAAATAGATGTTGAGTTTAATTAGTAGTAATAGTATACTTGTGTGTGTGGCGGGGATTATAATTTTGGGCACGCGTCCTCTTTTTAAATTAGTTTAAAATTTAGCCAAATTGTCAGAGGATCTCCTAGTAAATAGTAATAATCATTCTTTATTAGTTGTATTTTTCTGAGATTAAGTAGGTATTGATCCGAGTCTACAGGTTGTTGGTTGGATTGTTGACGGAGCGCTTAGGTCTCCTGGCCTTTAATCTCCAATCTCATTAATGTGAATGAGCAGCGTCATCCTATTATTTGGCCTGTAATTAAAAGTTAGACTAAAAACTGAATAAAACACATTGCCTATTAAAAGTTAAGATTAAAAATTGAATAAAATAGCAGATGAGCAAACATGAAAAGTCGAGAAAATTTGGGTAATATACCAAAAAGAATTAAAATTATTTTACTAGCAATGCTTAAATTTTGTATTGTGTCAGGAGAGAAACTTATGTTGCTAGCAAATCAAGAGGATCCTACAGGCAGTGAAAACACAAAATAAGGGTGAAGTAAAAATTACCGAATTCACTATTTGTCTTTGTTATTGCATCACTTACAAAAGAGGCTACGACTTGGAGTGTACCTCATTGGAAATAGTTATTCATACAAGCGTTATGCAATTTGGCTATTGCACACTAGAACTCCGAAAGGTACCTATATTTCAGCTAGTTCTACATTTTGTATACGAAGGCTCGCTATTCCCATTCATTAGTAATGACATCTATCGCATCATATTATTCTAAATAGCTTTTATGCAAGATGAAAATGATTTTCAAATATTATACAATAGAGAAAATAAAATTTTAAACTAATAATAAGAGAAATCTCTACTCGCTATTTCTTTTCAAAAATAATCAACTAACTAGAAACATTTTAATACTAAAAATATTGGAGAATAATGGTAGGAAGAGAGTTGTGAAAATAGAAAGAAATACAGAATATTTCTACTCATTTCCTATTACCTTTATTGTGTTAATTTAAAGGAGTATAACAAAAATTGCAGGTTATATTCTAACATTCTTAATTTATTATACATTATATTGAAATATAAACGTTAATATTTCCAATTTATTAAATAGTAAGAAAAATATTTTTAAGATATCAGTTATAACAGTTTCAATTAAACATTATTAAACTACATTCTTATCCAATATTATGTGAACAATATTCAAAATTATTTGGCTTTTTGTGTTAGTATTCACGTAGTATAATAGTATTCACTTAGTGAAAAAAAGTAAAATGTTTGACCAAAACGGTTGAATATAAATTCTTAAATTCACCTATGAAAATAATATTTGTAAAAACATACATAATTTATGAAATGTATGATTAAACTAGTCTTCATGAAATTAGAATTCTTTCATATCATTTTATAATTCTGATTTAATTTTCATTTTTAATTTTATTTCATTCATTGGTATAAAAATGTGAATTCCGCATTTAAAACTTTGAAATGCATGTCAATTATACGGCTATCTTATGAGAGAATATCTTGTCAATTTCTGAAATTCCATTATTGACGAGATAAAAAAATTAATATTTTTTATAATATTAATGATAAACATATGTTCTGAGTCTATATCCGAATCAAATATTAACCCTCAGAAGTATACTCAATCTTTTAAATTTTTTAATTTACATCTAAAAGGTTCAGTTTCTGTTCTTCTCTGTGTCTGTGTTTAAACATGTAATTTTGTCTCAGCCTGTGTTTAAATATGTAATTTTTAGGCTGATAAAAGACTGGAGCTCTCCTCTCTCTTTAAGATTGTGTTACACCCTTCAAGTCTTCTATTTAGTTAATTAATGTGCAATTGAATTTGATTTTGAGCGTTGTATCCCATCATAATACATATCTAGAAGATGATTTAGAATCCTAAGTTTCCAATGAAAGAGTGTTTATTCTGCCAACTTACTGCCTTTTTTTTGTTTTCCCTTAAGGTTTAACTTTTCTTGAAAATCCAATTGTAACTACTCTTATTTAAACCGCATATTTGTATTAATTTGAAGGATTTTTAATAAGGATTATAATAATAGAGAAAACACAGGTAATCTTATTAAATTTTGTTTGATTAATTTATTTAAAATACTTGAATAAAACAGGTGCTTTATGTATGAGTATTTTCATGAATTATTGTTTTAAGGGCAAACATAATTTCAAAATATGTTATTGTAATGTATCAAAGTTGCATTCCGTTAATTTTAAACTATGCCTTATTTAAGAAGTCCGTGCACAAATTTCAGTATTTAAATAAAATATAAATTTAAATATTTAAGTCAAATACATTAGAAGTAAATTATGAAAAAGTACAAAGCAGTTATAATTAGTTTGTAGGAATAAAAGTTAACGCCGCGCGAATTGAAAGTAATAGTAAAACGAACTTCTAAAAAAGTTGAATTTTCTAAGATCAGAACTGCTTTTCTCAGATTCAAAGCTTATATTTAGAAATAAAGTTTATACACAATTAGAAATACAAATTCCATAAAGTCAAGCATAAGGAATGTTAAATAAATATCATTTTTTAAATTTTACGTTTGATAAAAATAAGCTACATTTTTTAAAATGTTTTTAGAATATATGTAGGGTTCAAATATCTGGTTACTCAATGGTGTCTTCTGAATTCTGGTAATTCTTTAATGAAATTAGATTGTTTTTAGAGTTTGCTTTTTTCATCAATGATAGTAACATATGTAAAAAGGGATCTCAATCCTGACAAATTAGAATGATTGCCATCCTTTTAGTAGAACTTCTCTTTGAACTTAAAAGTATTTTGAGATACTTTTATAATTAGAGAACTCCTCCTAACAGGAATAATTATTTTTACTATACAAGCTAAGTCATCCAGATAAATATACGAAAGTAATATAAAAATAACAAAATGAAGAACACAGATTATTTAAAATTCATAAGTTATCAGAAAAGCAAATGTTTTGAAATCAGTTAAAGGACTTAACTTGTTTAAATTCGCGGAAACAAGCACACAATGTAACATTAATTTATATATTTTGAGAAGGTTGATTGAATCAGGATAATTATAAATGGCTGTTTGACGTGACCAAACTACATGATCCAGTCTTTAATTACTAAATATAACTATTTCCAGAAAATAATGATGAATTACATGGCAAAATATCCATAAAAGCTACATATGAAAACATAGAATATCTTTTTTTCCTCCTTTCATCCCAAACGTTTTTAACGTTCATCGTAAAATGTATCAGCATTGAAAATTGATAGATGACATCATAACTTAAGTAATGGAACCGTTACTAAAATACTACTAGGGTTCCTCCAACAAATATTAGTCTCTTTTATTTTACTAAATCTAAGGAAAGATAAGTACTTTCTAACTACGCTCAGGATTAATGAAATAAATTACATATTCGATACAGCAGCTAAAATTACTTTAAACATGAAACGATATTTTATATTTTAAGTTTCCTTATTATTATAATTAAAACAGAAATAAAATAAAATTGGATCAAAAACATATATGCTTATTATAAGAAATATTTAAATATAAATAACAACAAACATTACCACTGTAGAATATGTGTAATAATTAATATATTTAATTATTAGATAATTAAATATATTAATATAGTTGAACATTAAAAAAATAAAGTTAACTAATCGCTTCCGTTATTTTAATAACGTTATTATGGCACAGTGACTGATGTAATAATGTAGTCATATGATTACAATATTATTTGTTTGAGAGAAGATTCAGGAGAATTATTCTCGAGCAGTTAATAAATTCCTGAAATACATTCTGAAATATTTACGGTAAAATACATAATACACTTAGAGAACTATTTTACATGAAGCAAAGTTAAAATTTATTCTAATAAAACTATAAGCATTAATAACATTCTAGTAGTGATGTGAGAAATAAAAATTATATGCTGTTAAATTTGTGATGAAGCTTTGTAATCACTTTTAAGTTCATGAACTGTTATCATTAAATTGTTTAACTTAAAAATGCACTTCTTTTTTGATGAATCAGTTTTTAATTCTTTTCACACAATTCTGAAGCTAACAATTTATAACCAATACAAATGCAAATATAAATTTTTAAGTATAGATCTTACACATAAATTCTATCCCAAATACGACAAAACGAATGATTACACTTACCTCAAATTTTAAAGTCAATTTAGACCTAAGAATGTCATCAATTATTTTTTGACGTTAATAAATAATAATACAGAAATTTACGCGTAGTTTATAAAAATGCAGGCCCTAAGACGAAGATTTGCAGATTTCCACTTTTGTCGTGAGACTCCATCTCAATTGACGTCATCGCACTTGGCGAAGAGAAAATTTCTCTGATATGAGTGATGTGTTTTGCTTTTAACACTTTGATTTTACAACAAGCTGCTTATTCTGAATAAAACGAAGAAACGGTAAAGCTTTATTACTTGAACAGACAAATGCAGTCAAAGGCTGTGAGTGTTTATCCCAAAAATCATCGTCTACAGCGAAATTGTTTTCTAAACCACGATGTTCAAGACTTGATACTCAAATCTGAATGCACTGGTTGCCCATGCGTTTGGCTCAAAGCGTGTGATTTTTTTTATTTCTGTCGAAGTTGTTACAAAATTGAAGGAGACGATAAACGGTGGTCATCTTACTATCATATGTGTTGTGCTTCACGTATATTGCTTTTTCCGAATTCTGCTGAAGGTTAAATTCTACTCTGAGTGTTCCACATAATTTAATACCTATTCCAGTGTATGTAAGTAGAATTGTTGAAAATAGAGGGCAATCAATCACTGTTACCTTTCACCAATAAATTCATCATCAGGTTTAAGGATATTGAGAGCTGGCTCTTAGGCATTTGGTGGGTTGATGAAATATATTTATTATCGACTGGTTACACTAATTTGAAGAACTGACTTTTCTCTCTTCCATTACACGACGACAAAGGGATCTAGGGTGCAGGATTGTAACCAACGTTATCTCTGCTCTTAATTTTTTGAAAAGATTTCGGCCAAATTTCCACCAACATGCACAGTAACGATTGGTTGTAGTGAAGCAATGTTGACCAATTAGTCTGTCTCAATTTGCAATAGGAAAACGCATCGTAACGATGCAAAATGACACTCTCCCACCTGTAAGGTTTGTTTCTGTCAATGACTTCTACACATTTATCTTTGATAACTCTTTTAAACAGTTTGACTTCGAATTTTCCTTCCGTCATCAAACAACAATCAATATATTTAAAATAACTATATCCTGTCGTTTGGAATAAATAAAAATCTATTTAAAAATAACATCTTGGAAAATCAATTTTCATTTGAAAAACCTTAACTAATTTAACTATTTAATGCATTTGTATTTCATAATATTCAATATCAAATCAGAGAGTAGTATATTTATACCTTATTCAATAAGATATCTTTAATTCAGCATTCGATAGTTTGATACATTATATAAGCCGGTACCAATCGAACAGTTCACTTTTAAGATTTCGCATTTTCATCCATAACAATGGCCAGTTTTCCTTTCAAGTTATAGTGTTTCTTATTTATTTAGCGAGTTACGTAACACGTTTCCAAAATATTATTATTGTGTATATAGAGTTTATTGTGCTTTAAACTATTCTGAAAAAGCAGTTGCTCGTTAAATACTAATAAATTAATACGTATTATCTTATAATTTTCAGTATATAGCAAAAACTAAAAAGAATTATTTAGAAAAATATATTATAACTTATTTTAACTATCATTGTGCTGTATTTTTTAATAATAAAATAATATTCAATATAATTAAAGGTCAATATTTGAATTTAGTCATCGCTAGATTAAAACAAAATTATTTTGTCAGTTATTTGTATCTTCTTTACAAGTTCAGAATGTGCGTAAATATACTAACTTTATATTTTAATCACATTTTTTCAAGAGTGATTCATGTTTGGTATTCCCGTTAAAATCATATTGACTCTCGATAATCTGGCATGGGCTGGAACCCGTTCTTTCTGGATTAAAGAAGGACTTACAGTTAACCAAAATTTCGACAGCTGTCAAACTGTTAGACCACAAAAACTTTTAAAGTCATTTATATAGAAATATTATTTTTCAGAATATTGATAAATTATTTATGGATGAAACCTGAATGTAATCAAATCTCAAGACTAAAGGATCAACCATTTTGTACAAAATGTTGTAACTATAAATATGATTTATATCAGCATAAAATCAGTGACTTCAGACGTGATCTTCCAGGAATTGATAAACAAAGATAAATATGGAAATATTTTTAGATTTTTTTATATGTATCTTACCCATGCACTATACATATAATTAAAAAGCATAAAAGTTTGAGTTTTTAAATAAATTTACACAACAAAATTTACAAAACAACATAAATTTATTATGCAATTATAATGAAAATGAATTTGAAATCAGAAACTTAGATCTGTTTATGATGATAATCCACGCTTAGATCTGTTTATGATGATAATCCACGCTTAGATCTGTTTATGATAATTATTTTTGATAGTAAATGTCAACTTTTGTTTACTTTGATTGGACTATATAACTTCAAATGTTAACGAATTAAAATAAATTAAATACTTATTTCAAACATTTATATATTTTTTTAAAGTTTATCAAGGATTTTCTTTTTAATTCTGTATAAAATACATTTATTAGATTTCAACACTGCAAAACTTACACGAAATCACTTCTACAGCCTAATTTAGACAACCGTTATCTAGTTTACAGTAAAATATAAAATATTAAACATATATCAATATAATTAACGCTGCAAAATATTTTGAATTCCTTATGTTGGTTACCTTGCAACGATGTATCATTCTTAATATAATCAAAATCACAAGAAAACCTATTCAGAGTTAAGTTGTTAAGAAAATCACTGTTATGCAGATAATACTGATTGAAAATGCTTGAATAAAAAATGACGTATTAATTATTATTCAAGTTATTCATATACAAAAGTCTACTGATTTAGCTCAAAATGTACAAGAAATAATAAAATTATTACGATACTACTGCTATAAACTAAAAATATACAATGAATTTCAGAATCCACAAAAGAAAAACATTAAAGTTGGAATGAAAATACTTAATTTAATTTTTTTAAATGCTTAAAAGGTTTTTCCACTTCTTCTTAGACAGAATGCTTCGTTTAGAAGCAATAAAAATTTAAGGGGAGCATTTTAGAGTACCAGAAAACTTTTTAATTTTTTTATCGTTTTCTTCAATTTTAATTACATTTAGCTTAAATATATTCAATTTAATAATTATGTATCATTTGCTTTAATTTAAATTACATGTAGCTTATATAATATTCAATTCAATAATTTAATGTTTGCTTTAATTTTAACTAGATGTAGCTGATATAATATTCAATTGGATAATTTATCATTTGCTTTAATTTAATTATATTTTGCTTAAATATATTCAATTTAATAATTTATCGTTTACTTTAATTTAATTATCAAAAAGTTTACTATTGTCCATTTCTCGATATTTAATCGCTTACTTTAATTCTCATTTTTAAGTAATTTAATAATAATTATATAAAAGAAACGTACCTCAGCTGGCTAAATCTGTATTTTGCATAGCACCTTTTTATATAATTTGTTTATACTATCTAACTTCTTATTATTTACCTCAGATTAATAAACTATATTCTTTACAGAGGGAAAAACTTCCAGACACTGTTTAAAAGCCTCTCGTCAAAATATACTTCAAACAGTTGAGGAAAGGTTATTTTATAAAAAGAAATATTTTATTTCTAACTTTAATTTCAAAAATTTGAGTTGAAGTAAGAAGGAATAAAAAAAATGCTCTCTTTATATATTTCTCCGCGTTTTCAGAAATGAAGTCTCCTTCATGGTACGAAAATACAATTTCCGGTTTGAGTCGAGCATTAGCTTCCACGCGTCAAAAAGTCGGGGAAGTTCGGTTGTGGCCGTCAAATATGCAAACAAAGTACATATTTTCAGAGAAAACTTATTTTCCCTGCCACCTGTATTCATGTGGCCTTCTTCCAGAGACAAGGAGGAGGAAATTAAAATATTCACAATTCTGAATAAGGAGTCGCATGTGAGGAAGAACACATTCATATGTAACATTTCCAGTTTTGAAATGGAATAATACTACTTATGGCCTTACTAGAATACTAACTCATTAAAGAAGTGCCTTTTTCAAAATGTAAGTGCTCCATTTGGAATTTATGAGTAAACTAGTAGAATTATGTTTTTCTAAGTAAGAAAAAAAGCACTTGAAAAAGTTTGTATTTCTGAAATGGAAAAATGCTATTTTTTAAAAGTTTTCTTAGAATGAAAATGTGTTAAAAAAGTGTATTTTTGTGTTTTATTTTTAATGAATGCATTCATTTTTTCAGCAACAAGTAAATACGCAGGATTATGTTCTTTTTTGTAAGATGAACGTTTTTTGCATGTGATGTTTCTGGCTTTTCGCAAAATAGTATAATAATCTTTATAGGTTTGTTAAAATGAAAGCGCATTGTTGAGCTCGACACTTTAATGTATGTTTATTTATAAAAATTATTATTAAAGTAATTAAAGTTAGTTTTTCCACACACACATATATGTGAGCATATCAGATTTTTTGCTTGTTTTTTTTTCCCTATTAAGACTGTTTTTAATCTTGCTGGATCATGAATTCTGTAAGGAGGGGAGTTTTTTAAGTGGTATCTTATTCTGTGGACCCCATTTGAGTGTAATTGTAAGTAAATTCCTTGTTCTGTCTTGATTTACGTAAGAGCTTGATGTATAATTTTTTTTTATTTTTCAGTTCCAAAATTCAAAATTCAGTTCATAGTTTTTAGTCACAACATTAATTACAATCATCTTTTAGTACTTTATTGAATATATTCCTTTTGAGAAATTGTAAGAAATCGAATGATATTTTATTTGTAGGAGAATGCTAGCATGCATTGACTTCAATTTCATCTTATAGTTCACAAAAAAGTGATTTCTTTTAAAATGGTAATTTTGTCTGTGCTTATTGATGAATTATATAAAATAGCCCAACTCATGTGCATTTATTACACCATGAAGCACTTCGTTTGCTTAATTCTGCTATCATGAATCCACTTAAGGCTCTCGTTTAACAGCCATTTTGATTACTTGAAAGTAATGTTATTTATATGGAACTTCTACAATCGTTCTCAAATCTATGCTATTTTATCATATTCGACTGCAAAAAAGTACATCCGAAAGGGCATAAAATAATGAAAGTTCCTGGAATTACATTTTGCCATCGATTTTTTAAAACGTTTTTACCTCTATTTTAATGATTGGCTTGTGGATTTTCCAATCTTTAAACATTATTTTAAAATATTTTTTAAAAATCTAGAAGAAAATGCAATTCTGCATTTTCTCCGGATGCATTTCTTTCTGATGCATTTTTTCTCCATTCAAATAAATAATGTAGTAAAGATTTGAAGGAGGTAGAAGAAATTTTGTACGATTAATATTGCTTTCACCAAATCAAAATGGCCAATAGACGAGAGCCTTAGTTCTCACAGCAAAAGTCAGTTCAAATATCCTTTTTTTTGAAACCATTAGAATGACCAAAAACACAGTATGCTTTGTAACACGTCTGTGGAAATGATCTCTATGCATGTTTAAACCTGAAAATTAATATTAAAATTATTTAGTTATGTTTCAATTACTAACCGGATCCAAAAGAGTTGTAAAACTACGGTGGACTTGACTCGCTATTCGTATTCAGATCTTCAATTTTTCACCAACTTCTGATCTTATATTTTATTTTCTCTTGCCAGCTTAGGCAAATTCTAACTTCTTATTCTCTGTAAAATTAGAACTTATTTTTAAATTCTCCGCAATTTTATGAATGTTATCTTAACAGACCAATTCATTATTCAATATCATCAACTAGTTTACATGAATCACGCTTTATTTGTTTTGTATACAGTTTCTCAATCAAATAGCATCATATTAAAGCGTAAGTCTTAGTTAAAAGAAATAAATAAGAGAACTCATAATACAGGTAAGGATTATGGAATGATGAGTCTTAAATTTATAATTTTGATCTCTGTATTTATTATTGTAATAATCGGCTTTGATTGCGTTTTTATCATTCCATCGCTTAATATTTGTGAGAATAATTTTCTTTCGGGATAAATATTATATAAATATTTATTATCTCGGCCTACTCTTTCCTGAGAATGGAAAAAATTTAAAATTTTTTTTCATTGTGTAGAAGTTGATTAATGTTGCATTCTAGTGTGTACTTTAGATTAAAGGTTTTAATCTAAAACGTAAGTCGTTCTGTAAAAGGAATTGAGATTATTCAAAATATAACTAGAATCAGTGCTTGAATTTACGAGTATTATAAATTATTTGTAATTCTGATTTACATAATAGGTTTAAAATTCCATTGATACTTCCTTGCAGAAAGAATATTATAAGTGAAAGAAAGTAAAACTTTTTAAGAAAAATACATTTTCTTACAAATAAATAATTTAGAGATATGCTTAAATAAACATATATTTCAAGAATGAATTTTTTTATTCAGTTACCAAAATGCTTTTTTATTGAATATTTATTTAACTTCTAGGAAAATAATTCGGTATTTTCTAAGATCAAATTCTGAAGAAATAAGGATTGCAAGCATATAATATTTGGATTTTCAATTAGTGGTTTATTTACAAAAATATTTACTTTAGATTTAAAAATTTTAGACAAGTCAAGAAAAAAAATCCCCAATATCCTAAATTAATGAACCTAAATATCGTTATATAATTTTGAAATTCACACATTAATGAATTGGAGTTTCAAACAAAACATTTCGTAATAATATTTTTTATTAAACACTGATTGGACTTCCAAGTTCATTTTACGAATCTTGAAAGCTGGCATTGAAAGAAGCATTTGAAAGTATAGAAGGTGCTTAGAAAAGCGATTGAAGGAATTTTTTTAAAAAAAGTATTTGTATGTAGTTTATGCATAACTCGGTTACTATGCATAATTTTCACAAATTCGTATTTTCTTTTATCTCATTTATTTGTTTTTGAACGACAGATTCCTTTTCACAAAGTTTTCATTTTTTCCTCATATGCATAGCATGTTACTTTATTTTTTAGTGATATAATAAACTTACTTTTTTAAAATGAATAACACAATAAATATAGATCTATATATATATATATATATATATATATATATATAAACTTAAAGAATCCAAGAAATATTTAAATTTTCCAAAATGAAGAAATATCTATTTTAGAATTCTCAAAAATACTATTTTTGTTGTGAAATGATAAATACAGATGGTGTTTATGCATATCCAGAACGATTTCAACGAATGCTGAAAAAATGCAAATATTTTAGAAGGAAAAATTTCTATAAATAGTCTATGATTGGAAGCAAATACTATTTTCTAATACTTTTAAATTAATTCTTCGTTTAAAATAGCGGATATAAATAAGCTGTTATCGAAGGATACATTTTTGCTCTTTCTGAGGATAAATATTTTAATTCCGTGATAAAAAAGCATGTAAAACGCATTGTGTAAAACGTTCTGGGCAAATTAAGCAAAATTGAGAAGATATGATAAAATTATCAATCATTACTTTGTAAAGAAATAAAGCTTCAATTGAATATCTTAAAAAGGTAAATTTGGTTTCAAAAATCACTCATGTGATGCATAAATCAATTACAAATGATTTGCAAATATATTTGGCAATAGTAAACAAAGTATAAACTAGAATTTCCAGCCTAAAATATACTGTTTTCTTTCTATTGCTGAGGCATGTAATTAGGAGAAAATTATTTTGTAGAAGCTCTATTAAACACTTTAATAGTATTTAATTTAAACATATTGTTATTCTTAATGGTAAAAACTTGTTTTTCCTAAATTACTACCACCATAAACTGCTTATTAAGTGACTAATCGTTAAGAAAAATATTTCTAAACCTAGGGTCGAAAATACAAGGAAAGTTTCCATAAAGACTTTAGGATTGTCTCAAGTTTCTTTACAAAAGGAAATTGAGAATAATAAGTGGGCAAAATAATGTTAAAATTAATGCATCATACTGTTAGAAAACGTTTTATGTCCGATATATAAAAAGAAATTCCAATACTTTTCCCCGACGATTTTCATAGAGAGAAACTGTATCAAGACAAAGCAACTAATCATATTTCAACAACTACCATTAAATCCTTTGAAGAATGACACAGGTATTGCATGTACTACATACCTTACAATATATTCCTGTAAGGCTTTTTAACATTTTATCTATAGACTATAATTCATTTCTTTTTCTGAAAAGAGATCTTTCTAATTACAGCCCACCACAATTAATGAACTCTTGAAAAATATTAAAAAAACAGCAAGAAGTATTTCAAACGTTATACAAAAGACCCTTCTATCATGGAACAATTCATGCATAATATTCAGATATAGGTTTATCACATAGAACATTTAAATAGTTAGCTTTTGCATTTAAACAATGAAAAAACAACGTCAAAATTGTTCCAAATATGTGTAGTATCCTTTGCTTTTAGATACTAAGTTTAAACGGCGTTTAAAATACAACGAAATAAAAATTCTTTTATATGTGTTAGAAATTAAATTATAGTTAAATATTTGCATTTTGCATCATACAAGAATATCAGTGAAGAAATAGAAAAAGTTGTAATCGCTTAAACAAATATATAACTTTTTGCAGCTCATTCCGCAGAAAAAAAAGAAGCAGGAATTTAATTTTTTTTAAATAGGTGATTCAACAATTTATACTTAGCATATTTAATACTAAAATATATTAAACCATAAGCACTGAAGTAGAATGTATGACCATATACACTAAAATAGAATGTAGGACCATATGCCCTAAAGTAAAATGTATGCTCAGCTGAATATAATGTTATTAAAATATTCAAAATGTTTTTGAACAAAAAGTCAGTAGTGAGTTTTGATTTGTTCTCAAACTTTTTATGATTTCATGTAAGAGATTTATTTTATTTTCAGTTTAGAATCTCTAATGGTGGTTCTTTCTCATCCATGAAAGTACCGTAAATATTTAGAGATTTAACAATTTCAAATTCTTTGCAAGCTAAAAGGAAAGGAATTAATGAGATTTCGCTTTTAAAGCACTTTCATTCCAAAAGTTTAACTGTTCTCTAATACTTCAGAGAATTCAAAGCAGTTCTGCTGCTCAATACTTGTTCGCCTTTTGATTTATCATTTAATAAAATAGAAATAGTTTTAATGGCATTCATTTTAGCAGAGAGACACAGGGTTGCTTAATGCATATATATATTCCCTTGCGGGGTAGATTCCTCAAATATTATAATTCAGGAATTTATTTAAGAGATTCTAATTAAATTTCAGGAGTCTTAAGAAAAAAAAAATTCTACTATGCATAATAATTTTAATTTAACTTTGGTCATTAGAAAATTTATTTTACACGCATTAAAAACCATTATTCAAAGTTACAAAAATATTCACTTTAAAGCAAAACAAATATATAAAATTGCAATTATTCACTATAATTATGAATTGCATAATGCAGTATATTTCATTCATACAATACAATGCTTTTCATTCAATGTAGTACATTTCATTTTTATATCATATTTATATTTCATAAAACAATGAAAAATAATAAGTTACTGATAGTTTTATATTTTAATCTAAGGAAGTAATTTTCTGAAAAATGTTGGAATTTTTAGAGTAAATCAACTTTTCTTAAACAGAATTGACCTTTAACATTTTTTTTGAAAACTTAAAATTTTAAAAACATTTACTCACATATAATATATTCAATGACCAACAGATGTACCCGTCGACGAGGAATGAATGCGTTATTTTGTGGGGTCTTATATATATATTCGTCCATTTCATCATAAGTAAAGTTTTTATTGGATCTGCCTTCTATCCAAGTAGATTACATGCGGTTCATAAATAACTTCGCAATATGGGCCATTCGCGAATATTTTCCCTTCGATTAATATCTGGGCCTTCCTTCTAATTTTATTATTTAAGTTATGAGATTCTTCACAATCAAATGGAACTTGATGTTCCATTGATTGGTAGGAAGTTAAGTAAACTTCGAAAGTTTAGAGAAAAGGTATACTCAAGTCATAAAAAAGCGACAGAAAATTGAATTGATTATAAATAATCTTTTAATAATAAGAAGATTTTTATTGTGATGTGCAGGAAAGCTCCCTGGTGTATAGAATGAATCAAAGGAATTCAGGACTCAACACTGTTGGAGCATTTGCAGGATGTACTTGCAACATATTCTGGCAGGTGTAATCTTTTATATATTACAAAACTTGCTAGATTTCGCGGATAAAGAAAGGAAACAGTTTGAAAGCCTCTCCTACCTCTTTCCTTATCAGAAGAGTCAGTGAACATATATTCCAAGTAGAATTTATTATTTTGTATACTTAGCCTGTGCTTGAACTTAAATTGAAATTTAGATCTTATTGTTAGAATAACATGAAAGATGACAAACGAGACAGATAAAGGATGTCACTATAACTTAATATTATATATATATATATATATATATATATATATATATATATAAACTGAAGTATGCATTAGAAATTAAATTTCTTATCAATATGAGGAGGGGTCTGGAAATAAAATTTGAAAAATCTGCATTAATGTGTAAGAAATGACAAAAAAATATTTGTTTAGTAACCTTTCACATGCTTCATACAACTAAATGTGAAATTTAGTAAAATATATTTTTTAAATTAATTTATAAGTAAAAAAAATATATCGAATAATACAAACTTCAAAAACAGAAATTAAAAAACTTCAAACTATTTTAATAAAAACACCCGTTCGTAAAAGAACAACTGGACTTTTCTTCTTTCACGTTAAATGAATTTCCAAATGAAATGAGAAATACTAATAAGAAAAGAATTTCGTAATTTAATTGTTTATGGCGACGCATTTTGAAGTTCTAATTAACTTTGTGCATTCTGAAAAAGAAATGCTAATGTTTTATTCTACTGGAAAAAGACGATGAGTCGATTTTGTGCTTAATTTTTTGTTTGTTTCAAAAGAAATGTCACCCGAAACATTTTGGTCGAAGAGATGTAGTTTGAGTTGAATTATGCTAGACGTAGGAATTTTACTGGCTTGTTACATTTGCAGAGAAATAGATTTTCTTTCAATAACCGACGCGTGTCCTTTACCTCTCTTTTTTAAAAATTTTTTCATTTACTCTTTTCCTTAATTTTTTTCTTTATAAAAGCGTTATATTAAAAATGGATGCTTGATAAAACTGAAATTTTTATTTCTTCTTTTTTTCAAACTGAGGAGAAACTTGTTTGCAAAATGAAAAAAGGAAATCGATGCAACTGTGACAAACAATATAGTTATCGATTTTCATGTTCTTCTGAATGAAACGTTTCGTAAAAAGAGAGTAAAAAGTTTAAGGGATGGACGAGGGGTGTTTTTATTTTAACGATTTAACTTTTTATGGAAATATTGAAGGCTAAACATATTTCATGCATTAATGAATTTTTTTTAACACAGAGCTTTCACATTCTGTATGCTGTATCAGCGGTTGAATAATGGCTGAGATTAAATTTTCGAGGTATCAATAAATCAAAGAAATGAAAGTGTGCTGTATTCAATTGCTGCATATGGAGCTGAGATATGTATTTTATTATAGTTAGCTATTGACACAAATGTCCTTCTCAGAAAAATTAAATATTTATAAGAATACATATTTATATATGGGAAAATATTTTTTCTTAAAAGTAGCTTTTTAAAAGTTTTTAAATTTATTTTTTTCTGTGAATAAAGAAAATTATGAAAAATATCTAAATAAAAGTATAAATTATTCGGATCTATGTTGATAAAGGTTCCCCTATATTTTTCTGATGAGTGTACAAAAAGTTTCCAAACATAATGCCTTTTAATTAACATATTGTTAATTATATCAATAATTAAGGACATGTTCGCTTTTTGCCAGCTTATAATACAAAACGGAAGCTTCATCAAGTAAACGACAACCTTTATTTACATGTGTTTCATATTAAAAATGTATTTTGTTAATCAAAATTGACCCAATTTCTTTCATTTTTATTCCTAATCTAATCATTTATAATCCAAATAATTTATTAAATACCACAAAAGATCTATGAGGTATCATCATAGTATCTATCATCATAGTATGTGTATGCCGGATTTTCTTTCAGCATAAGCATAAGTAGTGTTGTAATAAATATACAGCAGTGTGAAAAATATCTTTTTTTTATTTTAAAAAAAGCGCATTTTTTTTGCAGAGTAAATATACTTGAAATTCAGCCCCAGCTTTTGAAGCTAATAATGATTTCAGCTACACAGATTAAAAATAAGTTTAAGAACTGCTGTTTAAATCATTAATTATAAGAATACTAAAGGTAATAAGTTGAAGCCCACAACATATTTAAATTAATGCTCTGTTAATTAAAATGAAATACTACGAAAAGAAATTATGTAATAGGTGATGCATACACAAACACTTAAAGAATAAAACATAAAATCCTTATTTTCATATGAATATATTTCGTTACAAATTATTATTTTGTCTTTCTGGAGTCAGTATATTTTATATAAGTATCAAATAATTTAGTGCATTTTGTTATGTTCATTCACACACATGAAACATCAGTTCAGTATTACTCATTAATATTTAAAGCTGCATATTCCTCTGAAAAAGTTAGATTTATACTCAGGATTTCAAAGAACTCTAAACTTATTTTTGTTTAATAGCTAAATTCAAAACCATAAAATTTCCCTTTTAACTCTAAAAATTATAAACAATAATTAAAATTATAGATTCCTTAATTTAACTTTTGGTTCAAATAAGCGAATGAAAGTTAGCATAAGAAAAGCGGAATCTATGTATTAATTTGTTGTTTGTCTTTAAGTAAATCAACCAATAAAAATTTATTTTACTCTTGTATACGTAAATATTTCCAAAATTAAAAAAAAAAGTTTTGAAGCGTAAAATAGCTTTAATAGCAAAACGAAATACAGGCAAAATAACATATTTGGCAGAAATAACAGAAAAAGAAAAATTAAATCGATTTAAGCTCCTTCACCAAATTATAGAAGCTATTTTTGTCAGTTTACATATAATGAAACGAAAACACAAAGCGAAATGACTTGTTAAAACACTGTCTAATGAATTAAACATACTGAAGTTAGTTTTAAAGCGATAGCGATTTCTTTTGTATTATCATAATTGTAACTTTCCTCAAAATTTATTTATCAAAAATCATATAAATGGAAATTAACATGCGTGTTGTTTTTTGTCTCAATTAGTTGCTTGGAACATAATTAAAGAATATAAATTGCTTAATGAATAGCACTAATTAGATTCGAATTATTTGCTCCTCTCTTACTGTGATTCATTTACATATAGGAATTTAACATTCATGAAACATTTGAGTGTTCCACAATATCTTGATAATACTTAGAAGCTCTTTAAAAGCTGTGCGTCTTATTTTTACCTACTGTCTTAATGTATTTGTTTTCTAAATAAATTATATAAGCAATAAGTTTGCAGTTTGAAAAGTGTGCAATTCTTAATATGTTCAATTCTGAATATTTATATTTCTTCAATGTTTCTTATAAAACTTTATTCGGTAAAAGTAAGCAAAGCATTTTTCTAATTTAGTTTATATTATTTGCAAAATTTATAGACTATAACTAGATTTTAAGGAACTAGGTAGTGTTTTTTTTTGTAAAACATCAATATCATGAAGAATAATTTTTGGAAATTTTTAATACTATTAATTGATTATTGCTTGCCTTTAACAGTAATTATAAGTATTAAGAATAAAATACAACTCAGGTGATCATCACTTCTTAAGCGTTAAAAACATTTTAAATTTTTATGAATATATTTCTCAGTAACTCATAACAAAAAAGAATTTCGAAACTTACTTTATTATTATTCCTTTAAGTTTTTTTGGAGATCGAAAACTTTCTTTGAGATGTATCTTCTAAATTATGACGCATTTAACTAATATAATTACTTTTTAACTATACTAATATTCAGTTTTTTGAAATAGAGATTAAATGTTAATGACAGATAAACAATTCTAGATATCAAAGCGGTTACTTAACTATTTCTGTGAGTTTAAACTAGATCGAGAAAAGTGTCAATTATAAACTTCTTTAAACAAAGAATATTTGAAAAAAAGTCAAATTTTAATAAAGTGAGTGTTATGCCATTTTTCTGAGTGTTAGAGCCATATAGAATTGAAAAATTACTGAAAATTAGAAATATGTTGACAAAATTTCTTTCATCAGTATTTGAACTTAACATAAAAGCAGCACATACAAATCATATTACTAATGTTCTTTATAATGTTTTTTTTCGTTTAAAAATGAATGTAAATTTTTTTTGCATTGGTAAAATTGTGTAAACTTACATAGTAAACTTTCATAAAATACAAAACTTAATATATGTGGCTGAAATAATATGAGAAAGCAAATGTAAATTTTTTACACGCGTACTCCATTGTGTCTATTTTACACTAAAACATTTTTACCAACTATCATATTTGTTTTTTGTGTGATAATAACAAGAGATACATATTTAAGCTGCTTTCAAAGCGTTGTTATAAAAGCCCTCATGAGATGATGGACTTGAAGTATTTTGGAGACAAAAAGGACTTTTTTTTCAGGGATGTTTGCTATCCCACCTCCCAAAGTGTGCCGCGAGTACACCAAGATTCTAGAAAACTTCAAATTTGCAATTTCAACAATTCCGCACAAAATCCTGGGGAACATGGTCAGCGTTGGCTAAAAAGAGAAGTTTCATGCGAAATGTGTTCAATACACTTGCAGGATCGCTCTGCGCTAGCTAACAATAAGTGCGATTTTTTACTCATGAAATTTATTCATACATGCCTTGAATGCATGCTTATAGATATATAGAAGGGTAACACAACTCTTCATTGTCGTGATACTACATTAAGCTTACAGAAGCTTGAATCTGAATATGAATTTTGCTGTTCGAACTAAATATCACAGATCTTGATGTTTCAGATTACTTGTGAGATATCAAGCAACACTCTTTTGAATAAAGAGATGCAAAGTTTACGATTAAAATAAAAAAAAATTGAACTGTCTACTGGTTGAATAGTGAAAATTGCTCGCATTATGTTTTAAGAAGTTTGTAGAGCATTTTTGTCATCCATTGATTCTGTACCAGACATACCAAATATTAGACAGGTGTAATACTACTTTTTACGCTATAGAAATAAATCTTCAGAAGATATATTTTTAAGTTGTGTTTTAAGTCAAAACTTTGTAACGAGATACAGTTGATTCAAGATTTCATGAAATATAAAAATAAAATTGTTTTATGTTTATGTCAAAAATAGTAATATCGAGCAAATATTCTTTCAAAAAGTAAAACAAAAAATTAAATTTTTAAATTAAAAGAAAAATAGACTGTCATCTGTTTTGATAACCGAATTCTACAATTCCCTTCCATTTTTCAAACTTGACAGATTTTGAAGTCATGGAGAAGAAAAATGGAATTATAGCGTAAAGAAATCATTTTTAAAAATTCCAGCTTTTCATTATTCTTCATCTAAAGCTTTTCTGGCTTTAAAATGGGGAACTAAAAGTTCATTTAAACCAAAGAGAAAAAGAAAAGTCATTCTGGTATTGAAGTACCTTAGGATCGATAGAGAGAAAAATCTTTAATACAAAATAATGTCAGTCACATGCGGTAAAACAAACCACTGTTATGAGCTCAAATAAAATTTTGTCTCAAACATTTCTTAAAAAATTGTTCATAAATTGAGAAAGAAAATTTTATAACTGGTTATTCTTATTGCCAAGTTCTATTTAGAATCCAATTCATTCTGATTTGAAAGCTATATTTTAAAATATTTTTATATATTTTAAACGACTTTTGTTTTACTAATTGATAAAATAAATCATCGTAGTCCAGAGAAGTGACCTTTGAACACTGTGTATACATGATAATTAGTCTTCATAAAAAACAATAAATTGTTAACTCAAGAAGTCTATAACACACAAAAAAGAGCTACTTTAACTCAGATTGATACAATATAACAAAAGTAAAAAATTCTGGTATTCTCTTTTTAAGTTACGATATGATATCTACTAACTAATTTTAAATTCGCATTATCAGTGGGTAAATTATTTGCTTTAGATAGAGTCAAAGAAGACGATTTTTTTAAAATCAGGAAAATTTTGTGATTTCGAATAACACTTTTTAGGGAAATTAAAGTTTAAATGTAACATTCTGCTTTCATCATTCATTATTGCAATTATCGTGATTAAGATGCAATTATCATAATTACAGTTACTCCTAAAACTCATTCTAAATTTTAGATACAATCGTAGTCGTTAACTTCAGTTTAAAATTGAGTTTACGATTCATTCTTTACATACGTAAGCACTTTAAAAGCATTAATAAAAGAAATGCTAATGGTACATTCTGGGGGGGAAAGGCAGAATGCTATTCAAAGAGCAATGGATAGAAAACGCTCTTGTGTTTTATTTTATTCATTAAGATTGAATTTATTTACTTCCTAGCATTATAAACTAAATTTAATTTTGAAATTAAATTTTTAATAGAAAATTAAATTTTGAAGAAATTGTTGGAAAAAGGGGAAAAAAATCAAAACTTACCACAAGTAATATTATAAAATTTTAAGCATTCTCACGTAAACATATCTTAAAAAACAATACAAATCATTATTATTTTTTCAAGACAAGTTTACATGAAACGTAAAATATGAATAGTTTCTGTAACAAAACTCTGGGTAAAATCAATCGAATGAATAGTTTTGTAAGCCTTTGCTAATTTCAAACTATCAGCTGTCATGTCGTAAATAAAACAAATGCTGTAATGTTAACTACATTATATCATTTTAGTAACACTTCTTTATATGAATAATCTACTACAAGTTAGAATAGAAGCACCTTGGCCTCAAAAAATCAATTTCAAATTTTAGAGACTAATGGGAAGAATTGAGTGCATGTATAAGATACCTTAATTAATAGAATATCATAAAATTACTGCACAGATATATACTTGGAACAGTTTCAAGGGTTAGGAGATAAAGAATAATTTGTTCTATTTTTGTCGTAAATTCTTTACGCATTTCGATCTCCATTTGAAGATTTGCTGACGGATCAAATATTGCAATCCATTAAAATAAGATCCGGATGATCGGTCCTGCAAAAATATTGATAGGAATAAAAGTTTCTGTTTAAAAATGGATTAAGTCTCTCTTTGCTCGGAGCCTAAAATTAAATGAAACATGATAGTGTAAACGTATGAAACGTCATAGTATGATGATAGATTAGTGGACTGAGTTGGAAGTGCATTTCTATGATTGTCAACAATTTTTGGGATATTAATTATTTTAATATAGTGTTTTTGACTCTGAATAAAAATTTAATCGTTCCCGTTAATTTTCTTGGTGTATTTATGAGAATGGTCTTATATTTCGAATGTTCAGTGAATTTTACATTCCCCTTTATTTTGTCTTATACCTTATTCTATAGTGCATGTATACATGTCTTTGCTGTATTTACTGCTGATATTTTGGCGGACATTTTCTGTTAGTAAATAATGAATAAAAATTATTTCACGTATTTTAAAACAAATTAAAAGCAAAATAAATTTAATAAAATAACTCATACCTGGCATTTATTAGTATTCGCATCACTATAATAAAGAATCGAGAAATTAAAATTATAATTTGTTAAGTATCACTCACTTCCCTCCTAACTAAAATGATTGAATAAAAAATACATAAATATAATCGATTTATTCTGGAGTGGTTATTTTTTTGAGTGTTAAGATATATTTCTGAAATATAATATTTATAAATTGTTGTTATAAAAGAGATAAGTTTTGGTATATTAACTTATACTGAAAAGGTTAGCAGTAAATGAACTATTTACAAGGAATGATACTATTTATATTAATAAAGATAAACTGAGTAATTTAAATCAACAAAGAAATAACTTAAGAATTTTAAGCTATTTACGTTACATTTTTCCTGTTAAGCTGAATATTTTTCAGGTGTACATACAGGTTAACCTTCACAGTTAAAATATGCTTGAGTCTGAGAAATCCCATTCCGGGAGATCCCATCTCAAGTTGGTATTATAAATAAAAATAAAACAAGAAAGTAAATTTGTAAGAAGAACAGAATTTGAAATTTAAATATCACTTAAGGATTACATGTCCTTAAAAGTAATAACACAAAGGAAAATTATTATGTAAATAGAAAAAAAATATACTTCATGTATAAGAAAATAAATGGTGAAAAACATATAAATTGACATAAAATAGCTGAAAAACATATAAATTGGATTATTAACAATAAATTCTAGTAAATACATACATTTACTGTAAAAAGTTTTGATGTTGTATTGAAAAAGAAAAAAAAATCTTCTAATATAAAAGAGTTTCAAGATAATCGATATAATAAATTCCAAATTTTAGAAAAACTTGTGATTCTTGTTACAGGGTTCATTATATTACACTTGACTCAAATGTTTCTCAAAAATTACTGAAATTATGGTCCTTTATCTTCATTAAAACACAAAATATTATTTCACATGCTTTCGGAATATTAGATTTATTTATAATAGATTAGCACTGAAATCTAAAAACACATGAGTATTTAAAAAGAACTAATAAAAGTTTTGGGCAGAAAAACATTTAACATTTATGGAAAAATCTAGTATAATAAACTGTAAAAGAAGAAAATATGTTTCTTTTAAAAACTACTGTAAAACTTATTAATATTGCTAC
Source organism: Nephila pilipes (assembly GCA_019974015.1). Classification (NCBI taxonomy): domain Eukaryota; kingdom Metazoa; phylum Arthropoda; class Arachnida; order Araneae; family Nephilidae; genus Nephila; species Nephila pilipes. The sequence continues at coordinate 211,481 of BMAW01091893.1, read as the reverse complement.
GTTAATATCAATATCTGCATTTTTTTAATTACGATCAATGATGATAAAATGTAAATATACTTTAAGAATTACAATTTCAGTAACTAATTAGAAATTAATGAATTTAATACTACATAACAGTATATTTAAATTATAAGTGGTAATTGTATAGAGTATTTCCTTACGATTCTGGGGTTAACCCTTTTAATTGACACCCGGTTTGATTGGATATCTTAAAAATTCTTTAGCTGATCGTTGTCACTTAGGGTTTAGACGGATTTCTGTCCAAACTTGCCATTAATAGAACAATTAATTTTTGACTCATTCTCATCAAAAATGATCCAAAAGGAATTTTAATGAAAATGTTATTTAATAGCAAATTAATGACTCGTTTCACTGTTTCCTACTCTTTTAAAGGTGGCAAACTTCCTCAAATGCACTTTAATACTCTCTAAAAGTATCTGGCGTAGACAACTAATGAGTTATGAAGGAATAATTTTTTAATTAATGAAGAAACTGACTATTGAAGAAATAGCCATTCACATCAGTTAAAAAATTTGATATTGATAGTCACACCATTACAGATAACTCGTTTCCAATGTATTTGACTATTTAACTGAAGAATTATGGATTCATGCAGTTAAATAACATCTGGATTGGAAGAGAAAGAGAACTAATCGATTAGTATACGAAAAAATATCAAAATATAAATTATAAGTAATTAGAGTCATTAGTTCATCAATGTAAAATATTGTTTATGAACAATATATTTAGAAATAGTAAAACTAAGTAATAAAATGCCTTATGGAGAAATAAATTAAGCACACATACAAAACTCATACACATACTAAAACGCAAGCAGAGAGAAATAGATTTTTTTTCTTAAGCATTAAAGCTTAAGTTTACAAAATCACATGATGATTCTTGACAATGGATTGTATACTTGTTTCTAGCTGCAATAGATTAAGATTGCTCTATATGTTGAAGAAAGATGACGTAGAAAATATTCAATATTTTAACACATCGGATAATTATCAACTCATGAAGAGTTTTGTGTATGATACATTGCTTAAGTTAAATGAATTTCACATTCTTTAAAACTTTCTGTAGAGTGCTAAATATTGGTGTCTTAATCCTAAAGATGGCACTCGTTGCATTGAAAATGTTTTGTTTTTCGTTAGCATCATGACTCAATAGGCAGCTGTCTGAGTCTCAGTTACTCGTATTCGTGATCATGACGCCTCTCATAATTAATATATTTTTCGTCTTTACTTTTACGGTCGAAGAGATCATCCTCGTCTTTTTTGGAGCAGATTCACCGGAGATAACCCTTCGTTTTGATTGTTGCTTGGTTTCCGGTTTATAACTATAATTCCATTTATCATCGATGGTGACAACTGGTCTCAAAATGTCATCGACATCTCAACGTGACAGTAATCAAACTTTGATTTGGCTGCAAATAACAACCAAATCAAAATTAACTTATAAATCAATATCAAATTCGGCTCCGCTTAACAAATAGCAGTGCCCAATGGTAACAGCAATTTAATTTAATAGTATCATACATGTTTTCAAATACAAATACTTTTTGAACTGCCCTCGTAGTAACCCTTTTGCTTCTGAGGTTGGTGACTATTTTAGTGAACTATATTCTAATTTCACTTGAAGGTTATGGATCAGATTATGAGGATAGCATCAGTAAGAACAGATGCATTTTCCTCAATTTTTAATATCGTCACATATCGGGTGAACAGTTTGTGTGATACAATCAAATTTGATTTGAAATAATTCTTATTATTTAGAATTAAGATAATCTTTATTTAAAAATTTATCAGCAATACAAAATGATATCATAATCAAATGTTAAAAAAAGAATGAAAGGAATTTTTATGTAAAGAATATTTGGTTTAAAATAAGATAAATTTTTCCACTTTTATAATGTCTTCCTTCTTTTTAAAAATATTCGTAAAATATTTTGCTTCTTTGCATTTCACTCATTATTTGAAATTGGGAGTGCTTTTGTATATGAAATATTTTTTCCTGGGCACTGGATCAGATTAATATTTTAATGCATTTTACCACAATATTACATTTCATAATTGAAATTATCAATAAAATTTTATAGTTATAATATAATTTTAAATTATTGTAAATCATTCAAATTTAAAGATTTATAAGGAATAAAAGCAATTCGATTTTGAATATTTGTTACTTTATTGTAGAAAGTAAAGAATAATGACAGAAATCCCACCAGGTATTATAAAATTTTATATAAATATTTTTAAGTGAGTCTTTTCATGTAACGGTTTTTTAATTTTCGATTAAGAGGACATTTCTACGATATCAATAAATTATTTAGAAAAGAACCCTCTGAATAGTTTTAGTGATACTTTCATTAAAAAGAACTTAATTCGCTGCATTTAAATGTATTGAATTATGCCTTTATTCAATAAAAAATAATTTTAAAAATAGTGCCTGCAAAATTGCTTTCATTCAGTTTAAGTTGTAGGTTAAAGTTGCAGTTCAGTTTATAACTTGATTGAAAAAGGGAGAGATTACTTTCTAGGAGAAAGAATTAATGTGTGTTGACAATTATAAGTTTGATGAAGCTTAAAATAGACATCGAAATACATATTTGATTTTCTACCAAATTACTAAATTCTTAAGAGCTAAGCAATTTTCAATATAATTTCTTTCTTTGAGTAATAAACATTTCATTTCCCAGCATAGCTTTTTGATTAGTATGGAATAAATACTCATTCAAAATAATGTACATGTATTTAAACTAGATGTACAAATATTAATGAAAGTAAACATGTCTTTAAGTTTTCTATCAAGTTTTAATAGAAGAAAATCTGATGGAACTGATGGAAGAAAGGAAAATTCAGACTGAAATGCTAGAAACATGATGAAATTCTTTATTAATTAAAATGAATTAATAACCATGTATATGTTCAAAAGTCTTCTGAATTGAAAAAAAAGACTCCTTTCGAACGATATTTCGAAAATTAACAGATTTTTTGGTAAATAAGTTGTTTTCCAAATATATTAAACCAGAATTTCTTAGAGAGGAAAAAAATGGTTCATATCCATTTCTCAAAGTAGAAATGTTTGTGATATTGTTTGTGGTTTCATTTATTCAATACAGTAGACTATTATAATTATCGAAATTCTTCGTTTTCTTATATGCGCAGTTTTTGTATAACTTGCGCAAACTTCTTCTTTCATTCTTACAATGGGTTATCTAAATTACTATTCTAAAATCTAGTTATAATATCTTTCCTTAATATACATATTTTTAAAGTACAAATACTGCGGAGCTATTTATATTATCATTTTTAAAGTAAAACTAATTAAAATGAAATCAAAATAGAATCATACTGAAATGAAGCTTGAAATAATTTTACTTCGTTACTGATGTAATTTTCAAAGTCCTTTATATCCTACTTCCTAATATAGTAGCACCTTATTAAGCCATACTCCTTGCATTCGGATCTCTGAATTGATCTATACGAAGTATTTTTGAAAACAAGAGAAATGATCTAGAAACTTCAATAACATTTATTTGTTTAATCCAGATGTTTTGAAAATTTGTTCTTTTTAATAAGAAACCTTCTAATAGTTATGGATGTATGATATGAAAACTGGGAGGGGGCAGTGTAGCACTTTGCATATATTCTGTGATAAATGAACAAAATATCTTATCACCAGTGACAAACATTAAGAGGTGCTACATTGTCACAACGGAAAATGCAATAAAACGACTTTAAGAGAACTTTTGTTTTTCAGAAAATAGATATCTTCTATAAATGTTATTCATGATCAGTTTATTCATAATAAGTACGTTTTTTTATGTATAATTTATTTTATAATGGTTTTTGTAATTATTCGGCTATTTCTGATATATTCAGGACAAGCTTTAATCCTATTTAATCTGATTTAACTTACTGTACTTTTAATAAAAATGTCTCCCTCAGGCATATTATTTATCATATTAAAGTACATCTTAGATGAATCCTGTTTAATATATATTATCATGATTTTTTTACATAGAGTAATGCCATGAAATCATAATTTTTTATATTTATTTGCACGTCCATCTATACAGCTTCTCTATCTTTAAATGAAAGAAAAAGAAGTGGCGCATCTGCTCAAATTCTGCGTTTTTTAGTACATACTTAATGAAAATCGATAACCTATTACTAAGGCATATTTGAATTTTATAAATGATGCCAGTTTCTGAGTTTTTCAAACTTGATCACTTTCTTAAGTTCCTATTTTCACTAATAGAGCTCTGAGATTTTATTCTATGTATAAAAAAGAATGCAGAAAAATATTTCAATTTTCTTTGACAGAAATAGTATTTTCTTAAACTAAAATCGATTAGTCTCTTCATACAATTAAAATTTTTATTCTATGTGTTTTATTTTCCGAGAAGGCTTAAGAGTTACAAGTTATTGAGAAGATATAGAGCAAAATTCAAACATTTTTCATGAATTATTAAGGTGCGTTATTCCAGCTTATATATTAATCATAAGATGATGCTTTTTTTATGAAATATAAGAATGGATATTTTTTGTGATATTTTGCTTCTAACCTCAATCTTATAAAAATGAAAAAATAAGGGTTCCCCTTCTTATTAATTCAATTCTGTTGATCTATAAGTTTTTGCATTTTCTATTGCTGTAAAATAATTTATAGTAAAAGAACAGAAATATTTTTTTACCTTTAAAAATTTTGAAAATAGATATAAACACTACTTACATAAGTTCATCTGGGATTCAGGAATTATTGGTTCTTCTTCTTTTTTCCCCCTATAAAATATATTTTACCGATAGTTGAAATGTTCAAAATATGTCTGAGCAAAATATCATTCAAACTTACAAAATAGAAATCGTACGAATATTTTAATTCTTGTTTCCTATGTTACAGCAAAAATGACTGTACGCAAAAAACTATAATGAGGATACCTGTGATAATATTTAATTCAAATATCTACCATTTAAATCAGATGTATTAATGTTTATTAATGCTTTTAATGCTATATTATTTAATTTTGAAAGTTCATCTTTAAAATACGTAAGATATTCCGGTTTCAACTGTGTTTATTAATTGGTCTTGTCTTGAGTTAATTATTTTCATAGAATTCTCTAAAATGATGACAGGGTCAATACACTGAGAAAATTGAGATTTAAAGGATTCACTAAAAGATTTTGTGTTTTAAAATTCTTATGCAAAGTTTCTTCTTAAGATTTAGTTCCCTCGAGATCATTTAGTTTTAAGTAAAAAAAAATTATAATCATAAGTAAAATAAAAAAAAATCTATGTAAATTATCAATTACAGGTAAAAAAAGAACAATTAAGGATATGGATAAATTTACAATCATGAATTTTACGTCCCTTTGTTGAATTCATTTTTATTTCATGTAGAATTGCAACCATTCGTAGACAGTAACAAATAAAAAATTCCGCTAAGTTTGTAATTACAAATAGAAAGAAATGTATTAAAAATTTCTGTATTATGTTCAACAAAGTATAGTATAATGATTAAGTATCGATAGAAATTTAAGTTTTTAAAATAGCTCCTAATAAAATATGACATCTTTTAAACTTTCAAATGATTAATTATTAGTTTCTTTGTATAAAAAAAATTACAATTTTCAAAATTTAAATTTTTTAAAAAGTTTTACAACATATTTAAGAGAAAATAGAGGCTCTTTTGAAAAAAAAAAGGAATAAAAATATGCATATTTATATAAATAAATTTATTTTGATATAAAGTTAGTTTTCAAAAAAATAATTGCTTGATAATTAATTAAGTTAATTCTAAATTTAATTAATTTTCAATCAAATTATTTTTGTTATTTTAATTTTTACACTTTTCTTTTTAATTCTTACAGGATTTAAATAAAAAATATATATTTATAATACTATTAATATTAACTTTAACTGCCTTAAAAATTTGTTTTAATATAAAACTTATACAACCAAAAGCATATATTTTGCTTTTATTATCAACTACGAAATATAAGAACTTCTTTATTTATTCTGACTGGTAAATTTAAGAAAACATTTCCACAAAAAACTAAATTCTATTTTCTATTTCAAAGATTTTTTCTTTTATCGAGCCATATAAATTTTTAAAGGACTTTTCTTTCTCTCATTTTTACTTGTCAGTTTTTCGTAGAATTTGTTATTTGCTTTTTTTTTAACTCTAAAAACCATGCTTTTTCGTTTATTTATAGAAAACCTTGATTTAATACAAAAAAAATCATTTGTTTTTTTCAATATATGTTATTGTAATACATATAATACATTAATAATTAATATCTCTTAATAGTTTAACTCATCGATATATTCTCATGAGCCAAATTATTTAAACAAGATCTTAAGCCAGCGAAAGGATATATTAATCTATGTAATATACCGGAACCGATATTGATATTACGCATTGACATTTTATTGTATAGTTCAATAGCAGTCTATGCGTAGATGAGATATTAATCAAAATTTTGCTTTAGTAATACTTATATCGATATGCTTGAATACATAAAAAGCTTTACTGAAAGCACTGTCTCTATAAAATGAGCTAATTCCTTTTTGAAGAGCCTTGGAGGAATTTAAAATGGTTTTGTTAAAATCATGAGGGAAATTCTGCTGTTGAATTTTGCATTGGATTTAGTGGATGTTGCATTTCACCATATATGATGTTTACGTAATAAAACGCATAGAAACCATAAGAATACAAATAATATAAAAAAATTTAAGAAAAAAAAAACAGTAAAACTGAGCGTTGAATAAAAAGAGGTGGCATAATATTGCCTCACGAATCCTCTTTAGCAAGTAATGTAATTTGAAAGTTTAAGCATTACGCATTCATTTTTATGAGCTCATAAAAAGCATTAAGAGTAACTTCAGAGGTTTCAGTTGTAATTACTAACTCAATTTGTGAAGCTATTAAACAAAAGTAATTTAGTTGAAATAATTTCTTAACTATTCCTACGAGAGTATTTGAATGCAAAATTTAATTTAAACACAGGCAGTTACTTAGTCATATTTATGAGAAACATCTGTTTTGCACTCTTAATATGAATATATATTTAAAAAATTATTATTTTAAATCACTCTTAATATGAATATATATTTAAATTTCACTAATATCACTATAATAAAAACTTTCCAAACTGTCTTTCATAAAAGAGAGGAACAGGACAACGAAATCAACTTAAGACAGATAACAACTGAAATTACTTAATTATAAAAAAAACTTGCATACAATTAAGAATTAAAGTTTTGAATATTTTCTGGTGATAATTTTATTTACAGTTTAAAAATGTGATAACATAATACCAAATGTATTTTTAGGATATAAGAGGAAGCAAAAAATTTTCCTTAAATACAGATGTCTCATATGAATGCAAGTAATTCTTATGAGCATTTATTTATCAGACTAAAAATTAAATATGAAAAACTTTACGTAAAATGTAATAAATACAACTATGAGGATATTAGAGTACACTTTAGATGTATTTTACAGTTTTTGAGCCGGCATCTCCAAGCTTATTTTTTTATTTGACAAAAAATGCAAATTAATCTTGAATGCAATAAATGCTTTTAAAAAATTTAAAAGTTGAAAAATGCAAATAATTCTACAGATTCAAGTCACACATTTTAAATTCAGGTGTATAATATTTCACATTGTTATTGGTAGGCATCAGAAAATTTCCTCGATCACACAAATAGAAATATAAATTTGAGAAATCCTGTTGTAGAGGGTAATTTGAAAATTTTGAACGAATACTAGCAATCAAAGAAAACAGTAGATATGTATTACATTTATGAACAAGTAATATATCTCTATGCACATGTGAGTGCTACGCTACAACAAAGATTTTGCTGTCAAGTAATAAACTCTTCCAGAGCTTACGTTTACTCTTATTTTCTTCCTTTATTAAACTCAGGTTGAAAATGAAATTTTTAACATAGGATTAATTAAAAAAGGATGTTCTTCATTCTTAAATGTTGGTAAAAAGGTTCTTTAAGAGTTCGGAAAAGTTTATTTTAAGTGGAATTTGACTGAATGTATTGAAATTATTAACTGTGAACCCAATTTTTTGCTAACGCAGATTGTGCTCATCGTTAATCAAGCAAATACGACTCAATTGACATGGCAGAGGAGAAGTAAGATGTTTTCTTGATTGATTAATGTTATTGACACAAGGGTTATATTTGATCATGCCACTTGTCAAACACTCATTAATCCACTAATAATCAAGTTTATCGAGTAAATAAGGGTAAAATTAATATCTTTTTTCAGAACATAAGTTGAAGAAAGAAAAGAAAGGTTGAAAATAGAAATCTTTCAAGAATATACCATCCTTACAAAAGGACATTTAATTTCATGGAGAGGGGGGGGGAAGGAAAGTTCACAGGAATATTCCGAGTCATAAATAAGGAACTTAAAGAAGGTAAACCTCAAAAGGAGAGAGAGTAAGATGGAAGGAAATCAAAAAGTGCAATGTATCGTCAAATTCAATATGTATATATCAATATGTGCTTACAAATCATAATGAAAATATGTGTAAACAACTATTCAAATCACTACCTCTCTATAGATAATTGAATAGTTAGGGACACTGAGCGATATATAATCATTCTGTTGAATGAATTACATTACATCACTTAGAATGGTTTCAACAGCTGTTGTCAGAATTTAAATTTTCCTCTTTTTCAGAAATGAGCATTGACAGCTGCAAAGATAAAGATTGAGATGCATTTAGTCATTTAGATGTTATGCATTTAATCAATTACAAATTCTATGTCTTCACGTGTAAATGAGTGTAATAATCAAGAAGGTTCCATATTAAATCCTAAGAGATCTGGAACTCCCTTTGTCTTGTGATATTAAGAGTCTAAGAGAGAGTAGCATAAACTCAATGATTATCTCCGACATTTTACAACAATTCAGAATAACGAGATTAATTATAAGATATGCGCTGAATTTAAGTGAAAAAATATTCATGAACACGAGATAATTGGTGTCATTAATGAAGATAATTTGACTAAGAGTTTATTGAGATTTTAGTAATTTATAATGTAAATGCACGGTATTTGCTTCTGGAGATTACTTGACTCAGTCATTTTCTTACTGCAATTTATTTTGTTATTCTCAAAAAACACTTTTTGTAATGTGATATATAATGTAGATCTTAACAAAAATAAAAGTGCACTCGCATTATTAGAAAATCCACGGTGTACCCGAAAAAGAAAAAAAGAAAAGCACGAGGAAGATATTCTACGTCAAACGTTTTTATTATTTCCCGTGCATTTTTTAATTTGTCATCGCTGTAAATGTCAGCCTCAATCAGCTTTTCAATACCAAAATCATCTTCTTACCAAAGCATTTGTTCCCTGTTACATTGTAAAAATTGTAATTTTACTACAAAAATATAAGTGTTCAATTTTAGAATATTAATTGCAACTTAGCAAAATATTAGAGGGACCGGAAAGGAACGACATTTCTGTCAATATTCGTTAGTCATTTATCAGCTCATTGTGTACTTCTAAGTTGTTCTAAAGACATTTTAAGGTTAGAGTGACTTGTTTAATCGTAAATAATTAAATATTAATTTGTTTTAGCCACTCAAGGGGCTATTGTTTTAGATAACCAGAAAATGTCGCACCTGATCACTTTTCAAAACTTTTCTTGTTTTTGAGTATATTTTTATGTCTTCATTCACCGGTAATGAATTTAATTTTCAAAACACGTCATAATAAAACTCATCTGAATTTTTTATTGGAATCAAATGAAATATATGTAATATACGTCTGATACCTGTTTTCACCACTAATGAACTCAATTTTAAGAAATATGTTGTAATAAATTTTGTCCATTTTCTTTATTGGAATAAAGTAGAACAAATATAAAAATTAATATTTTATTTACTTATTGATTTATGTAATACCTTTAATCATATGTAAACTAGAATCGAGATATGACTGAAAATAAATAACATTATTTAGAATTTTGAGATGTGAGTCAGCCTTTTTTTTTTCTTAAAAGCTGCAAACTATGTCTTTTTAGATTGGCTTCTTTCTTGGGATGTTTTGGGTCAAATGATTTTAATATAGATTTACTCTAATTAGCCACCTAAGGGGCTATTGTTTTTGGTTAATCACTTGGCGTACCTGAATATTTTTCAATTTTTTATCGTTTGCTTCAATTTTAATTACATTTGGCTTAAATATATTCACTTTAATAATTTTATATTTATCGTTTGCTTTAATTACAATTATAGTTAGCTTATATATGTTTAATTTAATAATTATCGTTTTCTTCCATTTTAATATCGGAGAAGTTTACTATCGTCTATTTCTCGATATTTCATTCTTTAATTTAATTCTTATATTTAATTGAGTAATTTAATAATAATTTTAAAAATGAAAGCGTACCTTGGGTGGCTGTTAAAACTTTACATAGAACTTTTTGCAAAACTTTGCATAAAACGTTACAATTTTAAGTGAAATAGTCAGCCAAATACCAGATGAAGTACATATCCGACATTGTATGCTGCTCTTTGAATTTCGCAAGAGTTGTAACACAATGGTTGCTACCAAAAACATTTCAGATGTTTATTCAAACGCATTAGACGCTCATAAATACCAAAGGGGGTTTTCTGAGTTTAAATCTGGTAACTTTATCTTTTATCTCTCCAAGAACATTTCCAATAGATTGGTAAAGTAAGCAGATCAAGTGTTTGGGTTCTTCATAATCCGTCAACAAGCAAAGCCAACCGATCCCTCACATTCAACGTATTACTTTAGCTACACAATACAGAAACAAGCAAAGCCAACCGATCCCTCACATTCAACGTATTACTTTAGCTACACAATACAGAAGCCGTTTTTGATCGCTTGATCACTGGAGATGAAAAATGAGTCCTCTATAATAATCCAAAACACAAAAGTTAATGGCTCTCTCAGAATGAATCGTCAAGAAATACAGATAAGGCAGGTTTACTGCCCAAAAAGACGCTTTAGTATGTTCTGCGGAGTATTCGCGGGATTCTGCTGTGAATGCAGATTTATACTGTGAACAAAAGGGGCGAGTAAATAAATATTTAACTGGAAATTCCCCAAGGATGTCAACAAAAAATGTGTTATACTGCAACACGATATTGCAAGACCGCACGGCGCTAACCAAAGCCAGAAAAAAACTAGTGTATTGGAATTGGAGGTATTGCCTCACCCACCATACTCGTCCGATAATTCGCCAATAAATTTTCATTTAATAAGATCGCTACAACATTTTCTAAGAGGTAGAAAAATTTGAAAGTTTGGGTGATGTTTAAAATACCATCTCAAGATATTTTGCTCAAAAACCAAATGATTTTTGCCGATTCGGTAATGAAAATTTGCACACTAGATTGTAAACGGTTACTGATAACGATGGGGGTTTCATCATTGCTTAAAAATAAAAACTTATTAAAAATTTATCTATTTGAATTTAATGAAGAAAAATGACATTGCTTTCCGGTTCCCTTATACTTAAATAACAAACGCATCTTTTCATAATAAAATGATGCTATCAGTAAATTACATATTTTAAAAATTTTGCTGAAGAACTGATTATTATACTCTGAAAAATAAGAATCTATTTTATTTTTAAAATTCTTTAGAAAGAAATAAGCCTTTTTTTCTATAAATCAAACCATATACTTTTTTTTCTTTTACCTTTAAGGAAATATTTCCATTTACTTAAATGAAAAAATGATAATCTCAAAAATACCAGAGGATATTAATCCTTGTAAGTAACTCTTATAATTCACCAGTAGATTTTATTTCCGATCGTTTTCAGAGAAGGAATTATTTCTATTAATAATGTCATATTAATTCTAAATTGTAAATAATGGCATTCCTTCATTTTTTAATTAAGAAAGACTCTGTCTTATTAAAATTTTAGCATAATTTTGTTTTCGATTTATTTTTTTCATTTGCGTTCTTCCTGTTTTCATACTTTTTCTCAATTTAATGTTAATTGATAGCAAATAAATTACTAAGAAGTACTTATTTTATCTCAAGATCTAATAAATAAACAATTTTCGCTAAACTTTATTGAAATAAAATTAAAAATATTAGCTATTTTCTTAACTTTTTTAAGTTCCTTTTAAACCGAATTAGTTTTTCTTAATTACTAGCCAATTAAAATAATGTGAAAGAATTTTAGAAATGTTAAGTAAATTCTATATGGCACTGAACAGTTTTCACAAAATTTATTTACGAAGTATGTTTATTTATGATTTGAAATGCACTCACTTCTTAAAACGAATTTTTTTGATATAAATATATAATAAAAATAAGTTTAAAAAATATTTCAATCCTTTATACATTTTTACAAAGGAAAAAAATATTTTTCTAATTTATTTTATAAAATATAAAGATATGACACTAAATTTAGGTCCAGTTTAAGAAAAATTCAATATGTTTTCCAAGCCCATAATTTCTTAAAAATCCAAATATTTTACTTTCTGATGTATGCGTGAGTAAATACATCTCATGAAGAAAGAAATGCATATAAAGTTTTAAACTTTATTTGTAAAATCAAATTTTGAAATTTAACTACTAAAATATTTTACGGTCAAAAATTTTTTTTTCTTGTGTGTTGCTCAAATAACTCTTTTTCTTTGATTTTTTATTTTTCCCCCTGCTAGCCTGAAAAGTTGATGTCAAACTCCTCGTTTTTGATGTTTGGAATCGAAGTTACGACCGTGTTAAGTAAACAATCTGGTCAATTTTTATGCAAATTTCTCTAAAGTATTTGTATGTATTTGACTTTCAACTTTAAAATTGCTGGTGGTGAGATTTGAGGCAATCTTTGAAATATTTTGATCAATATTAAACATTCAAGAAAAATTTCTAGATAAGCGAAATTTGACTTTCATTCGTGTGCTGAGTTTTTCCGCTAGAATAGTTTTTCAAGAATGTTGGATTTCTTGAGGAATGACTCTGAAAATAGTGGCTGTTTGTTATTTGGAACTTGTTCGGAATGGGATTTTTGTGTTTGTAATTTTGCAGAACATAATTACTTATTGCAGTATTATAAATACTCCATGTATTTAGTATTGCAGGGAAAACCCAGTGCATGTGTTCCCCCTAAGTGCAGCGTCATTGACCTTAAACTTTCCAAATAACTTTCCGCATTTCTTTCACATTAGTGGAATTTCTTTGAATGACATTTCCTTAGGGATGTGTAGTCTTATTAAGTAAACCACCTATCAGCCTACCTTCATTGCTAAGAGTGTTACCTTCGGCCTCTTTCACCCATGTACTAATTTATATTAATTTTATGTTAATTTAAGCTTCCAACGTCTTGTTTCCATCCGCTTTTGCACATAGGCTACATGCAGGTATTTAACAATTTGTATGAAATAGTCATCCTCATATGGTTAATTTTGAAATAGAGGGCGACTATCCTTTCTCACTGTCTCATATTTAGACGAAATAATTCAGGTTACGAAGCTTTCGGTAGATTGGAAATTTTCAGCCTGGTCAATTACATTTTTACTAAAAGATACAAGATAAATTTTTCTATAGTAAGTCTTGTGCTTTCTCCCTTAAATTTTATGTCTGAGAGCAAATTTGAAATTCTTATAATCGTAATATTCTTTGCAATAAGATGACAATACTTTAAGATCTACAACTTTATCAGTTTCTGCTCCAAACTCAGCGTATAATTTAACTAACAATGTATGTCACGTCTTGTCATAGAAGTCCTATTACAAACGAAGTGAAATATCATCACATCAAATATTATTGGAATTTCTTCTGTGACTACTTTTACAATATCTTCTTCCATATCTTTCGTAATAAGTAAAATTTTCTTAGAGACTTTAATGTACAGTATTAAATTTTTTTATCAATATACAGCTCAGTTTTAATGACTCACCTTGCCAAAAACAATGGTCTCTTTCTTTCTGTTGGATGATTTATTGCTAAAAATTCCAGTTTGAAAAATAATTCATGGTTGCTTCGTATTTTTATAATTTCTTTAAAAATAAGAATATGAACCAGGCATTCATTTTTTTTTAAAGTTTACAAAATCCCATGACATTTTAAAATTACACTAACATAATAGAATTAAAGGCAACTATGATATCAATATTACTTGGTATGCTTAGAAATTTCTACTGAGGTCAGCAAAATTCGCTTTCAATAAAGACTAAACTTGAGACAACTTCTAACTGGAAGCATTATACTTATATCATTAGTTTGTTAATTACGTACATTCGTTATATGACAAAAATTTAATGTACTTGTACATTTTGAATGGAATTTTTCTCTTTTACGATTGAATAAATGTTGTATCAATTTTGTGCCAGTTACATTTTCGGTTCGGTACATATTTTGAAAGTACGAAAATTTGAAAAATTTACTTTTTTTCCTTTATGGTGGTAGTATATATAGATCTTCTAACTTCTTAATTTCATTCGTATCTTTCTGTTTCTGCCACAGTGTCGGAAAAGAAGCTATGGGTGTGAATCCAAATTTCAAGAGATATGTGAATCTTTCCCACTACTTACATAATCAAAATTTCAATTTTTAAAATTAATATTGACTGACTGAAATTGGGGAAAATTTTTTGTCATGCATTTTAAGAATCAGAAGAGAAATATATAGACTGAAAAAAGTAGTACCCATGTCAATGTATTTATCAATTTTCTTATGAATTACTTATATTACGTGAAGTAATCGTCACAATTTGGAAGAGAGGTAGATAAAACCAAAATTTTATGATTATGCGTAGGAAAATAAGCACGACTAAGCAAGTCAAAGAGGATCATCTACGTACGTGCAAAAGTGTTTATCCCCCATTATCTTGGACATACAGCCAAAAAATCGCCAAGTAATTGCGGAACTGAAAATATTACATCTGAAAAGTCGATTGACGATTGGCTGTACTTGTTAGAATGCTTTGTGCGTCCATACATAGTCCATACGTACTTTCCTAATAGAAATCTTTTTTTTCCTATTCCCCATATCTCTACCAAATTTTGACGATTATATCTGATGCAACCTTAATATCAAGAAAATCTTTTTGAAGAAATAATATTTTTCTAGATGTTGCCGAAGATAATTTTTAAAACACCTATTATTACTGTTCCTCACTTGTTAATTAGATTTTCTCCTTCTTTATTAACTACCAGTGCATATATTGTATAAATGAGTTTCAAAGGAGTGAAACTTTTAATTGTTTTAAAAGAGTAATTTTTGATACAAAAAGTTATATTTTTTTCATTCCTTTAAAAACTATGCTTATTACATAAATGAATTTATTTTTATATAATGGAATGGCGTTTGTAATAAAATCTAAATTTCGAAATGATGTTAAATTCAATAAAATGGGAAAATTACATAATTTGATGAAGGCGATTCCCGCAGATACCATCAATTGAATACTGCAAGATTCAATTTTCTTCTCAAGAAAATTGAATCTTTTTTGAATTTTGAAAATTGAATGCAAGATTTTATAGGGAAATATAAATATGTTATGGAACAATCAACATACTTTTTTATAGATGCAATTGATATCTTCGTAACTTTTTAGAAAAAATTTAAATCTTATGTCTCACTATTAACTCCAGCTCATTAATAGGCAACTCTCAAAGCTCTAAGCAACAAATCTTAACATTTCTTTATATCACAATGTTATTTGGGCTGTTTTTATAAAATATTCTGTTGATCATGAAATAGACCATTAAAAATTCGTCACTCCAATCACTTTTCCTACGATAGGGGGTCTATCATCATTTAGCAGTATTCATTTATTCCAAAAAAGGAGCATTAAGGAAATGAAATAAAATATGTTTTTATGCAAAATTTTGTCACAAAATGTGGTTAGATTTAAACAAAATTCAAAACTGAAATAATCAATACGACTAGGTAATGCATTCCAAATGCGTTAGAAGACGTTATTAGTACACGAGAGTTCCAAGCTTTCGCGGAAGGAAGTTTCCTTTCACAACCGGACGTAGTGGAATTAGGTGGCTTATTGCAGAAACACGAGGATAGCTGATATACAATTCGGCATATTGGACTACAGCACGAAATGGTCGAGTCACATAGAGTTGTTCACGCAACAATCTACGATTAGAGCTAATCACAGTAGCAGCCTCTTAGCAAGTTCGCACCAGCAATAATTTGAGTGGGACTCTATCCAGAGAACCATCGTGAGTTTTAAATGAACAGAACGAGCTCCTGAAGTATATGAGGCAGTGAATTGTTTATGTCCAGTGAGGGGCACGATAGAGTTTGAGGTAATAGCCCAGAGAAGCGAGAAGAGCAATTTCGACTCATATGAAGGTAGTGTCCTTTTCCTTGTGGTCTCAGTGCGAAGGGTGTACACCATTAAATATGTTTTAATTAGTGTCCATTGATTATTGTGAATTGTAACTCGTCCGTAAAGTGTAGTCCAATAAACGTCTTAGAATAGTTAACAGTCTTTTTGTCCAGACCTTTAAGACTTAGCAAGCTTGAGCTAAAATACTTTAACCTTAGATTCGGAACCAACGAAGAGTAACATTTTAAATGTACTGTGCCAATTTTATTATTATTGAAATATGAGTTTGAACAATTTAAAATAAAGGGATTCAAAATTATTTTCTTAAAAATTCAGAGGGACTGTATCCGATAATGCTTAAATTTTCGAAACAAAAATTAATTGAAAACTCTGAGATTATTCAAATGGACCAAGAGTTCTTCCGTGTCATCATCAAATCGATAGTAGTGGATTGGACGGCTGAACCAAGTTTTGAATAAACGAGGCTAGAGAAGGAAAAAGTTAAATTACTTCCACCGGAGAAGGAGTTTCAAATATAAAAGTTAGGATAGTAGTCATTTCCCAGAGAATAAATAAACGCGTCACTTAGCATTAAGACTTGGAATTAATTGGAATTTAAGGATTGTTAAAAATAGCTAGCGTGGTGTACGGCAAATTAGGAAAAAAAAAGAACCTTTCCATATTCTTGATTTACGACAGGCGATTAGTGATTTTATTGACGATTATGTTTCGAGGAAACACTGACTACAGATCTATTGATGAAAATTGTTTTGAAAAATTAAGCGGAACCGATCGTTATGGAAATCCAGATTGAAAATCAATGTACGTACATCTGTAGGCAGGATAAATTTCATAAGTACAGACTCGGAGTTCTGGTGGAAATTCATCAAGCACAGTTTGGTGTGGGAAGAACTTTATAACTCGAGTTTTTCGGCTAGTATCGAATCAAGGAAGTGAAACCACAAGATCGATATGACGCATTGAAGGCGCAAATCATGAGTCTCCGCGAACTCGGCCTCCTTGGCAGCAGACCAACCACATGCAACAGTGATATACAGACTCCGATTGAACAGCAGTGAAACCTTGTAAACATTTTATTTTTTTAAGAAAATTATTAATCATTTGCCATTGGTTTTATTTCAGTAATATCTATTCCAGAAATCATTTAGAGAGGGCATAAGAAAGGTCAGGATGACGGAATGTGATGTTCTGTCCTATAAGTAGATGGTACACCAAGAGACACGATCGCGCGGGAGGTAGTATCCCGGAGATGCGGAGAAAAAGAATTTTGACCAATTCGAAGGTTATGCCTTTTGTCTTGTAAGCTGAGCGCACTAGCTGAACACCTGTAACATATCATTTAATTATTTTCCCTAAATTGTCAAGTGTCGCTCAATAATGTGTTATAATAGTGAACAACATTTGCCCAGTCCTTTACCCCTAAAGAAGTTTAAGCCAAAATACTGATTACCAGGCTAGGTCGCAGTAGCCTAGTGGTCATAGACTCGTTGTCGGCGGTTTTCGTCGAGTCGTAGGTTTGAGCCTCGCCATCACTAAAGACACGTTGTGTAGCGTAGGTTGATGCACGTTAAATCTGTCGTGGCTCAGTCCTCTCGTTGGCGAGGTGTGGAAATTAGGAGTGGGGTACCAGCTCATGTCTCATCCTCGTCACTGGATTTAGACCCAAAATTATGAGATACGTCGCCAATAGCCCTCATGTTGCTTCTAGTGCGATGTTATTGAAACTAATCAACCGAAATACTATATTATTTTTAATTATTACGGAAATCACTTACGTAAGAAGAAAATCTTTAAGACCTTAACATCTCCCAAATAAAAAATGGATGAGTGAACAAATAACCTCCCTGACTGAGAGATCTTGAAAATAATCTCTTACGAAAAATCCAAACTGAAACATTTCACTTTTTGAGAAATGTTTATTCATATGTTCATCTCAAACATTCAAATCTTGAAAAAAAAAATATAAATATAAAATTTTAAATATGTCTACCTGCTCTTAGCCCTATACTTTGAAAGGATGTGTTTCAAAGGTAATCTTTAGTTTATCTTTGTTTCATTAATTCCAGCTTTTCTTTGTTAGATCAAATTCAGCTTTTTCAAGATTAGTTACGTGTTCCTTAGCTGCTTTTTTATGCCTCAGGTTTTTCCTTTATTGGTTTATTTTTTAGTTCTGGTTTCGTAAATGATTCATACCCTACCCTTGAGCTTCTTTTTTTTCTCGTTTTTAAGTGCTCAAATACAATCCGACTTATTTCTTTCTCATATTTTATTTTCCCTCATTCGAAATATAAGTTTGTTTTCACATATTGGAACTCCAAGTTCCATCCAGTATTGCATAACATATGTAAAAAAGAGATTAACATCTTCTTTTAACAGGAAGTCATGACATCATATGAAAAAAGATTAATCTAAATCTCCTGTAAGAGAAGCAATATTTAAACTGTAATTTATGCACACTCTAGTTTAACGAATATCTAGTTAATGGGATCCGACTGTAATTATTCTAGATTTCTTTTCATTGTGCAATTCAAGCAAATTAAAGTTGCGAACTTGAAATAAATATGAGAATATGTCTAAACATACAAAAATCAATGTGTAAGAATTTTGTTTTATCGATTGATTTTAATTAACAGTATTCTATGTTACTTAATAATTAAGATCTTACTGATAGTCGTTTACTAGTACTAATTCTGTTTTTAAATTTCGCATTGATTGTTCTTATCCTATTTTAATTTATCATCGTCTCGTTTCTCTTTAAAATTCGAATTCCATAGAAATAAATTTTTAAATGTGCTTATTAATAATTGAAAATTAGGAAGAAAATTAAATATGACTTCTCAAATTTCATTAAGCTGTCAATTGTTTCCCTTTGAACTTAATGCAGCTTATATCATTAAATCGTTTATAGCTTAATGCAAACATTGTAATTATTTTACGGAATCGGTTCTATGTCGCATAGATGACAAACAAGATGCATCAAAAATTCAGCAAATGAGTGAATAATGCAACAGATTTAATTAAAAGATCAAAGAGCAATTGTACGTCTATGTAACTATTTGTACTTTAGTTCATTCTTTATTCCGTTTAATTTATGAAATCTGTGAGACCTTTGTTGAAATAAATCATTTAATTCTACGTGGTGTGTTTAGGAGTTTCACTAAAGACAGAGAAATCTGACGTATTACGTATAAACTAGTTTAAAAAAGCTTTTAATAAATCTTTAACAAGTGGTTATCAATCTATTCAAGTTTAAGATTTTTTTCATGAGTCAGCTTTTACTTTCAGAAATGTTGCCCTGAAATTGACAAATGATTTGTTAAAATTTCATTGTGAAACATTTATTATTGTTTTGTATGTAATTTGTAAACATTCACTTTCAGAATTTGATAAAATTGTATTTTAAGTTAAAAGCATAACATTTAAAGTTCATTTTAAAAAGAAATAATTAAATTAATAGTATAACATTGAAAATGCTAACTTAAATGGATAAGAGGGAGTTTATATGAAAACATTTCTACTTTCAATACATTTACTTTCTCCTCTCTAACAATTTTAATCAACTCTTACAAAAACCATTCATCATAGTAGGATCTCATTTGCCTGCTTGAACATTCCGGGGGAATATTTTTTTCTTGTTCATTCCTTGCAGCTCCTACGTTTTCAGTAAAAAGGGCAAATGGGATGCCAATGTATTTTGAGTAACATTCGCCATCCTAGTATCTCATAACTGTATGGGAGTCCTTTAAAAAATTATTTATAGTTTTAGGCTTTAGTATTGAACAGAAAAAAAAGTGAAACATTGAAATAAATATCTCCCTGAAAGCCATCTTTATAATATTTGACTCTTTCTTCAAATTTTCATCTTTTAAAAGTTTCTTTATCTGTTGGTCAATGAATAATCCCTCTCTTAGTTTAGTGCAACATGAATTTGTGATATGACTCTTGATCTATGAAACACATCCTTCATTTTTGTCCATGGATTTGACGAAAGTGTTCTTTAAAACAACTTTATACGTATAGGGGAAGAAGTACCTATTTTCAGTTGATCATAGAATTTTAATTAACATTATATTGCCATGGCTCGTAATTCTCTCAGGGAGGCTAGTATTTAACAGTATAGAGTTTCTGTCTTTGGGACAGTAGTTCTACTGTCCCAAAGACAACGGAATTGAAAATCTTTTGTTAATCCGTTCTGAATTCCAAGTTCCAAGGCTACATGTTTCAAATTTTAACACAATTTCCAGTTGAATTAATCGTACTATATTTCGTTTTCTAATACATATTCTTGTACGTTTATTTCATTTCCACTAAATATGCCACCGATATTGATGCATTATTATTACAAAAGTGCAGCATACTTTCATAAAGGCCTGTCTTAGAAAAGTATATGAATAGCCATCATTCTTGAGGAATATGTTCTAATCCAAGTTCACTTATTAAACCATTAATATTCATGCTCACGCATATGCTTTGATAAATACCCCGAAGACTGATCTTGTCTTTTGTGGATAATGAAATTCTTGTGATTAGAGCTAATAAATCATTTTGTTGAATTCTGAATAACAAAAGTTCCTATTAATGTTTGGAAATATTCAATGATTTAAGTTCTTTGATTCTCTTTGATGAATTATGTAAGGTTTCTGTCTTATGTTCAGGAATGAATGATGAATCAAATATTGTTGATAATTTGATCTCTTCCTCTTTTTCGTGTTTCATCAATGAATGGTAATTGTTCAAATGGAAATATTGGAAAATGCACAGGCAATTAAAGGTGCGTGTGAAACTGAGTACATTCCATGCTGAACATTATGGTATTGTATACCAAATTTTCTTTTACCGGAAGTTTTAATGATTTTAGTAAGACAAAAATAACTATCCTCTGCGACTGGACTGCTTTTGGCAGATCATAGGACCTGAAAAATGATACTCTCTAATCTTTGACATCTTTCATCCAGTGAATTTGACCTTTCATCCAGTTTTATCTTCCTCTCGTACGTAACATACAAAATAAAATGTCGCACACGAGATTGCTGATAGGCTTGTTTTATTTTGATTGCTAGTTGCTACAGCTGTCTTTACATAGTAAGTGCTCACACCAAAAATGGTCTTCTGAATTAATACATCGTACAGGAATAAATGTAGTTTCAAAGACACCAATAGCTAAAATTGCCTACTTCACTAACTGATTTCAAATTACTAAAAAGAATATGGTTGAAATGCAAGGCACTCAATAGTCAGTGGCGCTGAAGTCCACTAATAAGAAAGCGATATGAATAAACCATTACGTGCGTAGCATTTGAAAAAACCACTCATTATTACTCTAATGCTTTTGACAAATAATTATTATATCGTAGAAAATAATGAGATGCTTTTAAGATATATATATACAGGGGGTGGACAAAAATATGGAAACACCTTGTAAAATGCATGTTTGAAAAGAAAGATGGATTTTAATGAAATATGTAGGTGGCGCTGGCGTTTTTGACTACTAACGCCACCTATACAACTTCGTAAATGTGCTAAACAGTTCAGTTGTTGTCGGAGTACTGTTATGTGAGGTTGTCATTGCATTATGTCAGAGTTAACAGACTTCGAACGTGGGCAAATTGTTGGAGCACGTATGGTAGGTGCTTCCGTAAGCAAGGTAGCCGAGGTGTTTAGTGTTTCAAGAGGTACTGTATCGAAGAAATATTCCGCATATTTGAAAAGCGGAAAAACATCATCTGCTAAATCACAGCGCGGAGGAAAGTGTGTGCTGAGTGATCGTGACAGACGATCATTAAGGGCAATTGTGACGAAAAATAAGAAGACCACAGCTGCAAAAGTTACTGCTGAAATGAATGTTGTGTTACAGAACCCTGTGAGTACAAAAACAATTAGAAGGGAGCTTCATAAACAGGGAATTTCTGGCCGTGCTGCAATTGAGAAGCCACTCATCAGTGATGCTAATGCCCGTAACAGGAAAAGGTGGTGTTTAAGTCATAAAGCCTGGACTATAGGGCAGTGGAATCGTGTAATATGGTCTGACGAGTCTTCTTTCACATTGTTTCCCACTTCTGGCCGAGTTTACGTCTGGAGAACGCCATCTCAAGCCTATAATACAGACTGCTTGTTGCCAAGAGTGAAACATGGCGGGGGTTCTGTTATGGTTTGGGCAGCCATATCGTGGTTCTCTGCTGGCCCCATGATAACTGTGTCAGGGCACATGACTGCCAATACTTATGTGAACATTTTGGCAGATCAAGTTCATCCCATGGTACATACTTTGTTCCCCGATGGTGATGGTTCTTCCAAGACGACAAAGCCCCTGTTCACACAGCTCACATTGTCCAGGACTGGTTTTCTGAGCTCGAGGAGGATTTGTCCCATCTCCCCTGGCCACCACAGTCACCAGACCTGAATATTATCGAACCTTTGTGGTCTACATTGGAACGGAAAGTACGTTCTCGTTATACACCGCCAACATCGTTTTCTGAACTTGCCACCGTTTTGCAGGAAGAATGGTATAATATTCCTTTGGCACACATACAGGAACTGTATTTATCCATTCCGAGAAGACTGCAAGCTGTTTTGGATGCCAACGGGTTTCCTACACCATATTAAGCAAAGAAACATGTTTTTTAAAAGGTGTTTCCATATTTTTGTCCAACCCCTGTATATGATTTATCAAGACTTATTTACATCAAAATGAAATGTTTGCTTAATTCATTGTTATACTGCTTTGCTACTTGTATTTGTGATATATCTATTAAATTATTGAAACATTGATGGTGTGAAACGAGTTTTAAGTTTATATTCATTGCATGAAAATATAACATGATGCATATTTTCAAACACGTAGCAAAACCTTATTATGTAGTACATCAACTTTAATTTGTTAATATATTAATCAATAAATTTAACTGATTGACTCAGTAAAACTTTCCTAATATTTTTTTTTTCTTTTTAAAGTGCAAAAACTATGGTGAATGTTTAGAACAGTATAACTGAGTTTCAAAAAATTCCTAAAAGATAATTTAATTGAAAAAAAAATGAAAAACAAAAAGACCATATTTTCCCTTTTTATATGAAGACACCCACTGCTGATTAAAATGTTCATGGAGACTTTTTGATAAAATTTTTACTTTATAATTCACATTTTCATTGGTATTCATTAATATTAATTCCAAAGTTACTTATTATCAGATAATATAAGAGTGAGGAGTAAAGCAACTAAGAGTAGACAACCCCATCCGAGTTTATTAGATCATACTCTAACTTGAAGAAATAAGTGCAACAAAATTAAATTAGAACTGTAGGTGAAACGTCTTGTGTGTTGTGTGTGCTATCATTATTGTTCCGGTTACAGCCAAAAGGGATAACACATCTGATTATACAGAACATTTTTGAGTCATAGGAAGAAATTGTTAAATTTTGCCTCAGGTTTCTTGGAGATGAATAATGTAAAGTAATATTCCGTTTCACGTGAATGAAGCATGATGTTGTTACAGGTAAAAAAGTAAAGTGAAATATTAGTCTTTAGTTTCTTATTCGTATTTCATTAACCACTAAAAAATAAAGTATGATTGAAATAATAAGAATTGTATTGTTTAAAATTTGTAATTGATATAAGATTGATGAAACGTAGATCATATTTAAATGTTTCAAAATGATCTATTTGATGAAATATTTTAAGTTTTGAGCACATTAGTTGTAGTATTTGATATGCATATATAGAGTGTATATAAAAAAAATTGCAGAAATTATACTACATCTATATTTTTTCAATTATATATTTATGTATAGCACATTTATATTCCCATTTATTGAAAGCTTATAAATATTATAATACTTTCAACAGATCTTTCTTAATTCAAAAAATAATTATCTTAAATTTTATCGAAAGTAACGTGTTTCGGTCCAATAATATATATTTATAAGATATAAATTTTCATGAGCTTACAATTCAGTACAAAACAGTTAAATTATTTTCATTAATTCAGTTAAATTATTTGATTTAAAGCACTTCATTTATAAATTATAAAATAATATATATATATATATATATATATATATATATATATATTTACACACAGGCGAATGCATTTTTTTTGTAAAGATAAGGATTATGAGCCAAACATTACATTTTATACTGATTATTTGAATTCAAAGCAAACACTTTTCGATAAGGTATATGGCTAAATAACTTTATTTTGAACTACAGATTCTAGATCAGCAAAGATTTAGTAATATATATATATAATAAAAAATGCTTTTAATTTTTTGACTAATTAAGAAAACGTTTTGAAACAACAATATGCACATATACATATGCAGATATATTAAATTCAGCTTTTTACATCGAGGCATTTCTGTAATTACTCATAATTACGATATAATTGATAATATTACGAAATTCTTTAGACATTGCTTGAAATATGATTATCCTTAAATGAGGTTTACTGTATCAGAGCAAAAATTTGAAAATTTCTTCAGGAGTCCTTGGGTGTTGGATATCTTTTGGACTTAGATCTTTTAGCTTTTTACTGTTACAAGAAGTTTTGAATTTTCAGATTTCATATACATTTTGAATACCAATCTACCACACAACATTAGGATTACAAAGCCAGCTAATAAATGGCTTAGTTGTAAAGAATTTTAAAAATAAAAACAAAATCTAAATGTACAGATAAAATTTTTATTCATTTTTTTGGAAATATTTATTTAAACTAAACTGAGTTCGAATTTTGATGTCTATTTTCCACTCATTTACTCATATACGATATCATATTTGTTATATTTATATCGATTAAAGTCAAATGCTATACATACCTTTTTTTTAGCTTCAATCTTTTAGCAATTGTATATTTATGTATGTTTCATAAGTTTTAAACTCTTATAACA
>BMAW01091893.1:175986-186252 GCA_019974015.1 Nephila pilipes | reverse complement strand
CAATTGTATATTTATGTATGTTTCATAAGTTTTAAACTCTTATAACATGAACATTTTTTGTCTTTTCTTTCTCGCTTTCTTGTTACATGTTCTCCTATAGAAAACATTTTAGAAAAACCTAATTTTTGCCTACCACGATGCATTAGAAAATGATTATAATATTAACACTGTTAAACTGTACAATTCAGTTCCCTGTCTGAATTTGCATGTTTTGATTTGTTTGTTTTTCTCTAACCGATTGTTTTCATTTCTTTGTAGAATTTTTTGTAGTATATATATATGTGTGTGTGTGTGTGTGTGTATCTAAAAAGATAACCAATTAATAACAGTTTAATTATTTAACTAAAGAATCAAATGCTTCATATGAATTTAACGCAAAAATATAATGAAAATCAGAATCTTTATCAATATGTTTCACCATTCTTTTATTTGATCAATATATTTTTTTCGTAGTGTTCGTACGACGAGTTTTCCCGAGCGCTTAACATATGTGATAATTTTAATTATTAAGGTCTTGTTTATATGTTTTGAAAAATCGATGTCATGGTCAAAAAACAGGATTTACAAGTGTGCGCGCCAAAATCCACATTTCGTTCGCTTGCACATTTAGCAGAATTTCGTGGTGTTTTTCTGAGGCAACCGCATAAATTAAAATTCAAACAGTAAAACTGAGTAACTATTAACTAGATGATGGAATGAGGTGGCGACATGTGTGTAGGCTAGAAGCAGTTCAGTCTCAAATCCAGATTTGAAGATAATTCGATTTAACGATTCCCCAACTTATGGAAACAGTTTCGGGATACCGGATCCTTCGAGAGAAAACTTGGGAAAGGTTATCCAAGAGCCACGATGGCCAGAAAATATAGCTATTTGTTCATTCCAGCGAAGCGTAACAGGGATGATACAGCTTTTCAGGTCTCTCTTGAGTTGTATGTGGTCACAGGAACCCTATTTTCAAGGGTGACTATTTCCAGTTGACTTCATGAGAGAGGGCGGTTTACAAAAATACTTGTGGTTTGCGTCCCGCTCAGTTCTGAGAACAGGATAGTCGACTTAAAATGGTACGGCAATCATAGAGATTGGAACATGGATCAATGGGCGATCGTTTTTTTTCACTGATGAGTCCCGGTTAAGCCTAACTAGTGATTCTCTCCTTACTGTCATATGGAGAGAACCAGGGATCCTCTATCTGCCCTCCAATGTCCAAGAAATTGACCATTACGGCACCAAAGGTTTGATGGTTTGGACAGTTAGCATGTTGGATGAGTACACACACCTCCATGTCTTTCAAACTGCTGATAAGTATAGAGATGAGGTCTTGGTTAACCTCTTCAGGGGTGCAGTCGGTCCTGACTTCATTTTAATGGAAGACAACGCGAAGCCACATAGAATTCATCTTGTCGATTAATTTTTGGAAAGTCAGGATATTCGATGGAGGGATTGGCCAGCCATATATCCTGAACTCAATTCTATAGAACATGCCTGGGACGCTCTGGAGAGGGCAAATTCAATTTGCAACTCCCTCCGAGAACCTTCTGAAACCTGAAAACAACATTCCTGAACGAGTGGGATCAATTGTCATAAGAATTCTCATTAACTCCCCTTATTTCCAGCATAAAATCACGGTGCGAAGGCTGTATATCTGTAAAAGGGGACTATACACCTTATTAACCAACTTTTTTGTTCAATTATGCAACTGCAATTTCATACTTTCTGACTCCTATTAGTATTAATCACAATCATGCAAATGTAATACGTAACTGTTGAATGGTTAATTTTTGTATGATATCAACCCTATGTACAAACCAAATTGCATTAATTAAAATCTGTACCGTAGTTCTAGAGATAAATCGGAAAATTCTCTTAATTTTAAACTCCAGTGTATTTCATGTTACTAAATAATTTTTTTAATATCACCTTAAAAATGTATCTTGAAGGTAATATTACTTATCATTTAATAAACAATATTACATGATAAATAAAACATCATTATACATCGGTTGTCTTTCCTCGGGCCAGAACAGTATAATATATGTATCTTTCCTCAATAAAGTCTTCCAGTATGAAAGAAGTAAATCAGCATTTTATGCTTTGCGTAAGGTGTTATATCCTGCTGTTACCGCTAGATATTTCAATAAACGCAATTCATGGTAAACTGATTTTCAACAGTTAATTGGATTACCACGCTTCATAATTTTTAACTAAGCGTATAAGTCACGATATTGGACTAAATCAACTGGTCGTCCACAGATGCGTTCAGTTAATACATTGCAGTACCACAGCTGTTTCCGATATATTTCTTGATAAATGATAAATTTGTGTTATTTATATTAAGGAGGTTCAAGTACTAAAAGACTATCGATACAAAAGAAAATTTAGCTAAATATGTAAGCATCGGAAAATGCTATTCAACGTCTACATTTCCTAGAAATTTATGATTGCAAAGAAATAAAAATGCTTTTATTACACTTTATTTTATTTAGAATACTTCAGAATAAAAATTGGTATTTTTATATGTATTATTAGACTCGGCTAACTAGAGATTTTACCCTGTCTCTCTTCATTTATACGAGTTATATTAATCTTCTTTCAGATGACGTCAGGATTTCTTGTAAATGCATATATTAATACTTATTATTTTGTTCTGTTTTATGTATCATGGGATAATCATGCCATGTAATTCCAATTTGTAATGGCAAATTTATATTCTCACTAAGAGAAATTAGAAACATGAGAAATAAATAAGTCAAATGATACTTGTGTACGTTAAAGCAAGTGCAAAGAAGGAGCTCCTGGGTAAAACAGGAATTTTTTTTACAAAACTTGAGTTACAAGTGATCTTATAATAAATTGTTGTCAATAACTTTCATTGCAGGAGAGAGAAAACAAATATTCCACCATACGAAGATGAACAAAAGGCTGTATTTGAGATACATTCTTTTAAATATTGGGGGTAAGAGAGGTTAGATAATTTTAACTCCTTATTTTATTGATTTTTTTGTTTTGGATTTGAATGTATGAATTGGATTTGAATTAATATTTCTCAAAAAAGTGAAATGTGCCGCTTTAGAGTTTTTGTAAAAGACCATATTCACAAGGTCTTGAGGTCAGGGATATTAGCTGTAAGTGCAATCTTTATTTAGGAGAAATTATGAATAGTTTTTTTTATAGAAGAATTATGAATAGTTTTTTTTTGTTTAATTGATTTCCGTAATAATTAGAAACAATATCGACAGAGTGAAAACGTTACGAATAAAATTTTTATTCATTTTGAAATATGTGTTATTTTTAAATTTATATTAACACTGTAACTCGTGGTTTAGTAACAAATGGGCCCTAATTACCGTGATTTACAGAGTACGACTTAAAGTTTTAAGACGAAAACATTTATTTATTGTTCTTAATTCACAAAAAAGGATTATTTCTGCGTTTATTGATATTTTAATTCTTTTAAGAATTTGCATGAATTCCTATTAATTAAATTAAAAAAAATATTTCATATCTTATTAAGCATTGAAAGAAAATCTTTAGTACTTCCTAAATATTTTTTTAAAAAGAAAATCTCACTGTGACAAAAATACAGTAGATAGAAGCATAGCGCGATTCAATATAAAAGAATAATAAGCAAAATAGTATTTGGTGGGAATAAGGCTTGAACTCGTGATTTTACTCTTGTAGCCTGGGCTCTGAATGTTATAACTCTTGTTATTGAAATATAATTAAATCGTAATATAGTTTTACTTCAGCTGTAGCAAATTAAAGGAAACAAAGACAAAAATTAAATAAATATAGTGCTTTTCATGTTTATGTTAATGTTTATGTTTAATATTAACGTTGTTCATTTGTGCATAAGCTATATTTTTACAAAGCTTATACAAATCGAATAACGGTATTGTTAAAAATAGAATAGGGAGTGTAAATTGTGTTCTGAAATATAATTTAACTTAGTACATTGCTTGTTTTTAATTTATTTAGTATATTATAATTTAAAATAAAAATTCAGAACACGAATTCTTTAAATTAATATTTGAATCAAAACTGCATTATTTTATCATTGCATTAATTTCGAAGTAAACCCCTGACTAAGTACCTTCAATTGACGTATTTTGAAATTTAATTAAATAAAACGTTAGAGAATATATTAATATGAGAAGATTTATTTCATGCGTAGAAAATAAAACTTAGCTAAAGATATGATTGCTTATTTTGCCGGTTGTTTCAATTTTAATATTTAATGAAACATTTTATTTGTATCTCACACTCGTTAGTTATTATACTCACACAATTTCCCCCCCACATACACACATCGTTCATACATGACATCGTTTATCATAATTTTAGTTTCAAATATCGCATCGTTTTTGCATTTTAAAAGCCTGTACATTGCGATTTTAATCTGTAGATGGCAAATGAATACACAGTTCGATGATACGTAGAAATTATCATTTTATTTTAGACAATCATTAAGGATATTTTAACTGCTAATGGTATTATTAGATTACGTAAAACATTTTAGAAACCTATAAATAACATTTCTTAGCCTTATGATCTTTACACATTTCTCGCTGATTCAAATTGCTGCTTAAATTTGATTATGTCTGTATTGTTAATTATGCAATTTCATAATATATTGTTTATTCTCCTGTATTAGATATCATGTTGTGTATTTGAAAGAAAATAAAATACTTCAGAATTCAGAGTACTAAAGTTCCCAAAAAATAATCACAAGTCATATTTTTAATTAAATCTTAAGCACCAAATAATTAAGTATTATTAAATAGATTTATTTTATCTATAGTGAATAAAAATGCAGGAAAGCAACTCAATTATAGTGGTATTTAAACTGTAAGGATGAATTGTAAAACTGACAGAATTTTTTTTCTTGTCAAAAATGTTCCAAGTTAATATTATGTAGTTTAAATTCATTACATTTTTATAAGGTTTTTAAAGTTTCACTTAATTTGTAAATATAATTCAAGAGTAAAATTTCAGCTTCTTTGATTAGCTGTTGATTAAAGATTAAAACATAATCTTTAATCAACTGATTACATTTAAACTGTAAAAAGTATTTTAATTTTGTCTTTTCTATAAAAATAGCTGATTTACGTAAATTTCTTAAAAAAATAAAATAAAAGAAGTATTCATTACACTTACATGATTGTAATCAAAAAGGTATTTTAATAACTATATTTCATTATTAATACCCACTTTTGAAAAAAATTAATGCTTTTTGTGTGTATGTATATATATATATAAATATATATACACAAAACAACGTATACAATGTATTCCTACACAACGTATCTTAAGATACTAGTTTTATCTGAAGCCCCGGGGCAACAACTTTTTCCCTGTTTAATGCGTAGAGCAAGAATCTTGGAATGCGGTTTAGTAGAACGCGTTTGGCTGACGCTTTACAATAATATAGTAGTCATTGTTACTGTATGGAACAATGAGCAGAAAGCTGCTTGAACTTCAGACGGGTAACATCATGTCTTTCTTGAGTAAACGCATTGTATACAGCATTTTATGTTAATCTGGATAAATAATATTTTAAATTCGAAGAGTCTTATTTACTAGAGCTGAATATATTTAACAAAAAGGCTGTATAGATCAGAGTGTTGATGGGAACAAGAAGGTTATATATATGATATTTGATAATATTTCTTCTAACCTAAACAAGATGACATCCTTGTTGAATATAGCTATAACTCGACAAAACTATACCTAAAAGAATGATGCAATGAATACTTGATCACTAGAGGTTTTCTCCGTGATACACAAACACACACTTATATGTACATATATTTATATATGTGTATGTACTTATGTTTGAAATGGAATTAACTCCTTTTTCTTATTAAGCTGTATTATAATCATTATTATGTGTACATATTTTGTAACACCCGACCGACTCGGGCGTCCTCTTGTGCCATCACTAATTTCAAGTACTAAATACTACGACAAAAATAATTACAGAATCACCAAAACAACTTTCACAATTTATTAGTATATATTTACAACGACACCAATAATTATGCTCTCCAGGTTAAGTTTTCTAACACCATAGTTCAACCCACCAATAATAATCTAACAGACTCTTATCAATATCTTTTATCGACTGCAACTCCGAATCTGGAACAACTGCTGAAAATACTAGACCGAATCCTTTTCCGAGTAACTAATCTTTACTCGGAGCCTCAATACTAGTCTTTAATTCCTCCTTCCTACTTAGACTTCACCTCCTCTCACTACAACGCCTCTCTGATCCTCCTTCAGATGGAGTTTATATAATTCTCAATTCGACCACTTCACTTAATTCCTAACTGCTTTTCATATTAACCTTCTTCATCACGTTTCATTTTTGGTTGGGCAAAGGTTGTTTAGTGGAAGCAATCAATCTCAACTGAAAGTCCCCAAGGTTAGTGAAGAGAAACCGCGAATAGCCCAATGTCACAATTTCATTTCCTTTTTTATGTTTTATTGAGGTTGGGGTCTTTTTCTTATTCACACAGGGAATCCTGTTCCATGGAAGTATTAGCTGAATGGTAATGCAAAAAATGAGCAGAGAGACGCTGCTACCTGGGCAGAAGTGGAGTGAGAAGAATTGGCACACAACACCACGATCTTTTACATTTAGGAGAAACGGAGATCCAATTTTAAGTTAATGCATAATGCTCTAAATTTCTCAAAGTTTCGAGAGGTCAGCCATTTTCCGCAACTCAGGTGGAGAAAGTTGAGGTAGTTTTAATGTGAGAATTTGTATTGATCTTAAAATATATATCAAAACTAAAAAAAAGTAATAAATCTAATTTATCATGTACATACATATAGGTATATGCATCGTTATTCACTTATTTTAATACCATAAAATATACTTATTCTTAAACATACATTTAAAAAGTAAATGAATATTTTATTAATTCCAAGACAGTGAGATGGAGTAAGATTAAATGATTTTATTTCTTTTATTTGTAGTTTAAAAAATAAATTCGTTGTTTAATATATATTCATTGTTTAATAAGTAACTATGGATATAAAAACTTTCTTAAAACTTCATTCTGTGTTTGATAAATACTTAAAATATATTTTTTTTATTAAATCTCTCTCTTTTTTTTAAATACAGATACAACTAGAGCCTTCTTCTTAGAAAGATATTTGAATATTTTTTTCATATATCCCTCAATTGAGCTTTTTCAATTCATAAGAAATTATGTGAAATGACTGGAGGATAACTTTGGCTGAATTTTTCGGATTTGATTAGACTAGTGCCCATGAGAACTAGTCCGGGGTTTGAGTGACAAAAATAGCTGAAAATAACTTAATCATATATCTTTATAGCAACATAAGTAACGTATTTAAGGTTAGGTCCATTTAATATTATTTTAATATATTCTTAATGAAAATTTATTTTTTTTAGATGAATATTTTTTAGAGTTAAATTTTGAAAACAATAGAGGCTTTCCGTTCACAATTACGAAATACTTAATTTAATTATAATTAACTTTCTACCAACTCTTGA
Source organism: Nephila pilipes (assembly GCA_019974015.1). Lineage (NCBI taxonomy): Eukaryota > Metazoa > Arthropoda > Arachnida > Araneae > Nephilidae > Nephila > Nephila pilipes. The sequence continues at coordinate 178,730 of BMAW01091893.1, read as the reverse complement.
ACTTTTTAAACAATTTGCTTTATCTCTTTATATGTCAACAGTCCTTTGAATACGCTGGAGACTATTGAAGGGAAATGCATAAAATAATAAGGCTGCAACAACTCTTACTGTTACTTATTTTCAATTGCATTTAATGAATAATTTCTGTATACATATATATCTTATGAATAGTAATATATAGTTATTTTCTTTTTAGTATATTGTAATTCCTTCAGTTCAATTGATTATCCTTGTTTAATTAAAGTTCTTAAGATAAAAAAGATGTCTTCAAAATTAACGTCAAAATTGAATAATGAAATTGTACTCTTATTTATTGATTATATTCCTGATAGAACATGAATTAAAATTATTCATCAATCGAAAAACAAGAAACATATATTTTAAAATTTTTGTGTCATTTGTATTATTAAGTGAAAAATATACTAACTGTTCTAATTCTAGTTTTTATAAACAACCATTATTACTGATGAAAGCTAGGAAACTCTACACACATGCTTAAATGGAAAAGATACGGTAAAATAAATAAAATTAGTAAGTCAATATTTATTCTTTTCAAGTAAATAGAATTTATATTTCCAAATTAATAATTAAATAATTTGTATTTTCTTTCATTAATTTTATAAATTTTGCTGTTTAACTTTTGTTTATTTAAATAGTAATTACATCTACATTGATGACGAATCTTAGATGCATTAATTAAACAAATAATTTATTTTTAATTAAAGATGGATAATAAGCTGATTAGGGAAAAATAATGAACCAAGAAGTGTTTTCAATAGAAACTTACGAAAAACTACACTTAAAAAAAGAAGACGCAAACTTCACAAGCTCTTAACGAGTTTATTATATTCCCAAAGAAGTATGTATTACCTTATTTTATGAAGTATTTTACAAACATAATGAGATTTTATCTTGCCATATTCTAAAAAAGAAAAAAAAATGTCTTGGGATTTCTTCTACGCCAGAATGCAATTTTTCACAAGTACCATGTGAAATTTTTCTCACGAAGATACAATTTTAATCTTTGATCTGTCAAAGAATTAAGTAAACTTTTTTTTACTTCCAACGTGTGGAATATTCAGAGTCTTGATTGTCTATATTCATGAAAAATTAAAGCGCATCTAATCATTACATCTTTTTTTGTAGATCAGATTAATTTAGGAACCTCTTCTTATTGACTGTTTTTATGAAACCTGTCGTAAGACAAATTATTTTTCTTTCATGAGTGCGTTTTTATGTTTCATGAATTGCATATAAATATATCTTCTATTAAAAAGTTTGCACTTTTTTATGAAAATGATGTACTTTTTATTTTTTCTTATATAAATTATTTTGCATGACTTTTGGAATTGTTTTAAAATAACTAGACCTCAATTTCACAGATATCTAGATTTTTTATCCTAAAATTTCCTTAGTTATATCTACTAGACAAGTGTCTTAATATTTACATAATTTGGTTATCTGTTTTTGTTTCTACTTCAGTTGCTGATTTTAACTATCCCTCTCCATTAATTACCATTCTTCTGAAATAAACCTTTCGTGAAATAAAACAGAAGAAACATATTTGAGAAATTTCCCTATTTTGTGAACTAAATACTTTAATTCAATTTAATACGCACAGATTCAATAAAAGCCTCATTGAAAGATAAGGCATAAATTTATTTTGTGAAAAGAATTATTTTAAATATAATAATCAGCAACCAATTAATCGTAAAAATAAAAATGATTTACTTTTCACGACGTAAGAAAACTATGGGCATTCAATATATTTTCTAATATGCTCTTTCAATATACAACTTCTTATAGACTGAATATCTAATTTAAAAATACTTACGATTAAGAGAACTCTTTTTTTTATTTTAAGAGATTGTGGTTCTACTGAATGTATTTAAAATTCAATGAGAAATATTTGTGATGCATAACATTTTGTATTTTGACCTACATTGAAATTATCTGCAATTACTTTGTAATGAAGAGAAATATTTTAAAAGATTCTTACTTGATTTAATGTAAAATACATGAATAACGTGAGAATACATACGTTACTTTATGTAAGAAAATTTAACTTTAAGTGGTGTGATATCTCTTAATCAGAATGTCTAAATCAGTATTAATAAATATGAATTGGAATTTTAAGATACATAGAATCATGTCCTTATTATAAATAATTTATTTTTCAAATTAAAGTCTCCAATATAAGTCCTGTCTAACTAATAACAAAAATATGGGCATTTATTAAATCGGAAATAATTTAAATAGTCATAAAAATAATTTGAAAGATGTATTTAAAGCATGTATCAAAGACTTTGCGTTGTAATACTAAAAAGAATTGAATGTTAAAAGGAATTAATCTCTCATCTGAATCAAAACGCTTTCATTCATGTAATCATAGTTTCACACAGCTTTCTTTACACGATTAAAGCTTGTTTGTAATTTGCAATATCTGTTTGCATATCAGAAATCAATTTCAGAACATTTCTTCCCCCCCTCCCGGGAGAGGCACTTGACTTATAAATTTAAATGACTAGAATAAACCTATTCTCCTTGTCTTATACCAATTACATTTATTCTCTCTGGAAAAACAATTAACGAAACTCATATCCAAAGATTTTATCAGCAACCCTTGATAAAAGATGTAGACTTACGATTAATTCCTTTTGAAAGGAATGTATCATACAATAATTTATATCAGCTTAGTAACTATATATATATATATATATATATATATATATATATATATATAT
>BMAW01091893.1:164687-175886 GCA_019974015.1 Nephila pilipes | reverse complement strand
TACAGGGTGCTTCAAAAAAATGTATACACACTTTAAACTATTGTAGTTTTCCCGCTCTACAAGGCTAATGTTATATTTCTTCGCCAGGTGCCAGCATAATCGTCCCTCTATGTTATATTATCAGTTGGAATTTGTAATATCAACATGGGGGACGTACGTTTGAGTTTTGAAGAACGTAAGCAGGTTATTAAGTGGTACTGGAAGTTTGAGAATGTAAATGAAGTTCAAAGACAGTGGAGAAGGGAGTATGATACAGAACCACCTTCAAGATTAACAATTACACGCATACGAGACAAATTCGAAGTTCATGGAACAGTGTGTGATGTGCATAAAGGTCATTCAGGTCGGCCTCGAACAGCTACAAGTGATGAGTCATCAACGGCAGTCTTAAAACTGTTTCAACGCTCTCCTAACAAATCTTCAAGGCAAGGGGCACGTGAAAGTGATGTAAGTACTAGCAGCGTGCTACGCATTCTGAAGAGAGGCAAGTATCGTGTTTACATTCCAAGGCTGGTGCAACAGCTAAATGACGAAGATCCAGATCGAAGGTTGCAATTTTGTGAATGGATTCAGGAGATGGTGATACGTGAACCGGGATTTATGGGTAGCATCATTTGGTCGGATGAAGCCCAATTCAAACTTAATGGAACTGTCAATAGGCACAATTGTGTTTACTGGTGTGAAGAAAATCCTCACATTACAATTGAAAAAGCTGTAAATTTGCCTGGTGTAAATGTGTGGTGCGGTTTGTCTTCAAGGGGACTCATTGGACCTTTTCGATTTGAAGGCACTGTAACTGGTATTAATTACCTAACAATGCTTGCTGATTCCATATTTCCTGCCATTCGTGCATTATACGATAATGATGATTTTTATTTTCAACAAGATGGTGCTCCGCCGCACTATCATAGGGACGTACGAGCTTACCTGGATCAAAATTTGTCGGGCCAGTGGATAGGACGCAGGGGGCCAATCGAGTTTAAAGCACGCTCTCCAGACCTTACACCACTGGATTTCTTCTTGTGGGGCACAGTAAAAGATGAGGTGTACAAACGTAAACCACGTAACCAAGACATTCTTTGGAATGAGATTCAAGCAGTGTGTAGAGAAATCTCATTGGACGTTTTGATACGATGTACAGAATCTGTGGTGACTCGTACTCAGAATTGTATTGATGCTGCAGGTCACCAATTTGAACAGTATTAACATTTGTTATTTATGTTTCAATTACATTGGACTTTCAGCTTTCTATTTTCCTGAAATTTAACTTTGTAGAACGGTAAATAAATTTTCTATGGAAGTTCAAAGTGTGTATACATTTTTTTGAAGCACCCAGTATATATATATATATATATATATATATATTAATTCAAATACAGTAGAATTTTTAGATCTCGATTTGCAAATAGTTGACAATAGACTTATTAGTAATATTTTTGATAAAAGAGAGAGATTCAAATTCCATGTAATTAAAATACCTTTTTGGAACAGTAATCTACACAGATCCATTTATAGGAATATTTTATTGGGCTTTTTATTACGTAATAACAAATTAACCACACATAAAATAGACAAATTTAATAACATTAAAAAATTCTTCAACAACTGTTTGGATCATGATTATCCAATAAATTTCTTAAATACTTATATACATCACAAATATATTAAACATCTTTGCGAATCGTGATCCAATTTCAAATCCACCACACAACAATAGGTCCACAAAGTCGGCTTGTTAGTGGTCTAGCCGTGAAGAATCTATTTATTTACATTTACACAGCTTACATTTTTACTCACTCTCTGGACCGTTATACTCCTTTACCATACAACTTATTACCAACCAATTGTTTGCATCCTTTTACATTTTATTACCAATCAAACAATGATTTAAATCTTTTTTCAATTTATATGGTGATGATGTGTTATATTTTTTCATTTTGAGTATGTGATATATATCTTGAAGCTTAAAGAAAATTCCGTCTTACTACTCACATATTTGAATCTTCATTTCTTTGAATTTTGTAAGTAATTTTTATATTATTTTGAGTCTGTTGATAATTTTTAGAATGATAGTTTTTATTTTGTAAATTTTATCGTTGAAATGTTTTGCATTTTTTAATCATTGAACTCTTTTGTAGTTTGGATTTCCCAATTCAGCCTACCAGGAATTATAGATTTTATTTTTGTAGATTTTATCGCTGAATTTTTTTGCATCTTTTAATAATGAACTCTTTTGCAATTTGGATTTCCTAATTCAGCCTACCAAGTCGCAAAGGGGGAAGGTTGGTACCATTAAACTAGTTTAACCCCGCTTAATCGGTCCTCAGCCCGATATTGCTTTTTGACTTGCTGGGTTCCATATTTTCTTTTATTTTTCTTTCATTGTTACATTTCTTTCTGGATTTTTGTCTTTTTGGATATTTTAAATTGTTCTTTCATGGATTTTCAGTATATATATATATATATATATATATATATATATATATATATATACTGGTGTTAAAAATTAAGATAATTTTCTTATTTGGTCGATTATCTCTAGAACTACTGTACAGATTTGAATGAATTTTGGTTTGGTTTAATGTAATTAAAAAAATAATCCTTCAACAGTTGTTAATGTACACGCATGATCGTGTGTAACACTCATTGCAGTTGCAAGGTATGAAACAGCAGTTACAGAATAGAACAAAAGAGCGCGTTAATAGGGGATATGATCCCCTCTTACAAATATACAAACATCACGCAATGATTTTACGCTGGAAATAAGGGAGTTTATGAGTTCTCCTGGTAATTGTTTCCTCTCGTTTCAGAACATGGTTCAGAACTTGTATTCAGAACTTGGCTAGTTCTCGGTGGAGAATTGCGAATTGCAATTGCTATACCCAGAGCGCCTCAAGCACGCTCTATAGGATTGCAATCTGGAAATTTGGCTTGTCGATTTAATCTTCACTTTCCAGAAATTCGTCATCCAGATGAGCTCTATGTGGCCTCCCGTTGTCACCCATTGAAAGAAAATTAGAACCAACTGCTCCCCTGAAAAGGTGAACATAGGACTCCAAGACCTCATCTTTATACCTTTCAGCAGCCACAGTGCCTCTTTCAAAGAAATGGAGTTGTGAACAACCATCTAACATAATGCCTGTACAGACCATCAAGCTTTCACTGCAATAATGGTCAATTACTCGGGCATTGAAGGGCAGATAATGGTTCCCTGGTTCTCTACATATAAAAGTTAATGTAGAATCACTGGTTAGGCTTAAATAGGACTCATCAGTGAAGAAAAGGATAGCTCATTGATCTGAGCTCCAAATTCAAGATAATGAATATGGTCAACTTAATACAGAATAAGAAGCATTTCAATGAGGAAGATGCTAAAGCCTTACTGGAAACGATAGAGGGTGTAAGTCTAGAAGAGGAAAAACAGAAGAGAGTAGAAGAAGATAGGCAGAGAGAACAGGAAGAAAGACAAAGACATGAGGAGGATACACAAATGGATGAAAGACAGAAGGAACGAGAAATGGAACTTAAATTAAGAAATTGAGAATAGAACAACTGGAAAAAGCATATTTGGACAGTTCTGTAGGCAAGAAACCTAAAACCCTTGGGCCCACCATGTCATTAGCTTGCTAAGATGATGTCGAGGTCGATCCAAAGAACGATGATAATCACTTTATTTAACCTAGTTTGAAAGACAAGAGAAAATAATTGATGTTAACTCTAAGGAATAAGTATCCGGACTAATCATACTACTACCTTCTGATTTAGTGCGATCAATTGCTCTGAAATCGGAAGAGAATTTCGGCAACTACACACATATTAAAGGTATACTATTAAAAAGATTGAAATTAAATACAGAGAAATTTAGAAAGAAATTCGTTCAACACCAGATGAGCTCTGAGAAAACATGGAGGGATTTTGTTTTTGAAATAACTAATTATTTTCAGGAGTGGATTGAAGAACATGAACTGAATACTTTTGAGATGTTGAAGGATTTATTCATCACGGACCAAGTAAAGAAGCGAGTTCCCTCTGAGATCAGGGAGCACTTCCTGGATGAATGGGTGAAATTAATATCCCCTTCGTAGGTGGTAGAGAAGCTTAATGAATATGAAAGCGTTCGAACCGGTGAAGGATCTCCTAATGTAATGAGTCAGCGAGAGGAACGGGAAGACAAGCGAGGTCATTTGCCTCTCCCTAAGGGAAAAATGTATGCAGATGGAATGCTGAATCTTGAAAAACATCGACATTTCAACAGCAACTGGAATTCAAGATATCAAGTGCTATATTCTAGGACGGAGGGTGTAAGGACATTCCCGAAGATGACTTGTTATTCTTATAAGGGGAAAGGACATACCGCAAGATTTTGTCTTTCTAGGGTTCCTCCAAATAGAGAACCAATTCGAAGGGCCCAGGATAATACAGTCACCGCCACTAAATCTAGCAGAAGTCAGGATTTTTCCGTCCTAATAGTTAAAATAATTGTTCCCGTGGAGGCTACAACTAATGTAGCAGAACTTTTGACCTCATTAGTGAAGATTGGTCTTCAGAAGATTAGAGGAATTAAATATAATGGTCCTCAGATTTTGGTAATACGCGAAGAGTTCACCATTGGAGTACAATATGAGGAAAATGGGCCATTGAAATTGTCTCGGCATTTGGAGAGGAAAAAGTGGCTCCTTTACAAATGCTTAAAATGAGTATTGACAACGGAATACATATTCGTATGTACTAGTGCCATGTGCAGAAGAAACTGGAAAGTGACTTACTGTTAAGCACCGCTGCTTATGAAACATTAAAAGAAAATGTGCAGATGTATGGTCACGAATCACCCTCGGATGAAGATTTTCCACGTAGCCGGAGAAGAGGGAACGGAAGATCTTTCTATAAGTACAGACAGTTTGGTGGTATTGTTGTCGATCAAGTCTGGCAATGAGAACGTGAGTCAAATAAACATATATAGAGCAGAAGAAAGAGGAGAGGGTGTAAATCCTGATCATCAAAATGAAGATGTAATTACACCTTCTGCAGGGTATCGTGTAGTTGGTTCACATTTATGATCTGGAGCAATTGCACGATACCCTGCAGCAGATTAGATACAACGGAACGAAGACATTAAAATTCTTGGGTAGTGATAAGAAATATATTAACTTGGTGAAAGGTTAAGATTATGCTCACTTAAAAAAGTACTTGGTGAAATCAATTATAATGAAAAAGTGGAGGAAGAGTTAAAGAGTCTACTTTTGGAACATAAGAATAGAGGGGAAGAAATTCAATTTAAAACAAAATTGGGCAAAAACATTTATGGACAAGTTTTCAAAAATCGATACCCAGAGAAAAGCAAACTTTTTCTTCCAAACAGAATGGCACACATTATTTATTTGGAAGATAAATATGCTAACAGTGACATCCCTACAACTGTACTAAGAAGCAAAGCCGATTGTCCAAGTTTTGAATCTCAAAAGACACTGCCTACTAATGATAGTGTGTTTAAATATTTAACAAATTTTATCATATTTACGACAGAGCTTGCATAATAAGAAGGCCGAAAAGAAAGACAAAGAAAAACCGAAAGAAGAAGAAATTAAATAACCTAATCTTACCAATGATAGTATATTTGGAGATATTGGAGATTATGTACTTACTTTGGAAAAGAGAGGGAAAACAAGATAAGATAAGAAATCAGGTCCTGGAGAAGGGAAATCGTGTTTCGAAAAACTAAGAATAGATAATGGAAAACGCAATCAAACAAAGAGAATGTGCTAATGAATGGGATAATAATTTATCTTCCGAATACAGTGAAAAGGCTGAAGATCGATCCAAGGATAAACTCTTGCTTGGTGTACATAAAGGGAATGACAGCAGATTGAAGGCAAATTTAACCAGAAAACTGGAAAGATATATGCTTGAAAGGTATCCTGAATGCTATTCTGGTGCACCAGAAGAATACAGTGAATATGTGAGTCACAAATAATCCCTCCAAAAAGCTAGTTTTCAATATGGTTTTAAAATGCCTGTTGGTAGAAAAACTAGAAGAACTGCAACTGGGAAAAGAGATAAAAAAAACTTAAATGGTCTATAATTGAGAGAGGCACATTTCGTACCCTAGAAGCACTGAAGAAGCTCAATAATTTGGGAGTGGAGTTTGGATCCATGTCATTATAGTCAACATCCTTTAATTAAATTAAAAAAAATAGTGCCCCTCATAGAGCAAAATTATCAAGGTGGGAACTGACAACGCAACGGTATAATCTAAACATATAATATCGGAAAGTCACTCAGCATGATAAAGCAGATGCCTTATCAAAGTTAATCGTAGACTGTGTTGACTAATTTCAGAGCTCGAGGGTCAAACTCTATGTTTACTCATATGTGGTTGCTTTTACTTCTCTTGTTATTTATGATTGTGTTATATATATTTTCTTATAAATATGGAATTCTTGTACCATTAAGTCATTCATATTTTAAATATGATTGATTTCTTTAATTGAATCACATATTACTGTAAATTACTATTTTTTGTGCCAGAGAGTTGCGTAGAAATTCCGAGCTCTTGCCTGTAATATTTTATACTTTATTACTGTTTGTCAGTGTACTTTGCATTGTGTTTTGCTTGTTAGTGTATTCTACACTGTGTTCGTATTTGTTAGTGTTTTCATAAATGTGTTAGTGTTATACTGTGTTTGTGTTAATGTTTTATTCACTGCTATGTTAGTGTTTGTTTTGTATGCGCGTTTTCTAACATTAGGTAGCTTCATCGTCCCTAAGGCAACAGATGAGTTTCCCTTAGGGGGGGGAGAATAAGGATCCGAGGGGAAAAAAACCTAAAGTTCGCAAACCATTGTGCTGCCCAAGCGAACACCTAATAAAATTACAATAGAAGTGCTAAATTCGTTTGCAGAAAAATGAGCTGGAAAAGATCGAAAAGGAGATAAACAGAATTGAGCTGGTGACGTAGTTTCTGGCTGATGGAAGACGAAGTTAATTTTGTTTGATAGGAATATTCGCAGTTGGAATGTATCATTGGCTTTCACAACCTCTTTAAAATGATTTACATAACGTGTTAATTGTTTCATTTAAAATAAACTGTGTTCTTTTTGGATCGTGGCCATATTTGTGACCAGAACGTGTCATCAGTTGAATGAACGCATTTTTACTTATATGAAATTCACAGGAGTCTTTTATAGGAGAAAGTTTCTTGGGTTTAAGAATATGTGAGGAAAAATGTGATTCTCTTACTATTATAACCAATTTCCATATATGTAATTGTTATTCTTTCAGAAATTTCTCAATCTCTGTTGATAATTTCTCTAAAGGAATTAATTGTAATTGAATACTTATTAATAATAATCAAATAGAATTTTTGCATATAATACCACATTTTCTAGGCACTTTATCCACATAACTATAAAAATTAACCTAGAGATTATTAAAGCAATTTTTAACTTTTAATAACAGGTACGATTATTGCTTTTTATATCTAATTTTTTTAAAAATTAATTTTTAATGCCTTTACTGATATTTATTAAAACATTTTATATTAAGACCATTTTAGTAACTAATTTATTAATAAAATGATATATATCTTCATTTACTCGTTTCTTAATTTAATGGATATTCCAAATCAAAATGCAAACTAAAAAATGAACTATAATAGAATAAACAAATTCAATTGAAAAAGAAAAAAAAAATAATTCTATTATATAAATATGTATGTGTGTATATGTGTATGTTTATATATATATATATATATATATATATATATATATATATGTGGGATGGCCTAAATTAGTTAATAATAAATCACACTTTGAATTAGCACACAGATATTTAATATTGACGTTTCACATTAACATAAAGTTGAACATACTTGACGAGACATTTCACAATAATATTTAAAAAACATTAAAACAATACTCTTCAGCGTCTTAATAAATCAATCGTCTAGAGCAGGGGTCTCCAAACTACGGCCCGAGGGCCACATCCGGCCCGCGGACAGATTTTGTCCGGCCCGCGGAGAGCTAGCATACTTGAAAGAAAACTCCTTCTAGAGAACATATTTATTTTTTATAGCAAATTAAATTTAGTTTACTGAAGTAATCTATTTTTATGTTGAATAATTATTAATATGACATCTACATTGATATGGTCATGGGCTAACTACTCATAACATTGTTGTAGGTTACTATATACTAACTAACAAATTATTGAAATGAATCCAACTAACATTTTATACATTTTAAATGAAAAAATAACTTATAACAAGCATAATGACATATGAAATACTAATGAGATTTATGTAATTGAGATTTTCCACTGACAAAAGTTTGTAGTTGTGGACTAATTTTACTTGTACCAATTATTAAAAGAGATTTAAGATGCTCATCAGTTAATTTAGATCTGTAAACATTTTTTGTGTACTTCATTTTGGAAAAGGTCTTCTCACACAAATAAGCAGTACCAAAAACAGAAAACAGCCCACGAGCAAATTTATGCAAATTATCAAATTGTGTCAGTGGAAGACACTTATAAAATTCCAACAAAGATAAGTTTTGATATTTGTTCTTAATTATATCACTGCACTGTAGATCAATCATTTCCATTTGAAGTTCCGGGGCTAGGGTTTCAATGTCAGTATCAAAAGGATTCTGAAAAATCTTAATTTGATTCGCAATGGCATCAAAGTCCGAGAAACGAGTATCAAAATTTATTTTCAAAGCACTCAAAGTTTCGATTGCAAAATCGATAGGAAACTCGGTCTCAGTGGTGTGGCTGAATATTTCACATGTTTTAAAATGTGAAAAACATTTACTTCGTAGTTGTGATTGAAACAGTATCAATTTCTTCCGGAATGATTTGATATTAGTGTATAAATCAGGAAGATGCTGGTTTTCTCCTTGCAATCTCAAATTCAGTTCGTTCACATGTTTTGTCAAATCAACATAGAATGCTAACTTCCACAGCCATGCGTTGTTTTGCAATTCAGTAAGAGGGCGATGCTTTTCATTCAAAAAAATTTCGATCACTGCTCGAAGTTCAAAAAAAGCGCTGAAGGACTTTCCCACAACTAAGCCAACGTACGGCAGTATGATAAGGTAAGTCATTTTCTCCAATCTCTTCAATAAATTGCACGAATTGTCGGTGATTCAGCCCAAAAGATCTGATAAAATTAACAGTTGATATGACTGGTTTCAGAACTTCAGACATATCCAAACATTTTCCGCACAAAGACTGTTGATGAATGATACAATGTAAGACTATTGGTTTTGAACCACCGTCATTTTCTACAGCCTTTGACACAAGAGCGACCACTCCTTTATCTTTCCCACTCATGTTTTTGCCTCCATCAGTTGTAATACATTTCAAGTTTTTCCATCGAAGGTTCTTTTGGTTAATGGCCATTTCAACTCCTTTAAAAATATCTGAACCAGTAGTTGTGCCATGAATACTATACATATCAAGAAGTTCTTCATGCACTTCATAGCTTTTATCTACTCCTCGAATATAAATCAACACCTGAGCAGTATCTGACACATCCGTTGACTCATCCAAGGCCAAAGAAAACCACTCAACATGTCCATTTTTGTTGAACAGTTGAGAGGATATATTTTCAGCGATGTCTTCCACCCTTCGAGCCACAGTGTTTGCTGACATACTGACAGTTTTTAATAAATTTACCTTTTCAGGGCACATTTCTTCGGCTACTGCGATTATGCATTCTTTGACCATTTCTCCATCGGTGAATGGTTTTCCACGTTTTGCAATTTCAAGAGCCACACGAAAGCTGGCATGAGTTGCAGCCTCTTGTTCAGTTTTGAGTTTTGTAAATAAAGATTGCTGCGATTTCAATCCGAGCTTCATAGCTTCGAATTTTTCTGTCCGCAAACTTCCTGTATATTTTGAGTAATTTTGAAAATGTTTTGCTTCATAATGACGTTTAATGTTATATTCTTTGAGAACGGCTATGCTTTCATTGCAAATCAAACATAGCGCCTTGTTACTGGACTCAATTACGAAATACTGAATGTTCCACTGATCTTTGAATTTTCTGCATTCACTATCAATTTTTCGCTTCTTTTCCATTCTACTAAATCACACACAAAAGCAACAATTCAAATCAAAATATTGTTACAAAGATGTCTTAAACTTAAACACGCACAAACACGTTTTAAGGAGGTACGCACTATTTTATTTCACAGCAGTGTCATAGGAACTGACTTGTGGTTGCGCCACTAGCCTTCTTATATATTCCACTTACTGCCATCTAGAAGTGAGTGGAAGACACCAGAACTTTCTCGAACCAACGAGATTATTCTGTAAGTGCTATTAGCGCCATCTGTTAGCGATAGAAGGTACTACCTATTTCCGCTTGTGTCCACCAGATGTCCTGTCACGTTACTCCTCATGGCTCGCTCGTACTCTACGACTAATCTAGAAATTACAGATAATGACAGGAAAATTAATAATATGCAGTGTTGCCGTTTTGCGGACTTTAGTCCGATTTGCAGCCTTTTTTAAACGTGGCGTACTTTTTCGGACTTTTTTTTTCATGTAAAAAAAATACTCATTCGTTACTTGAGTACTCGTTACTCGTTAGGAACCGAAGTAACGATTACTGAAGAAAAAAGTAATCAATGATTACTTGTGTATTTCATTACTTTTGTAATCAATGATTACTATGGCGATACGATGCGGGTACCCCATTATAACGGATACCCATACGATACGGAAAATACATCAGCTTCCCCGTCGCTAGAGGCATCTGGCAGAAATTAAATGAGTATCGTCCCCGTCGCTAGAGGCATAAAATTAACTGGTATGCTTCGTTAGCTCAATTCATGAATAAATAAATAGTAACTACAAAGGAAAAATTAGATAAATTATTAAATATGTACAAACCAATTTTCCCGAATGATAGACATATCTTTACTGTTCTCTTAATGATTGTAATAAACGAATATATATTCTACATAATTGAAATAATATATAGAGTATTTGTTCTGTCATTAAGATACATCATATTAGACTTTAAATTTAATTTTCATGTTTATTGAAGTTATTAAGTGTTTATATATTTGATACATTAAAGAAAATGTGTAAGTTCTCAGCTCTTAATGTTAATTCACCATATAAAATGTTATCATGTCTGAAGTTTTATCAAAACAAACGTAGACATAAACAAATTTCCCAGAAATTAAAAAA
>BMAW01091893.1:115454-150076 GCA_019974015.1 Nephila pilipes | reverse complement strand
AAAAAAAAAGAAAAGCTTTATTTTATATCTCCTGAGAAAAGCATAAAATATCAACAAAAAGCACTTTTTTGGAAACGCTTGCTAGAAGTTCAAATAAAAGAAACTATTGTCATCTATTTTGATTTGATAAAGTTATCTTTACTGCTTCAATTTTCAAAACTGATAACTTTTTACTTCCTAAAAATTGAATATAAATGGAAGTACGAAGTAAAGAAATTGTTCGCAATAACTCAATTTATCATTATTATTCGCCTTATATTTTTGCTCAAAAAGTTGGAGTTAAAATTTCATTGAAATAGAAATAAGAGAGAAGCCAAATTTAATGCTTTGATTGATTTAGGATTCATAGGAGCCAAGAAGAAAATAAATAGAAATATTAGTTATTTGTGGCAGTGTAAATGTTTCACAAGATCTAAATTCAAATTTTATTCTAGGTGTTCTCACAATAATGTTACAAAACAATTTGTGGTAACTGTTAATCAAAACAACAAATTCTAAGTAAAAATTTATTTTCATTGTAGCTATTGGATATATTTTGGGCTATTTTAGTAACATTTACTTTGAAATACTTGAAAAACATATTTCCTTTTAAGCAGATATAGGATTTAATTTATTCGTGAAAAGATGTTCATTGAATTTCATGTATCAAATCAAGAAGAATGGGGCTTAAAAATTAAAAAAATCCTGCATGAAAGAATATATCTGTAGTAAAGGAAACTTTTTAAAAATTAAGAGTAAAGTTCTTAAATATTTGAAACGAAAGAAAATATTCTGCAAATTATTATTGTGTACACAAGAAAGCAGTATTTTCTCATTAATTTGTTGAATAATTTAGATTTCACATATGAACTACATTGGTTGAATACTTTAGATTTCACATATGAACTACATTGGTTGAATACTTTAGATTTCACATATGAACTACATTGGTTGAATACTTTAGATTTGGCGTATAACTACAGATATAGCAATTCTTTTAATACATATATATAAATTTCAAACATTTATAAATGCATTTTCGAAAAATAATTTCTATAATACATCTCAATATTTATTTTAATACTTTTTCACGTAATTGAAAACGTAATAAATACACTCAGAAAAAAAAAATACTCAGAATTTTCTTAATTGATTAAATTGAAAAATAAATAGATTACAAGACAACTTTTGAGAGAAAGAAACTTTTTATATGAAAAAAGTGTTGGTTATGAAATTACTTACCAAAGAGTAACTTTTTGATTTATCACAGCTTCAAATACTTATTATTATGATACGTGGTTTCCCACAATCATGGAACAAACAACTTTAAATCGAGATAATCCTTCTTGGACTCTGAATATACACTTGAAAGACTCGTAGAAGGTCATTACACGTTCATCGTTTAGAAGAGTGAATTGCATTATCAGGAGGAAAAAGACCTTTCCCTTTCTTTGTGATTAACCATCATCCCTTACGACGACTCTCTTAAATAAGAAGATTGTCATGATTTTGAACGCATTCACATATTCACTCAAGCACTTTCATTCAACACACTCACATGTCATAACCATTAACTCATGTTTCACAAAAGAAACTCATATGCACGGGAGCCACTTGTCATACTCCTCCAAATGTGTAATTGTTAACATATTTGCACCTTTGAGGGACGCAATGTTATTATTATATATTTTTAAAAAAGTATACAGGCATGGGAGGTATATTTATCATGCAGATAAAAAAAACAATTGAAAAATTTAGCAGTCCCCGGTTCGGAGAGGGGTGGGGGTTTGCTCAGTGCGAACGCGAACGGGCACAGTTTGCCTGCTGCAAAATCGGGAAAATGTATTTTCACTGTGTAAATGGTGCTCTTGAAAGGGTTAATCTGTTTATTTAATAAACTAAATGAATTCACCAAATGGTAGGGTTTTTTTTTCCTTCGAATAATTGCTTTAATTCTTTATTCTATATTCTCATCAATGATCGAAACTTCTTCTCTTAACAATACAATCAGATCTTTTTTGCCTAATTAATTAATTAGAAATGCTGTTAAACTCTAAATTAATAGTCCAAAGAAATTAAATTAAAATGCAGAGAAGATGCAACCATCTGAGTTGCTATGTATTTAAAATTGTATTTGCTTAAATCTTTGTTCTTGATTTTGTGGTCATATTAGTCAAATGGTAAAGGTCGCGAAATCGAGTAGGAATTTTTCTATCCTATTGGGGGGGGGGCGACTAACAATTCCACTCATTAACTGTGGATTTTGGGGATAGATTTACGTTAAGGACCCGGGGAGTGTTGTAGAAATTTGGAGATGAAAGTGACAGCTCAGGAGTGATCCTCGTCACTTGACTACGGTTCAAAATTGCAAGGCCTAGTGTCTCGCATTGTTTCTAAGTGCAAATTTAATACGATATTAATCAAAATTGTCCAAAATGTCTATAAAAAATGTTGAAAAAATTATATTCAGTTAAAGTGCTTTTACATGAAATATTTTCCTTGTTTCCTTAAATAAGTATTTAAATAATTTCAACTTTTCTGAATAAAAATAGGAAAACAGTGACTTTATTTTAATTGGGTTATGTATAAGAAATTTTTTGAAAAAAAATGTGGAAGAAACATAAAAATGTCTCATTAACTCTCTCAAAAAGAAAAGAATACTTTTTTCCAAGTATCATTAACAGAAAACATTAACACTTCAAAATTTCATTTCCCTTTGTCAAAGAACGTTTTGGGTCTTATTGTGGATTTAATTTCAATAATATTTATGTTATGACAATTTTTCAGGAAAACCTGCTTAAGACCAAAATATTTTCTATTTGTCATACAATTTCTCACAAAGAATTGGAACCTGAATGCATTTTATAGCTTTATTTATTAATCTATTTAACAAAATTTGAGTCTCTCAATCGCTCGGGGGTGCTGAATAACATTACGTTTCATTCATTTTATTTTATTCAGTATCGGAATTTTAATGTTTTAGTTCATTGAAGAAAGATTATCTGAAAACGGAAATGTAAATGTGAACGTAATAAATGTATAATAAGTACAATTAAAGTAAAACCAATGTATCATACCTATCAATAGAATTGTTTGGTAAGTTATTCAATTCACCAATCCTAAGAAGTAAAACAAGCATAATGATGAGTGTTTTCTAATTATTTCTAGTGCACCAGATACGGAAATGACATATATTACGAATCATTACAGAATAACTGTTAATATGAAATGAAATTCTCACAGCAAACTTCATAATAATAATTTATTACTTCGTGGAGGAGAATTACTTCTCATTTAGGAATTGTTATTTCACATTTACAGAGTAAAGTGCTTGATGGATTTTGAATAGATGTTTCTTAGTATGTGTGTGGGGGGGGAGAGATTCTTAAATATGAAACTTCATAAGATCAATTTTAAGCACGGGATTATGAAATAATGGTGAATACATGAACTGTTTCATCAGTGCATTTTTCAGTGACAATTTGTTTCTTATTTTGAGTGTTTCTCTAGAACTTATCAGTAATATCTAATAAGTAAGATACGGATAATTAATCCTCCTCAAATGTTGGCAGAAATGAATGCCTCTACGTCAACATTTAATAAGCCGCCGTGTGTCTCTTTACTTAGTCCCAAATAAATAAAATTACTCTGTCTCCTTATGAGAGGTTGCTTGATTCATTTGTGGACTGCTTTACTGTCAATCATAAAAGAAAGTCTACTTCTTAATTGTAGTGAAGAGTCTGATTTTTTATGTTTTTTTTTATGTTTGCTTTTATGACAAAGGCAAATGTTCATTCGGAAACATAAATATTGCACTCATATTCTTGTTATTTTCTGTCTTTTATTCTCTTATGTATGTGTATGTGTATCAGTCCTTAGTATCTATGATGAGCTTGTTGACTTGCTATTAATGAGTCAAATCTTGTTTTATTTTGCTGATTTTGAGGAAGAATATTGCGCAAAAAGTTGGATTCAATGGCACATGAAATTCAAATGGACTTTAAATTCTTCACGTGTCATGATATGGAAGTTAAGATATTGAGGCACTGATTCGAGTTTCATACTTGTTATTTGAATGTGCCACAGACTTAAAGGATCTGTCAGTAATAACTTTCATGTAGCGGAAGATCAAGGATGTGACGCTGGGTATTCACGTTTTTTTCTTCACTAACCTTGGGGACTTTAATTGATACTGATTGCATAAAAAAACAATTTCTTTCCAACCAAAGTGAAACGTGATTATGCTAATTAGATGCAGATAGAAATAAAGTGAAGTAATTTAGATATGGTGATATATAAGTAAAGTGAAATCTTGAAGAGAGAGTGTTTTAACCCTGACTATAGTTCCAACAAGAGGCCTATTTTATCAAGAGTAGTTACTGGCTTTAGCTGTAGCAGAGGATTTGATGGAGGAAAGCAACCAAAACTAGAAGGGTTTGGTAAGAATATTTAAATTCTCAGTGATATTTAAATTCGTTGGCTAACCATACAGTTCAAAGAGAGTCATTAAATATTATACTATTGTATTTGATACATAAATACTTAAATTGGAGCAGACTTCTATGTCTTTGAATCAGTTACAGACTTTTAGAGTTGGTTACATTTAATTATATTATGGCAGAAGAGTCGGATAGAAATAATCGTACGTTACTAGGTTAATAATAGTTAATTTGTTTCCCTTTGGCCCTCATCGTTAAATTTAAATGATACTTAAATTATTATGTGGATTCGAAAGGCTAACAGTTTCAAAAGATCTTAGCTGATGCATGATTGCAATTGATTAATAATTTTTCGTAGGAATGCATTGTAGATTGTGATAGTGGTATAGAACGTTCAAAGTTTCATTTTTCTTTTAAGATTGATTATATTCATATTTATGAAACATATCTGAACCAGGAAATACATTTGTAGATGTTCTACATTGAAGAAAAAGTACTTTTAAAAACATATTTATGCTGTGTTATATTTAGATTACTGATATTTCATAGCACATAGCATTTTTGTACACGGATATACTACATAAATATCAAAAACTATAAAATAAGGGAATAAATAATTAAAAACACTGTTCATGAAAACGTATTATTTCAAAATTATATCTATAATGGTAGTGATATATTTTTTCCTGATAATTTTTAAAACCTTCGCATTTTTTGAGAAATATTAATTAATATTTTGAAATATACATATTTTTCATAGATATACGTATTAATATTACAAATTATGCTAACAATTATTTGAATTTTATCTCATTAAATATTTATAAATTTATTTGGGATTCCGCAAACTAATGCTTTTTTCTTTTTATATCTCTATTGAAATTTCTATTTTTTGACGTACATAAATATCTTACTGTCAGCTAAACTACTACAATTTTTACTGAGAAAATAAACTTTGAAAAATTGACTTGTAAATTATTTAGTGATCATGGCACTACTCCTTCGAAGTCTATAGCTTAAATAATTTCAAATTGTATTAACCGTTTCACCGTGCTTTAAAACCGACCGTTCCATAAAAGCTCTCGGAGTGTATCAATGGTGATGTTGAGAATGTGTTGAGAATTGCGCTTCAATAATTCTCCTAAATTTGCACAACACATAACATTTCTGAGCAACCCAAAATACAGAAATCACAAGGATTAAGGTCAGGTGATCCAGGTGGACTGACTAATGAAAATTTACCCCAGATAATTCTGTTAGTACAGAAATAGGTATTGAGTAGTTGTTTCATTTATCTAGAAATATGTGAAAGAGTTCTATCTTTCGTAAAAGTTCAGCAACCACACATGTCCATAGTTAAAATGCTAGATTGATCCGGTTATGTAAAAGAAGCTCATATGGCTCAGTATCGATATTGGTAACATGATCACAAGACATGTCTCTTCGAAAAAAAATTCTGTTACGTTAAGCGCTGTCAAAAATCTACATCATATTTAAACCTTTACAAAATGAAAAGGCAGAATATGTCAATATTCTGCAATTTTAATTATTGACAGAACCTTCGAGATAGAAACGGATTTCCTGTTTTAATAGCTGTGCATGATCCATTTCCATTTGATAAATTGTAGGAAGAAATATTCTCATATTACAGGTTTATGAAGAAGCAGTTTATGAGTCATAGACATACCTGTGCTGACAGGCATGTCTATAATTTATTGAATTCCCACATCATAGAACATTTTTCCCCTGCAGTATTAAAGCCACTTTTCCCGCATACCTCTAATGAGTTGCTTTCCTCCTGCTGGATTTCACGTCATCGAATTTAAGAAGAATTTTCTTGTATACTTTCCACAGATATTGGACCAGATTTTTTTTTACTCCCGCTGATATCTTAAACTTCTTCAGAGAGGCTTACACACAACAACTGTTCTTGTAAAAGAGCTTCGAAAGTCTGATCCATCATTGATAGAATCACAATGAACTTCTTTGATGCAAAATAATGAGAACTGCATGTGCTTCACGTTTTAAAAGCAAAACCATTATTCGGTGTGCATGCCACGTATTTTAAATTGTATATTATGACTAGTACAGCCCCATATATTGTTAAATATACACTATTTTTTTTCTCTCCAAACAAATTCTGATTGTATTACATATATTTAGGTCCAATAATATGTCTTTTTGAATAGCAGTTCCTAATTTTTAAAACTTTTTTAAAAGGGAACCTTAATTATAACCACAATGTATATATTCTATTACACAATATAAACTTTTTTTCTTTTTTGCTGCCGACAAATTAATGAGCTGAGTATACGGTGAACACTCTATGAGTGATGGTACTCTACCTGAAGGGCATAGACAATTTAAAAATGGGAGAACAAACGTTCACAATTAAGGGGAGGGTTGGAAAAGACAGAAGTCTGTTCAAACAAACATTCATTTGCAAAAAAGGTATGGCTATGGGCTTAAGGTACCGAAAAAGTATGTTAAGTTCGCTTAACCAGACACTACAATCAATGCAACTTTTTATTGTCAGATTTTACGACAACTATGAAGAGTCATTCAAAACAAAAGCACTGGAGCGATAACTTCTGGAGTAGTCCGTATTCATGAAAATGCCTGTTCTTACAGTGTTGCTGTATCCATCCCAACAACTTCTGGAGCATTTTAAATGAGATACATTTGATTATACAAAGAATAGTCATGGCTTAGCACCATTTGATTTTCATCTCTTCCTTGAATTGAAAAAGTGAAAAAGAGGCTTAAGTTTCTAAAACAATAAGGAGCTTATGTATATATAACATACAGGTACAGGATAAAATGATAGGAACACCCAATTAACCAGGGTGTCTTCTGCGAAACACAAGGCTACACTGCCGGAGATAATTTCAGGGATGAATACCTACCTTCAGAAATCCATATCCATGAAAACTATTCAACAGGAGCTGCATGCTAAGAACATTCATGATAGAGTAGCAAACCATTAGTTTCGCACGGAATGTGATAAAGAGATTACAGTGGTGCAGAGGATACTAACTTAACCTAAACTTAACGCAACTGCAATGGGAACAAGTAATCAGATCTGAAGAATCCACACACAGAAGAATCAAATTATTCCAGACCACTGGACGTGTTTTCGTTTGGCGAACACCGGCAGAGGAATTTCATATTGACTGCCTGGTTCCAACCATGAATCAGGGAGAAGGTTCTGTGATGGTGTGAAGCGCAATATCTTCCAGTAGATTGGAGCCTCTTGCTGTCTTGGAGCCTTTTGTCGTTCCATATTTGTTGTAGTACCTTACCTCTAGTTCGTTCAAACTCGTGGGATGCCCAACTAGCCATCCCAATTGATCCTCGATAAGTTCAATTGGAGACAATTCTGGGGATCGGGCAAGACAATAAAGGATATTAATAGTGCGGGGACAGTCTTGTGATACCCTTGCCGTGTGAGGTTGAGCATTGCCTTGTTGCAAAATGGCTCCTGGGAGCCGTTGCACGAGTGGCAACAAATGTGGTTGCAGGATGTCATGGACATACCACTGGGCTATCATGGTGCCACGGATCAATACTAGGGGTGACCGTGTATTGCAGGCAATGGCACCCCTTACCATCACACCAACTGTGGGAGCGGTGTGTCGCTGTAAAGGAAATGCAGGATTGAGGCGTTCACCACGGGTTCTCTACACACGAACACGATTATCATCACTGCTGAGATTGAGTCTTGATTCGTCGCTAAAGGCGACCTGGTTCCATTCCGCTGCAGTCCAGTTTCCTCGTGCGTGGCACCACTCCAAACGAAGGCGTCGATGGGTGGACATCAAGGGCAGCACACGTATTGTGGGCCGTAATCCCAAATGTCCTTCAGCCAGGTGCCATCGTATGGTTCGAGAAGACACAGGGGGCCCTAGTGAAGGTGCTACCTGTGCCTGGATGGCAGCCGATGAAGCAGTTGGCTGTAAGCGTACATTTCTTACGATGTGGTGGTCTTCTCGATGACTGGTCTATCGAGGACGTCCTGAGCCTGGTCTTCATGTAAATGACATCTCTGGGATCCACTGGTCCCAACATATCCTCACAACACAATCAGAGCGGCCTAATTGCCTAGCTATTCGCCTAGCTGACTACCCAGCTTCCATCATGCCGATGATTCTTCCCCTCTCAAACTGCGACATCTGCTCATATTGTCTTCGAAAACGGCGTACTTTCATGTCTACCTCAGCTCTGCCGCTGTAAATGATTCAACACACTCAAACAAGCTTTGGTTACCTGTCTTATACTCCATGGAGAACGACGTTAAACGCCCCCTACCTGCTATACGTAATGCGCAATCACGCTGTATTTCTAATCATTTGCATATCTCTCCGACATGTACCTTCATGCCAAATTTCATTACGATCCCGCAATTATTTCTTGGTGAGCTAATATATATATATGTAAAATAACATATTTATATAAAATACAACATATATATATATATAAATTATATTTATATAGTTTGAGACTGATATTACTATAGGTAGGTGTAAACTTATTAACTATATAGAAGATAAAGATATCTACTCTATTAATAGTTATGAATTTGAAAATTTGTTTTATTCTATAGATTGAGATGATTTAATTAAAGCTTTTTTGACTAATTACAAAGAATTAAAAAATAATAATTCTTTTCTTTTCAAAAATTTAAATTTATTATTAACCTTACATTAAAAGAAAAGTATATTATTTATAAAGGTAAAGACTATCAAACATTGCATTTGCGCAAATTGCAGACGGTGATCTCCCTATCTGTAATCTGTACTATTACCGTCACAGTCCTACGATTTCAAGACAATCTGTAGACAAGCAAACATAAATGGTTCAATTGTTGTTCCAGCCAAGTGCGAGATGTAGATTTACTTGATTTCTTCATAAGGGAATAATGAATCAGAAATTCACCGAAAATTGAACCATGTATAAGGGAAAAATACCATGTACAAGGTTATGGCTACGAAATTTTGTTACAAAAAAAATGTGTCTTGCTCGTTGAGTTTAAGGAACCATGGACTATAATCAATGGAGCTGTTTAATAGGGAGACTGTCGACGACAGCGAATAGTCTTTCAAAGTAAAAGCACAAGAATACTGACTTTTGGAATTGTATTTATTCTTGAAAATGTCCACATTGTGTTGCTGTAATCCAGCAGGTTCTAAGAACAGTTTAAATGGGATTTGTTTGATCGTCCAACATCTAGCTCTGACAGATTTAGCGTCGAGTGATTCATATCACTTCGGTAAATTGAGGAGCTGAGTAGAAGGCCTAAACATCCAGTCCAATGAGGAGCTTCGAAACAAATTGTAGATCCATTTCACATCACTGACAGCAACGTTCTTTGGAATGCTCCTTCATCAATTTAAGAAATTCTTGAATCTAATCGGTAATTATGCTGAAAAAGTAATTCTGATTATACACAACTTTTTGCATCATATTCATCTTAGTCTGAACTTTTGTATTTATGATTCATTGGAAGATGAAAAAGAAACGACCCTTGTATGAAATGTTTCAATTTTTTAAGCTACATTATTAAACAAAACAAAGAAAAAAAATGTTTTAACGAAACATTATATTTGGATAAATGCTGTTATAATTTTTTAAAAGTATCTCACTCGAAATATTTCTATATAACTCAGAAAAATTTCCGAATAGAATGTGCTATTTTATAGATATTTTTGAATTAATTTGATAGGGAACCAATCTGCTTTCAAAGAATAAGTATTATATTTTACGAATGTTTTGAATATTGAGTAAAAATGTACTGGAAAATTTTCAATTTGAATGGGAAAGCGAATATATTCGAGAAAATAAAAGAGTAGTAACATAAAATGAATGAATCTCAGTCTAGAAGTTTAAATTATTACATGTAAATTTATTCATGCGAGGCTCAAAAAAGTATTTTCAAATAATGATAAGCAAAAAAATATTTAAATACCTGCAAAAACTTTACTTTTATCTTGAAATGCATATTATCTTTCTTTAAACTGAAATTAAAACTTATGAAAAATCATACTAATCCTTTAATGTTACTTACAGCCAGAGGACTGCAAAGAATGAAAATATAATTATTTAAGTTTTAATTACTCTAAATTTAGTATAAGCGAATAGAAAGAAATTTGAAAGAGATTTGTTGCATATGGAAAGGAAGGTTGATTGAAATTATGGAAGAATGTAATTTTGTTTATCCTTTATAAAAGTCATTTGAAACTAAAACCAACAATATATGTGAGTTCGTTTCTCATACGCTCTTAAATATTAATAATTTCTTTCTTTGTGAAATACTTCCAAAATATTAGTTTTATTTAACATTATGCGCAAAACTTATAGCAATAAATTAACAAAGGATTATATAATTTAATTTGTAATTAGTGAAATAATCCTTAATAAAGAAATATATTAATCAACTGACATATTTTTAAGAAATCTATTTTAAATTTGGAATGGGGTTTTGTTTTTATATTAGTTTTTCTTATATAATAATTACTAGACTTTGTTGAGAAAATCATTAGTATTCATAAAAAAAAGTATTTAAATGCAGAACATACATTTCAATTTTTCTGTTGTAAATATATTTAAATAAGGAATTTATATACGAGTTACTGAGCAAATTTAGTGATTTTTAAAACCTTAAATGTCGCTGCTTGTTTGGTTTTTCTTATTTTAATTAATGTTTTCTACAATATACATCTTTATGTGATCAACAAATCTCAGCTGAGCAACTAGTCACTTCAACAAATCATCATTCATTACTTAAAGAAATATCCATTTAATATGATACAATTTATTATAAATTATCACAGATTTAAAATGCGTTCTCGTTTGTAGAAGACATTATGTGCGGCAACCATCTGCATCTTCCCAAGCTTTATAAGGAAGCATTATACATATATGTAGAAAGTCAATGATTTTCCATTACCTATTCAATGAAAAAATCTATATATCTTTCCAATTACGTACCTGAAATTTGAAGATAATATGAAAATCAAAAGTTCAAGTATTTTCATTCTCTGTTTTCCATATTAAGATTCTTTAAGATCTTTTACAACAGCTATGATTTAGAGGTACAAAATAAATAAATAAAGTACAAAGAAACGTCAAAAAAGCAATGTGAGAGAGAATTTTGGTTTCTTCCAAATGGAAAACACAGCATTTCTTTTTAATATGAACGTTGAATATAAGCTCTTTTGACATTCTTTTTATATCTTATTTTTATTGCTTATTCTTCTGGAATGTACAAGATTTTCTCAGGTATTTTGGAACGAAAGCTGAGTTTTTTACACATCCTCGAACTTTTTTTTTGATAGGGTCAATAAAAGAGGTTCAGCAATATTTCATATCTTATTGTCCCTAGCTTTTGGGTTCCTTTTAATAAACCTTTCATGGCTTTATTGTATTTAAATGAGTTTTTTTTTCATTTTGTATTATTCATTTTGATCGCTTATTTTTCATAAGTATTTCATTTGATATGGGGATATTTAATGATTTCTATTTATTTACATATTTTGATAAAATGTTTTACATGTTTTAAATGTTTAGAAAAAAATGATTTATATTTTTTCTTTTTAAAAGTACAATTTTTCATATCGAATGTTACAGAAACATTTCTTGTTTAAAACAAAACTAATTCATTTATTTTGAAGCTTGCTCTTCTGTGATTTAGCGTTTGTAACAATAAATTATATTACTTAAACTCGATTTCGTAAATTTCAAAAAAAAAAAAAATATGTAATACCAATTGATAAAGTTATGCACAGTAAAAACCTTTGAAATGATGAAATTTCAAGTAACGAAAACTTTAGGATTACAAAAGGGCTTTTCAAATAGAAATTTCTATAGAAAAAGTTCTGAAGCAATGAAAATATAAATTGAAATATTCTTTATATTATTCACTCAACTTAAATCATGATAATTTCGTAAATGTTTTAATGAAAGAAATTTAAATTTCTGAAAGTATCTTTAAAAAACCATATTTCTTGATTATAATATAATTTCTTACAAAAATTTTAATAGCTATCTCAATTCGACAATACCAATAATTAATCTTAGTATTTAAATAATAGTAATCCAAAAGTCATTAAAAATCGACTCATTTTAATTAACCCTTTGTGCCTATTATGAATTAAGAGAAATATATCCTCAAAGCTTTTTTAATTATTTTATAAGGTCACAATAGAAGATTGATACAATAATAATACAAAATTTTTGAAAAAAATCTTAGTAACAGCTAATAAATTTAACTGATACTTCTTAGAAACTTTGGGTCTGTACAGTATAAAATATTTTACAACTTTGACAAGAAACTGTCGCACATTTCATTGCACTTTTTAAATATTATGAATAACAAGATACATATACCTACTCTCAATGAAAGGCATGAAAGAATTTTTTTTCATTCAAATATAAAAATACATTACACATTTTTAGTTGGATCGATTTTGTGTAGATCTTTCTGCACGTACTTCACAACATCCTCGATTTTCCACTAAAGCTAGGCATTAGCAGTACCTGGTAGGTGTACTAAAATAATAAGAAAAATATTTAATAAATCCTGAATTCGTTGAAAAAAAATTAGAGTAATCGTTGTAGCATTTCTCTTTTTTCATACTCTTTGGCCACTTTGATAATCCACGTCTGCATTTGAAGTGCTGTCAACATTTTCAGCTTTCTGGAAACCAGATTATGAAACTACTGGTGGATCAAAAACTATCATTTTTTCATCAAATGAAGTGTGTCAACTGTAGGCCAAAGAGAGGCTTTCGAAGAGTGACATAGATTCTTCTAATGTTAGGTCACGCTATCTAAGTATATATGAAATGATATAGACAATATTCAAATGGCTTGAAAAAACTCATTTGAAAAATAACAATGAATTAATTCAAGCCTTATCATGTCCATTGACTATTTTACGCATGAAAAAATGTATAGATAAAAAAAATTAAAGTCAAAGATTTAAATTTATTTTAAATACCACCTTCATAGGTAAATTGATTTTTTTTTCGATTCTTGCTGCATAGACCCACCGGTATTTTAAAGTACAAGTTCAATAAAGGTTTTAAAAATATATAGTAAAAATACTTATATTTGTTTAATTTTACATCGAAAAATATTTCTCAGGTCTAATAATATCAGATTAAAATATGCAGTGGACCTAACTATGAATGTTGAGGTGTCTTACTACTCAAACTTAATAATACATATCACAAAACGAGATGGTCGCTAAAATAATACTCATAGAGAGAAAATATTCCTTCTTAACGATTTTGAGCTTCACAGAACTTCTAATTACTTCGGTTGATGATAAAGGGAACTATTTAGACTTAATTCTAAGACGTGGTGTTAAATAAAATTTTAATAATAATATTATTTAGTAGAGAGAGAGAGTCCTTTAATGTAACATTGGAGTATAAAAAGTTAATACATTTACAATGCGTATAAAAGTTATTTTCTTATTTAAATTACGATCTTTGAAAGTATTTTAACCAAAAACATGATACGTTTACTATTTTAGTCTAAAACCATATTTCTTCGGAACCATTTTAATGTTCATATATCCTCATGTATTTCCATGTGGATTCCTTCTATTATAGAATTCTTAGTTTACCTCATTATCAAATCGAACGACATGTTTAACAATTGTACGAATTCTAAGATAATATTGTAACGGTTTAATTAATACTATCTATGAAAATATGTATTTATATTTATCTGAATAACTTTCAAACATGATAGATTCACTTAAAAGATCCATCTATTATTATAGTTTTCAAATAAATAATGGATATATTAGTAATGCACTGAATATCGTCAAGTTATGGGAAAGATTCTAGAGCATCATAATTCTCAAAATATTTTACTTTAATTGATATCTCTTTACTGATTTAAAAAGGGGATAATATTTTATCAATCTTTTTATACTGGATATACTTCGATAGCATCGACTTAATATATTCTGATCATATTTCTTATGGATAACTTACATTGGAATTAAGAATGTCTTAATGTTATTACTTATCATTGCAACGTTCATAAGTTGTTTTACAGAACAGTTACTGAACTACGCATTTTTTATATTAAGTTATACAAAAATGCCGAAAATCACAAAATATATGCATAGAAGTGTTAATGAAGTAAAAATAATTACAGGAATAAAAGAAAATGCATTCAAATTTCATTTTATATAAATAATAAAGTACATGATCAAATATTATCTATATAGGTACTCTTCAAAAAGCAATTTCATTTTAGAGTCCAATTATAATGTAATAATGTAGAAGACATTTTACTATTTAACTTATAACTTTTCAAACTTAACAATAAACTACTTTTTTCTCACTTTTAGTGACAAACTTTCTTCTACTTCTGATTTGTTAGAATTCTCACACACCCTTCATTTTCCCTTGCTTTTCTTAATAATAACTTTTAAATTACATTTATTTAGTTATTATCTTTTCTTTTAGCTAGTTTACTTTCACTTACTTTTAGACTTCAAATGAGATCAGACTTACAACATTTTGATTAATAAAATCCCGTCGCGTTATCTTAGTGATCAATATTACATTATTTTACTTCAGATAACTTTTAGAACTTCAAATAACCACGCGACCCACAAACTTTCACCAGTTAAATCATTCTCTTGCACCCTGATACTGACTACATTCTTCTGAGTCTTATTCTGATCTAAGGGTGCTGTGTGAGTGATATTTTACACTCGCCCCTTATAAGTCACCCTCGACAGGCGAGCTTTAAACACTGGGATAATAGTAAATATTATAATAAGTTATGAAAAAACTTTAGCATTAAAAACACAATTTTTGTATGCAATTGAAAGATGTTATAGTAGTTATAGTTTAATGTGAGGATAATATCTGAACCAATTAAAGAAAGAAAACTTACTGAAAAATAATTATTTAATTACTCAAAGGAAAAACATTGACAGAAACAAGTAATGGCTATTTTGACTAATGCCTATTTTACCCACATTATCAAATTTAATGAAAAATACACATTTTAAAAGTGCATTTTCATATTATAATAAAACTTTTCAAAATATTTTTGATTTTTAATTCTAGGAAAGAAAAAAAAAATGAATAAAATTTAACAAAATTCTGCATGCTCATGGGAGTGAGGTACTTACGAAAGAGGAGCAACTAATTCTTCTTCTTAAATAAGTTAAATCATATTACCTTCTATAATTCTGGCAAGATCGCTCATACTACTACATATACTAACACCAGAATTTGCATTTAAAATTATGGAAATTTTGGTTACTGTCAGACATACGACATTCCAAATAATTGGTTTTAGATTTAATATAAAAACTCATGTAACAGACTGGCTTGACAATATTAAACTAATTTATTGCTACGATGTCACGAAACATTTAAACAGAGTATAAAATAAATTTTCGCTATTAAATTTCAAACATTTAGATTAATGGCATTCATTGGTGAAGACAATTACATCTCTGAGCTAGAGGGCCTCATACGGTGCTCAGCGTCCACTGTTCTCCAGTTTCAACGACGATATTATTTGTTAAAAAGTTATTTTATGTTCGCATAATAATAATTTAGATTTAATATTTTATTATAATTTAACCTAAAAAGTTTGAAAATATATTTTCTGAAATACAACAATTTTCAAAACCGCGAAATTTATTAATATATACACAAGCCACTTTAAAGCAAATAAGTTATAGTAAAAGATTAATAAACTGAGATTCTACATTTACAAAGAACATAAATTGACGCTACTGCTCTAAGAACACGTTAGAGAGAGAGAGACTAATTTATCTTATTATGGACTGTTTAAGAAAAATGTATTTAATGAACTTTAGTCAAACATAGTTAAAACGGTATTTTACGATTTCTATAAAAGGTTAACGTGTATTACATAACCCCTGTCGAAACATTTATAATTCTTAAAATTATAAACCGAAATAATAAATTTTACTACAGATTTAAAAAAAAGGTAGCGTTTGTGAAACAAACATTAACTAAAAATACAACTACGTTAACATCAATTAATGTTAGCCAATACTAAGTGCTTGTTACAAGCAATTATGAAAACCTATTTCATTGAAAATAAAAGTATTTAAGTATCTGTTACAAAAACAATTTTTAATTACATTGTATATCAATAACAAAAACCATTTAGGAATTTTATTCGATACTTTTTAGTTCTTACTTATTTATTCATAAAGACACACACACACACACAAACATATATATATATATATATATATATATATATATATATATATATATATATAATATCATAAATTTAATATTTTTTACATTTTCAATAACGAATTTTATAAAGATCCCTTGCAAATTCAAAGTACATACCATAAAAAGACTAATACAAATTCTAATTTAAAAAAAAATATTCATACATAAAATATTATGTGAAGATCTATTAACGACTTTATAAGTAAATAAGATAATACACTCTTATTCTATTAAACTTTACAACTATTATTTTTTTTTTGCTTTTTTGTTCATTGTTATTAATTAATATATTTATAAAAATTCATTCTTCTTGAAAAGTATCCCTCCGGCTTTAATATGCTGAAATGACTGCATTAATAGAAGTATTCATCAGAAAATGTTTCTGAAATGTATAAAGTATCAACCAGTGTTTTAATTTATTTAGTACAACTATCCTTTTAAGTCATATATTTCTCTCTTAACTTATTGAAACCATATTATAAACCTTTCAAACTGTAGTTAGAGCTTAATCAGTACTGATAATTTTGTTTCATACTCCGTTTTGTTTAATTTGAGCGCATGGAATGATGAAAACATAACAGTAATTTTTTTTTAAAAAATGTTTTTTGTCATTTGTTTTTTGAAAAATGTCATTTGTTTTTTGAAAAATGTCATTTGTTTTTTGAAAACTAAGAAAACTCCCACGCTCACCTTCTCATTTAAACAAAGAAAACGACAAATCATAAGAAATAAAAATGGAGGTAATAGGTAAGAAATAAAAATGGAGATAATAAGTAAGAAATAAAAATGGAGATAATGTAACACTCTTGTAAAGACACCGTGGAGTAATAAAATAATACACGTAATCTGAGAACCACTACGTTCGCATGAATATGGTTGTAATACAGGGTTGTTTAAAATAATTCATCTCATTTCAAAATTCCGTATTTTCATAAATATATGACACAGATTTTTAAGTAATGTGTACACATATATACATGCACACACACAAACACATATAAATAAAGTATTTTTTTATAAATTGTCTTTTCACCTTTTTCCTTTATTAATTTTTTTGATTTTTGTGCATTGAAGAAATATATTGAAGTATTTACGAAATTTTAAATTTTCAAAACTTTTGAAAAGTAAAATTTCTTCGGTTGATACTTTTCCTGTAAGTAAAATTTTATCTTGAATTAACCATTACATTTGATTAATATCACGCTATCCACATTTTTGATTTATCTCGAAAGGAGGATACATAATACATGAATATGTGATAAATTACGTTTTAAAACCAATATAATAACTATTAATTGGTTCAATGCACTAACAGCCATTTATTTTTTGTGATTTTATTTTTTTCATCGCAATTTGAATTTGTGAAAATTATTTTTATTCGATAAACTCTAATTCGGAATTTTTAAAGTCCTTTTGAAATGTTTTAAACTGTGAGAACAAATTCATAATTTTATTTGAGTACTTGAAAGTTCAAAGTAAATAAATAATAATCGAAATAACAGCTGCTTTGCTATAATAATTGAAGAACTTCATATTTCATAATCTGTAGAAAAAAGTTTTGTGAAGATAATACTATCCCACATCTTTGCTACGATTAATCTTCTTTTTCTAAACTCATGTTAACTAGAATACTAACTATTCTAAAAATAACTGACTAACAGTTTATAAAAATTTCTTATATAAGGCCCTGAATATTAGCGTGTTTAAAATAAGGAAAATCATCCAAAATAATGTTCCGAGAGATTATTTTTCATAAATACACGATCCATAATTCTAACTGGCAAGATGATGGATTGATAATATTTATTGTAAGTATTTTAAGGATTCGTTCCAGATGAGCTAACGTTATCTGTCTTTCAAAATTTGTTAAGAAACACAGTTTTGATATGTGGAGAGTATAAGTATTTTTATATTTTCATTCACTAGAAAATAGCATTCTTTAAATTGAAAATATTATATTTTCTCCACTGCATTCAAAAGTGTATTGGATATGTATGTAGGCCATCGGTTTTTTAATGCAGTGATATTTGTAATAAAGACATATATAACAAAATTAATATAAATATTGACAAAAAAGAGATTTTATTCAGTCTTCTGTAGTATAGTTATTTTTCTATGTATTTCACTCTCTGAACAGATTGATTGTTTCAAATTTAATTTAAGACTGCATTTTAATAAAATTTAATTTGTATAATTTTTATTATAGATTTATACAAAAAGTTCTGAAATAACGCTGTATATATCTCATTGATAAGCTTTCGAACCCGCTTCCGCTTATACGTAATTTGCTCTTATAACTTTTATGAAATATCAAAGTCATTAAACACTTTTTACACTATTAAAAATATAAAATATTAAAGTAAACAATATAGGATATTTGTTTTAATAACTAATGATTCCTTAACCTTTTCAACTTTTCCTATCTTCAACGTGATCTCAATAGTGAAACAATTCAAAATAGACCCAGAAATTTGACGAATTAGAGGTCGGTATTCTTTAGAAGGTTTTTCTTTGTATTTATATAGAGACAAAAAAAATTTGTGGAATTATTGATACATTCAATGCAGTATCACAAACACTTGGGAGGGTAATGGTACTATATTCTTTTCCTGGTAAAATAGTCTTGACGAACAGTAATGATCATAATTGTTCCTTATCTTCCTTCAGTTCCAGTGTTTCTATATGTTTGTTGTTTTGACCAACTGAGTCATCATGTGTTTAATGGTCATAATGATGAGTTTGTCCTGATATTCCTCTAGCACCTTGATTCTAATTCTGACCAAACGACTGATATTTGTGTAGTTGAGACCTAATTTGTCCTCGGGAATGACAAGGCTTACGTTTATTTTGATAAAAAGGCTTTTGTTGCGCTTGAAGAACTTGATCTTCATATACTGGATAATCTGTCTGAGGATAGTTTGTAACAACCCATTTTTGGCTTTGACTTTCTTATGATAGATTATTTGAGCTCTATAGATATTTTTAATATGTTGATATTCAATTGAAGCTTTAGATTTTATAACGGGTTTATTTGTTCTTAGAGTAGAGCAAACATTTTCACACTTATCTAAGTTTTAGGGCACGTCATAAAGAGAAACAAATTTGGCCCACTGATCGATATATGTTCTTTATTAGCATCATTTACTCTATATTTAATCTGGTTTGCCACTATTATTTTTTTTTTAATTCCTCAAAAATATTAATTTCGAGTTCTCTAACATATTCTGAAGAATAACTACTTAGTTCATGTGCGTAAATATTACAAGTTGAGTCATTATTCCTCTGATGGGAATAAAATTTTTGACTGAGTCTTTCAGGATTTTGTCTACAACGTTGAATTAAAAGGTTCTTAACAAACTTAGATCCTTTAATCTCTTCGGTATCTTCTATTGTAATTTGTTCATTAATATCAAGAGGAAGAAGTCTTAAGAAAAATATAATACACTCACCTTTAGGTATTTTTGCAAGGTTTGCACTATTTTTGCATCATTTAAAAGTAAATGCATGTCTTAACCCTTTTTTATATTTTGGGAGAAGTTGCATTATAGTACTTTTATTGTGTGTTGTTGGATCAAACCCTATTCACGATTCGTTATTACAAATTACTTCAGCTTCGTGTAGTTTTAATTTTTCAAATTCAAGTCGTATATTGAGTTTTTGCATCTCAGGCACCTACAACTTATTTCTTTCTAGCATATTCTGATTTTTGTCCCTTTCTTCATTCTCTATAAAGTTTTATTTTTTCTATACCTGATTATACGAACTAAAGCTATCGTTGCAAATTCTTCTACATAATTTGGACTTTCTGTGAAAAATTTTCTGATCTCAAATGCCCACAATGTCAACTCTACATGAATACATAATTCCTCAACTAGATTTATAAATTATTAATTAAATTGTGCCCATAGCCAGAAACTCATAATTTTTATATAGGTAAATATTAAAACAAATTTACTCTCTTTATTGATACAATAACATCAAAATAAAAACATTTTATATACTTTTAGGCGTTAGTATACATTTAAAAATGAAATCAAAATATTAATACCAATATACGAAAGAGTACAATGAAAATTCCAAACATTCTTAACTAGAAACTCATAAATACAAAAACCTTAATTTCAAAAACCTTACTAAATACGTTGAATGTTTAGTACACATATAAGACATAATCACAACATTAATATATATATATAATAAAAAGTTACCATTCGCCGAATATTCCTAAGGGAAGCCACTTTGTAATCTTCGAAATGTGGTCTACTGGAATCGTTGCACACAAATATTAGAAGATATATTCCTCATTTAACTTTTCTTGCAATCAGTGTTCTTCAGAAACTAAATTAATCATTCATAAATCAAAAATTTCTTAGAGTTAATAATTGTTTTGATAAAGATCGTTATTCTCTTTCTGGCTAAATTGAATTCCTCAGCATAGATGTATCTTATCGACTTATATCATGTTAAATCCTGTCGAGCTCGAATACTTATGTAGCCTTTATACTAAAGATGTTCAGTTCTATTAGTAAGAAAGAGCCACACAAAAAAAACTTTGTAACTGGCATTTTTTTTTCCATTTTCATAAGTACAATAATAAATAAACAATCTTTCACAAGAAACTACATATTACATTCTACAAATGCCAAATCCAAATTAGAGCAGTAGAATTATGATTTTCATTTATTACATTTCCAAATCATTTACGAAAACAATTATAGCAAACGAATCATTTAAACAAATATATATATTCCACAACCAAACGATTATGAAATCAAAATACTAAAATAAATACTAAAATAAAAAGAAATGAAAAGGTTATTCTTAAGAAATGTTATTGCAACGGTAGAAGAATATTCATTAAAGTTATATATGCTGCTCTTCTCTATATAACCATATATGCATACATACATATATGCTTATATGCTATATATATATATATCTTATATACTATATATATATACATATATACATACAGTAATCTACACAGATCCATTTATAGGAATATTTTATTGGGCTTTTATTGCGTAATAACAAATTAACCACACATAAAATAGACAAATTTGTAACATTAAAAATTCTTCAACAACTGTTTTGGATCATGATTATCCAATAAATTTCTTAAATACTTATATACATCACAAATATATTAAACATCTTTTGCGAATCGTAATCCAATTTCAAATCACCACACAACAATGGGTCCCTGAAGTCGGCTTTGTTGGTCTGGCCAAATGAAAATTTATTTATTTACATTTACGCAGCTTACATTTTTACTCACTCTCTGGACCGTTATGCTCTTTACCATGCAATACCAACCAATTGTTTGCATCCTTTTACATTTTATTACCAATCAAACAATGATTTAAAATCTTTTCAATTTATATGGTGATGATGTTATATTTTTCATTTGAGTATGTGATATACATCTTGAAGCTTAAAAATTCCGTCTTACTACTCACACTTTGAATCTTCATTTCTTTGAATTTTGTAAGTAATTTTATATTTTGATCTGTTGATAATTTTTAGAATGATAGATTTTATTTTGATTTTATCGTTGAAATTTTGCATTTTGATCATTAGAACTCTTTGTAATTTGGATTTCCCAATTCAATACCAGAATTATAGATTTTATTTTGTAGATTTTATCGCTGAATTTGTTTGCATCTTTTAATCTTGAACTCTTTTGCAGTTTGGTTCTAATTCCAGCCTACCAGAGTCGCAAAGGAAGGTTGGTACTATTAGTTTAACCCCTTAATCGGTCCTCAGCCGATATTGCTTTTGACTTGCTGGGTTCCATATTTTCATTTATTTTCTTTCATTGTTACATTTCTGGATTTTGTCTTTTAAATATTTTAAATTATTCTTTCATTAATTTTCCGAGGTATATATATACATACACGCATATATATACATACATATATACCCATACTCACACACACACATATATACATATACACATATATGTTATATAATTGTATATGTATTGTGTTTGCTTTATGAATATATTTAATAAATTTTGATGGATCATGAAAGGTTTTATAAACACAATGTATAAACACATAAGGTGGCAAGGAATTAGAAATCACCATACTCTTGAGATCTTGTGGATGTTATCAGTATAGTACATATAGCGGCTTTGGAGATTATATCAATGATAACATTGTAGATTCGCTTTAATAATAAGTTAAGATAAAAATAGGTTAAATCATTATCAAAATCCTTGTAAACGAAGTTAAGACAGTCAGGATACTTTACATGTAAAATTATTTATAATATTATTTCAACATTATTCTTAAACTTTAAATTAATTAATTTTACTGCTACAAACATTTTAAACAATGCAACACGAATATCGCTTCTTATATACGCGTAAAGAAGAATGAAGATCCAGTATAATCATTTGTTGTTCATCAATTCTTTTAAACACTAGACTCATTAGACCTCGTAATTTTGAATCTGTGTCAAATGACATAGATGACACTTAAAGCAACACATGAGATTTCTAATAATCAAGACTCGCTGGACTGAATTCTCAGCGACACGATCCTGTAACAAGCTGGTGACCGTGACCACTACGCCTACTATAGTCCCATCATTATGTCAAAGCTTTCAGCAGATATTTAACTTAATATTTAATATAACTTCACGTTTACATCATTTCAATGATGTATAAGTTATATTATCAATATATATATACACACACAGGGTGTCAACCTAATGTGAACCAATAGATAATTCCCGAACCGTTCGGATTAGATGTGCGCCAATTTGAAAATGTTTTAAAAGGAAGAATGCTTTTAAGGGCTTTTCAGACCAAAACCTTTTACAAAAATTATAAAATTAAATTTTATACAGTCCTCATCTGTCACTTATGTTGGGAAAAGATGCATTATACAAAACAAAGTAAATACAGAAAAATTTCACCATTTTATTACCATAAAACTGACCGAGTTATGCCTACATAAAGGTTAGGCTTTATCTGAATTGCTAAAAATATCGTATATAAATTGAATTTAAGAGAATAATAATTCACTATCTACAAGAAAAGGCAAAGAAAAACATCATAGTAATATTAAAACATCGTAGTAAACATAGATTGACAATTTGTATTGCTGTATAGCAAAAGAATATGGAAGTTAAATTAAAGAAGTACAACTTGTATGAAAAGATTAAACAACGTTTTAACAAACAAAGAATTCCAAGAATTTGCCTTTCAAATTATAGCATAATGTGGAATGTGCATAATCATGAATCAGGGGCTTTATTATATCAGAATGACCAAATTAAATAATGTTCAAAATGACTGCTTTTCGCAGAAATAAGTACCGAACCGTCAAACTCCGCCTGTAGCTCTGGCAACATATTTGTGGTCCTAGATCTGCCTGTAATGCTGATTTAGTTAATTAAATTGGTTACTCGTGGATTCATATTCATACACTTTGCTTTTGAAGCTAGTGAAGAAATCCAGATTATTTAGGTCAGGTGATCAGGGCCATTTCCTGTTGACCTTCGTAACCAATTATTCGAGTGTCAAATGTCTACATAAAATGTACATGGTTGCGCAGATTTGTGTGCGGTACCATCTATACTGGTACTATGCGTGACAAATCCCATAAGGAAACCATGTTCCTAAAAATCCGCTAACAGTCCAGATAAAATTTCCGTGCATGATTCTGAATGTTGAGTCCTCCCTGTTAAGATGCTCTTCCCATATTCCACCACTCATTCCACCGACCAACACTTGGTGGCGATTCCTCGTATTAGATGAAGATTTTGGAAGACCCAGATAATGCGTATTTTGTGTATTAATGTGCCTTGCCTCGGGGCAGCATTCTTGACCACAAAACTTCATTCAAAATCTGGTTTTCATCCAGTGTGTTTTAACACGAAATTGTGAAAATGAAAGCGAGCGCTCTGGTCTCGGGCGTGGTTCTGCGCCAGGACTGGACGATAAGGATATGCACCATACGTATGTATATTTGCACACCGTCGATTTTGAGTAGGAACAAGCCTTGATAATATCCCGGACTACTTTCAGAATGGAGGCAGGGCATGTCCTGGGAACATACTCAGTGGGTATCCACGCAAGCTTTAAGGTGTGGCACGAGGACAAGGGAATACGTCTATGACAACTCCCAGTTTTATACAAGCGCGTTGAACAGCACGCTGTAGAATAAGATGGATGTCTTCGACTAGGAAATTTAATAGCATAAAGTCTTGCCGCCTCTCTTATTTCGATTACACTGCCCATACGACAGTACCATTTCGCAGCATTCTTCATTTTGTATGCATCTCGTTCTCCCGTACTAAATTCGTAATATTAGAATACGACTGTATGCAATCATAAGCGACTACACAACAGATTTTAACGTTATAGTCAATTACCACCTTAAAATAAGTCTATTTTGGAACTGCTTTTGAAATGTTTTCTTCGTCAAATATTTTATTTTGTCATATTTTACGTACACAGAATAAATTTTATTTCTTAAGTACTTAATTATTGTATTATTAATGTAATGTGTACTTTTAAATTTAAACGATTTACATCTAAGAGTGACGTGCAAGGCAAAGTTTCTTAAAGTTCCAGTGTAATTTCACTTTGGAAGCGACCCTTACAAGCTTCTTGAACATGGCCGGAAAAATGGATGAAATGTATGATTTTCAAGTTCCATAACTCAGCCAGTTCTTATCGTATCTAAATGAACCTTTTGTGTTTACTTTGTTTTGTGTACTGCATCTTTTCCTAAATATAAATTAAAGAAAGGACCTGGGCCATATAAAATTTAATTTTCGTAATTTTCTAAATGAGTGTTTTGGTTCGAAAACATAAAACATTCATACTATTTTAAAACATTTTCAAATTGAAAGTGCATATCTAAACCGGGTAGGAATTAGCTATTGGGTCACATTAACGCTGGACACCCTGGCCATGTATGTATGTATATATATATACTCTATATAAAATATATTATTTCTTGTGTAAAATATGGCTGCAAAATATTTTATAAGAAAACAATTTCAAACGATAAACTATTTTTATTGCTCTTCTTAGTTATGAATCCACAAAAGCACAAATACTGTACAAATTTTATTACTAGCATATAGTGTAATATTTTAATTAAATTATCAGGTTTCGAAGATACATAAAAATTAATTCCTAGATAAAATTCCATATATCTGAAATATATCAACTTACTATCAAATTTAGACAATCAAATTTTGTTACGAAATGTTAAGTTATAAGTAAATAAGAAAAACATTTTGTAATGGATCTTTGATAGTGAAAATTATTATCATGGATAACATGATTCAAAACAGTAATAATTTATCAGATAGGTGTTAGGAATTTACAGGTTGATTAAACTATCAAATGGAGTTGAGCAACTCTCTACACTTTAATTAATTTGGTTCAGTAATTGAGCAACCTTTGAACCAAAATTATACCAAAATGAGGAAATACTTTAAATATATAAATTCATTTTGCTCAATATAAGGACATTCCTTTCCATAAGAGCAAATCAAAATTTTATAAGTAAAGCATTCGGCAATTCGTAGGTAACATCCATGTTCATATATTTAAATTCAATTATTCTCTCCAGATATGTTTCATTCAAATCAATAAAACTATGTAGAAGCTTAAAATTTAGGTAGAAAAATTTTAGTAGGCCTCTTCTAAGTAAACATTTAATTTAAATGTACATTAAAATGCTTATAAATACCTATCACTCATTAGATATTTTACATTCTAGAACTTTTCCGAAAGTGATAAATGTAATTTCTTTACAGTGTATTTTTCAATATAGGATTTATGTTTCTAAAATTATTTCTACAATTAGATTCCATTTTCAAAACATCAATGAATATTTAATTTTTATATTTCTATTTTGTTTAGTAATTTAGCTTAAAACCATAATCCTTTCCAGAAATATATTTGATATATTAGGTTTACATTAAAGTTCTGTCCCTTTGTAGAAGTGTACATAAGAATAATACATATTTCATAGATTTAAAAATATTAATTGAACAGTATATTTTCCTTATACTTATAATTCTGGCCAGCATGATGGTAATTGTAAATACCATCACGAAAATACCTCGTTTTCAGAGGCGAAAAATTCTAGTAATGCTAGGTGACATATGCTTCAGTTTTGAAATTTTCCTTTCAAAACATTTGCTTGGAATGATAATTATAGGATTCTAGTTCTGAAAGATTGGTGGACAGAATTCCCAGCCTAGCTCTATGATTTTTGATGAATCGTCAAAAGCGGGTGGTTTGGAATTATGGTGCAATATAATGCTCATATTAACATCGTCATTCTTTTCTTTCAGTGTTTTGATTAAATCATCAATTTGCTTGCAGTATCTCGCGTTGAGCTTTTGTTCGGTTTCAAGAAGTCTTAAATGTTTTGGTTCTTGGACATCCGACCATATGCACAGCCTTCTCTTATTTAAATAATTCTCGATTTAGAGGACAGATAGTTAGTTCATGCTGAAAGTATACTCCTATTGCCAATGTTCTCGAAAATAATCAATTTTCAGCACCTGTTATCATTCGGTCCAAAATGGGCCACCGTTCCGAGCAAAACGAATATGCATATGACGATTCGATTAAACACATTTTTCTCACTTAACTCACTAGCACCCATAGAATGTTTATAGATCAATCCTAGTGACGTTGGAATTTTATTGTACAATAAATATTATTAAATGTATGAAAATATAATATTTTCTTACGCTAAAAGACAGGACTTTCCTGTGCTTATTATAATAATTAACTGCAAGGACATGCACATTAATTATAATAAAGGAAATTTTCAAGAAAAACATTAAGGTTTAAAATTGTACTTTCGGTAAATGTGTTGTAGCATGATTTCTAATTATGATATTTATACATTTGATGCAGTAATCATTCCTTTGAAAAATACATAACAAAAGGAGAAATAACGATTGAAAAACCTCTTAAAAATAGGTCAGAGGCTACATTTTAATATATATCTTTCTTGAAGTTAAAATAATTTTGGGAATAAGATCTGTACTTAGATATGTTTGTGAGAAACTTGTAAAGATGAAGAAATAATCTTAGAAACTGAAAAATAGAAGGGAAGGAGGAAAAGATCATGAATTACTTTAAGAGAACTTGTCTGATTTGTTAAATACACAATATTGGAAATTATATTTTAGTTTTATTTTCAATACATGGTAAAAGCAAGTTTTTACAGATAATTCCAAATTTTATTTCAAATTGTATGGTATTTTTATACAAAAGCATTATTTCTTCTGATGTACAAAATAAGCATAGATTTTACTATATCTTTATTTTATCCGTAAATTATTTTATAAATTTAACCATTTGTTATTTTAAAAATTAATTTCTAAAATATATTTTATTATAAAACTAATTTCATGCATAAAGTTCATTTATATTGGTTTAAAATTCTAGAAAACATATTTGTTGAAAAATATTCCTTTATCGATTTAGCACAAAACTACATGTTTGAAGAGTATATTCCAAATATTTTAAAATTTCAGAAAGCATCATTTATCACTTATATAGATACTAGTATTTGCTTCTCACATGTTGACACATAAATACTTCCTCGAAGTAAAATTATACGTCAGCATCATTTCCTTTCGATTGGATTAATGGAATTTAAATAAACCAAGAAAGGACATTTGCAGGATAAATTGATAAAATAAATATTTTATTCAATTTCATGGAAAGAACTTCCGAAGAGATCTTTAGTATAATAAGAATAAAAATATGCATATGAGATGGTCTAGATAGCAATAGAAATACTATAATTTAATAATGTTGAAAAAGTGTTTTCTCCTCTTATACAAATAATTCGCTATTTCAGAAAAATAACATATTCGTACGTACACACCACCTGCTTATCTGGAAAAGTTCATTTATTACCATTCCTTACGGTGTTCGCAGTCTTAATTCCTGAGATAAATTCTCAAGGATAATACAATAGCGACGTGTAAGCGAGGTTTAAACAACAACGCGTTAGTTTATTAGATAAAGTTGTTGGAGGTAATTGCTTCAAAATTTGATTAGATGTTAGACTACACGCCCTGCTTCAATTGTTATATTGGTTGCAACCAATACGAGGAAATGTATTTTCTGATTATGGAAAATATTTCTGAGTGGTAACTTATCACTAATTTTGTCTGGAGTTTCTTTCTAGCTGATAATGTGCATAAGGGTTTGATGAGTACAATGTTTTATTTCAATGAATAAAATAAATTTGAGCATTTGTATTTATATTTATGTTCTTTGAACTTTGGATTAACCTAGTGAAACAGAATACAGATATTGTTTTTCAGTTCAGATATGTATTCTAAACGAAAACAGATTGTATTTGAAACTCCAGAGCCACACTAACAATTATATTTTCTTTTATTACATATGGAATTATGACCATCAAAATTTGTATGAATGGTGAAATCGACAGGTGTTTGAGACCACATGAAATCTGTCTGTAGAAAATAAAGCTAACCACATGCAATTTATTGCTTCGGTGGCACAATACAAGCGTGTTTTATTTGTCTGATCACTGAAAATGAAAATGTTCTCTATGATAATCCCGAAACATAAAAGGCCGAAGATCTCTCCGGGCCAGAAATTACAGTTCAGGCACTTTTCTGGGTTGGTGGAGTATTCTTCCAGGGACGTTCCTTTTAGATTTCATATATGTGTGTGTATGCTACTGAATATTAAGAATAAAATTAAAAGTAAAATTAGTAGTAATGTTTGTGATCAGAAACAGTTAATATTCATAAATCAAGTTATATTTCAGGCATAGTAACATAGATGTTCCTATTTTAGGAACGTTATATTTAATTATGCTACGTATTAAATTTATTGAATATAATGTAACACGTAATGAAAACTTGGTTTAAATTCTTTGTTTTGATATCTTATAAAATAAACTTTACATTAGCTGCATCAAAGTAAAAGTA
Source organism: Nephila pilipes (assembly GCA_019974015.1). Taxonomy (NCBI): domain Eukaryota; kingdom Metazoa; phylum Arthropoda; class Arachnida; order Araneae; family Nephilidae; genus Nephila; species Nephila pilipes. The sequence goes on along the minus strand of BMAW01091893.1, from coordinate 120,435 downwards.
TTTTTATTTTTAAAACCTTATATAAATTTATAAGTGCATTAAAATAAATGTAGGTAATTTTGCTTGAATAATAACTAAATAAATTTAGATCTTTAAGATTGAAGCATTTATTTCAATTTGTAATCAACGGATGTAGATACGATTTACATACCTGTAGATTTTAGTTTACGTGATTATGTTACTGAACTAAATTTAATTATAAAAAAAATGTTCCTTAAAAAATTTCAGATTTCTTTTTATTGTCAATTTTAGTTTTATTGGTACGATATTATTCTTCAGCTTTTTGTGCAAGAGCGTCGGTTAATACCTCATGGCATTAACCGACGCACTACATCCAATCAATTTGAATTGTCGGCAAATCAAATGTATATAACACCATTTTGATATATGTATATAATATATATATATCAAAGAGAACAGAAGGCAGTATGTATAATAACTCAATTTACAGTTAATTATGGCTCCAGAATACGTGCATCTGAATTTTAATAGACTATTTTATATTAACTATACAATTTATAGTAACAATACAGATTTACAATTTGTTTAGTTTATACTTTTATTTAATTTTGGTGTTTTATTCCATATTTTTAATTCGACCATGGTCTTAAATTTCAATTTCTTATACTAATTTGCTATAAAGTAGTTTGTTAGCGAAGGTTTGGATCCTTTAAAATTAGTTAAATCACGAATTTCAGCCCTAATCGAGACAGAATTTTGAAATTACATGACCTCCATTTACATGTTTGATTTGCTCATAATACATATTTTCTTTTAAACACTTTTTAGCAATAATTTATTTTATTGCGTTCATAGAGATTATTAAAGTATTTTTAATAATTAGTTTTTAATATGTTTAATTATTCGATACATTACAAATGTATAATTAATTAACATTAGTAGCTCATATACATTTTCTGCTGCTTTTATTATACTATATGTGTTATTTTATACTTACACACACTCTGAATGTATATGAAACTTACGTGAAAAATTAATGTTGTATAAACTGCTGTTTGTGAAAATGCAACACCATGAAGGAATCATCAGAATCGTGAAATTCGCAGCAAATCAATTATAGGATATTATGCAAATTAATAAAGTTTCAGAGCCATCGCGCGTGCGCAGCGCACTTACGGCGCCTCACGGAATTGATGCTGGCTTGTATAAATAAAGTGCTGTAGCGGGACGTTGAAAAAGTCTATGATTATTTGTTAGTGGCAAACGTTTGAGTGAGACCTGAGTATTACTCCACGACGAAGAATAGAAATTCAAGCAACACGGAGGTTTGAACAGGAGGATAATCGGCCTTCGAAGGAGGATTTTCTATGTAATAACTTGGCTCGTATGCAGCGGAACAGTTCACAGTGATGCGAGTTTGGAAAGGACCATTGAGCACCGAACAACTCGAAAACAGGCACTGGACGACAGAAGGTGACGTCAGAGCGCGATGATCGACACCTGCTCCGCATGGCGGTGATCGCACAGCTTCCTCCAGGCAGCTGGCAGCGTTGGTCTACTGCTACGGGTGTACGGTGTCGGCTTCGTCAATTCGTCGTCGTCTGCCGCCGTGTAGTTGCGTGTAAGGGTGCCTTTATACAGTTCCCCTCACGGCGAATCATCGACGGCTGCGTCGGCAGTGAATGCTTGAGCACAGAGACAGGCGAGCTGATTGGCACCGTGTCTTTCAAGATGAATCACACGCTTCAATTTGTGGACCCATGATGGCCGTGTTCGTGTTAGACGTTATGCCGGTCAGCGCTGCCTTCCTGAGTGTATTATTGAACGACGCAGGTGGTGATGGTCCGAACACCCGGAGTTATGGTCTGGGGTGTGATTTCATATCATGGACGATCAATTTGATACGGGTGGTGGTATGTGGCAACGGGTACGTCCGTGAGTGCTACAGCCCGAAGTCGTTCCTTTCCTTCAAGGCATCTCTGGAGCTATCTTTCCAGCGGGATAATGCACGCCCATGTTGCGCGGACTGTTCGAGACTTCTGTTCAGCACAACGCATGCAACTTCTTCCTTGGCCTGCTTATTCACCGGATATGTCGCCTATTAGCGTGTGGGATATGGTTGGTCGGCGTCTCGCTCGTGATCCGCGTCCTGCAGTTTCAAAGACGAACTTTGGTTGCGCATCTTAAGCGATATGGAATTCTCTTCTCAGCTTCAGCATCTGTTTGACTCCATGCCACGTCGTATAGCAGCACTTATTGCAGCGCATGGTGGCTGCAAATACTGATTTCGGACGCTTAATTTGTTTGTTTGAATTTCATCATTTATTTGTATCAGTACAAGTCGTTTCTGCATTAAATTTCATTTGATCTGATGATTCTTTCATGGTGTTGTGTTTTCTAGAGCAGCGGTATATAAAACTAATGTTTGACGATATCAAGAAATTGATATTATATTTACAAAAGGTTGAATAATTGTAACACACACACACACACATAACAATATATATAATATTCTGTGAAAATCTAATCCATACAAAATATTTTTATGCATATTACCAACAAATTTATGAAATAAATCTTCAGTCAACAATGCAATGAACAACATATCATTTCTTTTTATCCTCTTTTAATAACTTTAATCACACATCTTTATTGGAATCATTTAGTTAAAAGATAATAAATTTCAACAAGACAATATATTCTGATGTAAACAATGAAATTTAATAAATTATGGTACAGTGGTTTTGAGCCTGTAACTAGATTATTATGCTTGATAAAATTTAGTAAACACAGAAAGAATTATATTGGGCTTAGTGTTTCTTGCGTCTACATGCGCTTTATGTATACTTCATTGCAACAGCTGCTTCCAAGACATTTTATTTACATGGATGTGTTTGAAATCAATTAAATATTTCAAAATTAATTGAGATATTTAATGTGTGGTATGAGCTGTGAGAAGAAAGTATATCTTCAGTTCAATTCTCAATATTTCTGTATATCATAATTATAATTTAAAATATTTCTTTATATAAACGAATAATTTTATTTATTTTTATTTCAAAATATTTACAACAAAATTTTATTAATCTGTATCATATTTTCAAAATGATATATATTGTATGTAAAATTATAAGTATATACAACTTTTATGTATACATTTATGTTTCAGTGAATTCTTATAAGAGTAGACCTCAGGAATCTCTGTATAATACCTTAAGAGTTCAGAACATACAAATTCTATATTACATCGTAAAACATATTATTTAAAAATATTTAAGGAAATACTTTTAATACAAATGAACATAGATTTATATATAGGAGAAACGTTAGATTAAGTCTTCGCCTTTACGAAAAGTTCATCATTCTTTTATGTTAACAAAGTAGACGATTCCTTTGATTGTTAGAGTTTGTATTTGTTTGATGAAAGTAATATTGTAAATTAGAATGTAGGATTATATCTTGTAGTTAGCACATAATATGCAGCATATCTAGAATACAATTAAGATAATCTAACACTTAATGCAAATAACATATGATTATAAGGAGACTCTGTGTTTGTTTTAATTTAAGTAGCCCAAATTTCAAATGAATATTTCTCAACTAAAGTTTTGAAACAAAATCTAAATAGTATTTTGAAACATCAAGAAATCCTAACTTCTATAATTTCAGTAATTCTTATTATTAATTCTCAGCATTTTCTCCATCATAAAAAGTTCTAGGAATAAAATAAACAAATAACGCTTTAAATGTTTTATAAAGTTTATGTTTTCCTTAGAATAAGTATGATTAGTTTTCCCGATATTTTCCTCGTACTTAATATAATGAAGGGCTTGTGCCTTAAGTAAGTGCACGCATATTCTCCAGTTCTTAAGATTTATTAACATCACGCAAGATTATCTAACATATTATTCAAAAGTCATAAAGTAATCAAAGCGAAAGTACTTGGCGTAAAAATCCGATTTAATTCAGAAAATATATTTGGCTGCCAATGATTCCATAAAATGCAAATCGTTGAAGGAAGTCTTACTCGCCTTTCCTAATTTTGCTCTTAGTTTATGAAAAGTTTCATTCAAAGAATATAAAATCGAAGAGAATATCATTTGTCACACTTGTATCGATTTCCATTTTCATTTTACCGTAAGTCTCTTCCTGTATAAAATAATAAATATTTTAGTTTTATAAAATACATATATTAATGCAATGTTGATAAAAAGGATACAATTTTATTTGGGAAAATCATTGAAAAATCTTCCTCGAAAGTTATCCAAGTATAGAGCATACAGGTTAATCAAAGAAAATATATTCTATTTTTCGCAGATGTAACAGACTAATAAAGTTTCTCTGTCTTGTATAATTCAAACCATTCTGAATGCATTTCACTGGATTACTGCCAACAACGTTTTCTTTGGAAACAAAATCTTGAAATCAACATATTTTTGTACTTGACATTTTGAAAGGATACAAAAATAAATATTTTCTTAAACCTTTTCAATGAAATATCGCAGTCAGTTAGGAATTGAAGAAATTTGATAAAATAATTAAATTAGAAAATGTTATTCTTGCTGGTGTTTGTTAATTTGAAATGAGAAGAAAATTAATTTTCCTAAGAAATGAGATTTTATTGAAATGTAAATAAGGCATTTTATAAAATTTACTTATCATAAATTTAGGCTATTTAAAACAATTAGATTTGCTGAATAATTCAAGTACGTTAAAATTAACATTTACATTTTAAAATGTCTTAGTTTTGTTGTAGAAAAGGTATTCAAATATTACATTCATGTAGAAACCTGGTATTCTTTCTGAGAGCATTTAGAACGGCTTAATGAAAATATAACATATATTTAACAACAAAAAGAATCATTTCATTCAACTGTTGAAATTTCTTTTAATTGTCTTAAAATTACAACATATAAAAGAGTAAAATAACGAATGATTCCCACAATAGTGTGGTGAATCTGCATTTGAACATCACAGAAAACAAGGTATTAGCGTATTTTTCAAGTAAATAAGAATCTTA
>BMAW01091893.1:76158-115429 GCA_019974015.1 Nephila pilipes | reverse complement strand
ATACAGTAATCTACACAGATCCATTTATAGGAATATTTTATTGGGCTTTTTATTACGTAATAACAAATTAACCACACATAAAATAGACAAATTTAATAACATTAAAAAATTCTTCAACAACTGTTTGGATCATGATTATCCAAATAATTTCTTAAATACTTATATGCATCACAAATATATTAAACATCTTTGCGAATCGTGATCCAATTTCAAATCCACCACACAATAGGTCCACAAAGTCGGCTTGTTAGTGGTCTAGCCGTGAAGAATTTATTTATTTACATTTACGCAGCTTATATTTTTACTCACTCTCTGGACCGTTATACTCCTTTACCATACAACTTATTACCAATTAATTGTTTGCATCCTTTTACATTTTATTACCAATCAAACAATGATTTAAATCTTTTTTCAATTTATATGGTGATGATGTGTTATATTTTTTCATTTTGAGTATGTGATATACATCTTGAAGCTTAAAGAAAATTCCGTCTTACTACTCACATAAAGGGGGAAGGTCGCAAAGGGGGAAGGTTGGTACCATTAAACTAGTTTAACCCCGCTTAATCGGTCCTCAGCCCGAAATTGCTTTTTGACTTGCTGGGTTCCATATTTTCATTTATTTTTCTTTCATTGTTACATTTTTTTCTGGATATTTGTCTTTTTAAATTATTCTTTCATAAATTTTCAGTATATATATATATATATATATATATATATGTGTGTGTGTGTGTGTGTGTGTGTTTGGGGTACTAGAAAGTAATATCGTTTCTGCGGATGTCGATATTCGTAAGTCCTTAATCAGCTCATTTTGTACTTCAAAGTCACTTTAAAGACATTTTAAGATTAGAGTGACTTGTTTCCAGGTAAATAATTAAATCTTAGTATATTTTTTTTGCAATTTTAGGTGAAATGGCAAGCCAAATACCAGAAGAGGTACATATCCTACATTGTATACTTTTTGAGTTTCGCATGGATTGTAACGTAATGGTTGCTACAGAAACATTTCAGATATTTATTCAAAAGCATTAGATTCTCATAAATACCAAAGGTGGTTTTTTTAAGTTCAGATCCGGTAATTACAATCTTTCCGACTAGTACCGATCAGAAAAAACAACAACTTTAGATAATAACATGTTAAGGGCTGAAGTTGAAACAAATTCGTGTCACACAATCGAGGAACAATCAAACACTCTTAACCAACTTTGGTCGACCATCCAAGAATATTTGTAGCAGATAGGTAAAGTCAGAAGAGCAGGTGTTTGAGACTACGTAATCTGTCTGAAGAAAATAAAGCTAACCAAATGCAATTTATTGCTTCGGTGGCACAATATAGAAGCGTGTTTTATTTGTCTGATCACTGGAAATGAAAAATGTGTTCTCTATGATAATCCGAAACGCAAAAGGCCGAAGATCTCTCCACAGGCCAAGAAGTACAGTTAAGGCACTTTTCTGGGTTTGGTGGAGTATTCGCGGGGACGTTCCTTTTGAATTTCATATATATATATATATGTGTGTGTGTGTGTGTGTGTATGTACAGAATATTAAGAATAAAATTAAAAGTAAAAAAAAAATTAGTAGTAATGTTTGTGATCAGAGAGAAACTGTTAATATTCATAAAACAAGTTATATTTCAGGCATAGTAACATAGATATTCCTATTTTAGGAACGTTATATTTAATTATGCTACACGTATTAAGAATTTGGTGAACTATATAATGTAACACGTATTAAAACTTGGTTTTAAATTCTTTGTTTTAGTATCTTATAAAAATAAACTTTGCACATTAGCTGCATCAAAGTAAAGTATTTTTTTATTTTTTAAAACGCTTATATAAATTTATAAGTGCATTTAAATAAATGTAGGTAATTTTTGCTTGAATAATTAATAACTAAAATAAATTTAGATCTATAAGATTGAAGCATTTATTTGCCTCAATTTGTAATCAACGGATGTAGATACGATTTACATACCTGTAGATTTTAGTTTACGTGATTATGTTACTGAACTAAATTTAATTATAAAAAAATTGTTCCTTAAAAAATTTCAGATTTCTTTTTAATGTCAATTTTAGTTTTATTGGTACAGAGAACAGAAGGCAGTATGTATAATAACTCAATTTACGGTTAATTATGGCTCAGATTACATGCATCTGAATTTTAATAGACTATTTTATATTAACTATACAATTTATATTAACAATACAGATTTACAATTTCTTTGGTTTACATACTTTCTATTTAATTTTGGTGTTTTATTCTAGATTTTTTTAATTCGACCATGGTCTTAGAATTTCAATTTCTTATACTAATTTGCTATAAAGTAGTTTGTTAACTGTGAAGGTTTGGAACCTTTAAAATTAGTTAAATCACGAATTTCAGCCCTAATCGAGGAACAGAATTTTGAAATTACATGACCTCCATTTTCATGTTTGATTTGCTCATAATACATAGTATTTTCCTTTTTTTAAATGCTTTTCAGCAATAATTTATTTTTATTGCGTTCATAGGGATTATTAAAGTATTTTTTTAATAATTAGTTTTTTAATATGTTTAATTATTCATTTAATACATTACAAATGCTATAATTAATTAATTTATTAGTAGCTCATATACATTTTTCTGCTGTACTTTTATTATACTATATATGTGTTATTTTATACTTACACACACACTCTCTAGTATGTATATGAAACTACGTGAAAAATTAATGTTATTATAAACTGCTGTTTGTAGAAAATGCAACACCATGAAGGAATCATCAGAATCAAATGAAATTCGCAGCAAATGTCAATTATAGGATATTATGCAAATTAATAAAGTTTCAGAGCCATCGCGCGTGCGCGGCGCGCGCAGCGCCCTCTGAATTGATGCTGAAAGCGTATAAATAAAGTGCTGTAGCGGGACGTTGAAAAAAGTCTATGATTATTTGTTAGTGGCAAACGTTTAGTGAGACCTGAGTATGCCTCCACGACGAAAGAATAAGAAATTCAAGCAACTTACGGAGTTTGAACGAGGGAGGATAATCGGCCTTCGAGAAGGAGGATTTTCCTATCGCGCAATAGCAGCTCGTATGCAGCGGAACAGTTCCACAGTGATGCGAGTTTGGAAGCAGTGGACCGACGAGCACCGAACAACTCGAAAAACAGGCACTGGACGACAGAAGGTGACGTCAGAGCGCGATGATCGACACCTGCTCCGCATGGCGGTGAATGATCGCACAGCTTCCTCCAGGCAGCTGGCAGCACGTTGGTCTACTGCTACAGGTGTACAATTGTCGGCTTCGTCAATTCGTCGTCGTCTGCTGCGCCGTGGATTGCGTGTAAGGGTGCCTTTATACAGGATTCCCCTCACGGCGAATCATCGACGGCTGCGTCGGCAGTGGGCTCTTGAGCACAGAGACAGGCGAGCTGATTGGCACCAAGTTGTCTTTTCAGATGAATCACGCTTCAATTTGTGGACCCATGATGGCCGTGTTCGTGTTAGACGTTATGCCGGTCAACGCTGCCTTCCTGAGTGTATTATTGAACGACATAGTGGTCGAACAACCGGAGTTATGGTCTGGGGTGCGATTTCGTATCATGGACGATCCAATTTGATACGAATTGAGGGTAATCTCAATAGCAACAGGTACGTCCGTGAAGTGCTACAGCCCGAAGTCGTTCCTTTCCTTCAAGGCATCCCTGGAGCTATCTTTCAGCAGGATAATGCACGCCCACATGTTGCGCGGACTGTTCGAGACTTCTGTTCAGCACAACGCATGCAACTTCTTCCTTGGCCTGCTTATTCACCGGATATGTCGCCTATTGAGCACGTGTGGGATATGGTTGGTCGGCGTCTCGCTCGTGATCCGCGTCCTGCAGTTTCCAAAGACGAACTTTGGTTGCGCATACAAGCGATATGGAATTCTCTTCCTCAAGCAGATATTCAACATCTGTTTGACTCCATGCCACGTCGTATAGCAGCACTTATTGCAGCGCATGGTGGCTGCACCAAATACTGATTTCGGACGCTTAATTTGTTTCTTTTGTTTTGAAAATTTCATCATTTATTTGTATCAGTACAAGTCGTTTCTGCATTAAATTTCATTTGATTCTGATGATTCTTTCATGGTGTTGCATTTTCTACAAACAGCAGTATATATAATATTCTGTATCTAATCCATACAAAATATTTTTATGCATATTACCGACAAATTTGTTATGAAATATAAATCTTCAGTCAACTTAATGCAATGAACAACATATCATTATATCATTTCTTTTTTATCCTCTTTTAATAACTTTAATCACACATCTTTTTTGAATAGAATTATTTAGTTAAAAAGGAAATAAATTTCAACAAGACAATATATATTCTGATGTAAACAATAGAAATTTTAATAAACCAAATTATGGTACAGTAGTTTTGAGCCTGTAACTAGATTATTATGCTTGATAAAATTTAATTAAACACAGAAAGAATTATATTGGGCTTAATTGACTGCTTGCGTCTACATGCGCTTGTAATATACTTCATTGCAACAGCTGCTTCCAAGACATTTTATTTACATGGATATTGTTTTGAAATATCAATTAAATATTTCAAAATTGAGTGAGATATTTAATGTGGGAGCATGAGCTGTGAAAGAAAGTATATCTTCAGTTCAATTCTCAATATTTCTATAATATATCATATTATAATTTAAAAAATATTTGTTTATATATAAACGAATAATTTTATTTATTTTTATTTCAAAATATTTTACAACAAAATTTTATTAATCTGTATCATATTTTTCAAAAATGATATTATATATATATTGTATGTAAAATTATAAGTATATATACAACTTTTTTTATGTATACATTTATGTTTCGGTGAATTCTTATAAATCAGACCTCAGGAATCTCTGTATAATACCTTAAGAGTTCAGAACATACAAATTCTATATTACATCGTAAAAACATATTATTTAAGAAAAACAATATTTAAGGAAATACTTTTAATACAAATGAACATAGATTTATATATGAGAGAAACGTTGAATTAAGTCTTCATCTTTACGAAAAGTTCATCATTCTTAAATGTTAAAAAAGTAGACGATTCCTTTGATTGTTAGAGTTTTGTATTAGTGTGATAGAAAGTAATATTGTAAATTAGAATGTAGGATTATATCTCTTGTGATTAGCACATAATATGCAGCATATCCTAGAATACAATTAAAGATAATCTAACACTTAATGCAAATAACATATGATTATAAGGAACTCTGTGTAGATTTTTTGTTTTTTAATTTAAGCAGCAGAAATTTCAAATGAATATTTCTCAACTAAAGTTTTTGTAAAAACAAAAATCCTAAAAAGTATTTTGAAACATCAAGAAATCCTAACTCCTATGAATTTCAGTAATTCTTATTATTAATTCTCAGCATTTTCTCCATCATAAAAAAAAGTTCTAGGAATAAATAAGCAAATAACGCTTTTAAATGGAAGTGACTTTTTATAAAGTTTATGTTTTCCTTAGAATAAGTATGATTAGTTTTCCCCGATATTTTCACTCGTACTTAATATAATGAAGGGCTTGTGCCTTAAGAACAAGTGCGCATATTCTCAGTTCTTAAGATTTATTAACATCACGCAAGATTAATCTAACATATTATTCAAAAAGTCATAAAGTAATCAAAAAGCGAACGTACTTGGCGTAAAAAAATCCGGTTTAATTCAGAAAATATATTTAGCTGCCAATGATTCCATAAAATATTAAATCGTTAGAAGGGAAGTCTTACTCGCCTTTCCCTGAAAATTTTTGCTCTTAGTTTTATGAAAAAGTTTCATTCAAAAGAATATAAAAATCGAAGAGAATATCATTTGTCACACTTGTATCGATTTCCATTTTCATTTTGCAAACAAGTCTCTTCCTGTATAAAAATAAATAAATATTTTAGTTTTATAAAATACGCCTTATTAATGCAATGTTGATAAAAAAAAAAAGGATACAATTTTATTTGGGAAAATCATTGAAAAAAATATTCCCTCGAAAGTTATCCGTAGAGCATACGCAGGTTATCCAAAGAAAATATATTCTATTTTTCGCAGATGTAACAGACTAATAAAGTTTCTCTGTCTTGTATAATTCAAACCATTCTGAATGCATTTCACTGGATTACTGCCAACAACGTTTTCTTTGAAACAAAAATCAACGAAATCAACTTATATTTTTTTTGTACTTGACATTTTTGAAGGATACAAAAAATAAATATTTTCTTAAAACCTTTTCAATGAGAAATGTCGCAGTCAGTTAGGAATTGAAAGAAATTTGATAAAAAATAATTAAATTAGAAAATGTTATTCTTGCTGGTGTTTGTTATTTGAAATGAGAAGAAAATTAATTTTTTCCTATAAGAAATGAAGATTTTTATTGAAATGTAAATAAGGCATTTTATAAATTTACTTATCATAAATTTAGGCTATTTAAAAACAATTAGATTTGCTGAATGAATTCAAGTACGTTAAAATTAACATTTACATTTTAAAAATAATGCTTAGTTTTGTTGTAGAAAAAGGTATTCAAAATATTACATTCATGTAGAAACCCTGATATTCTTTCTGAGAGCATTTAGAACAGCTTAATGAAAATATAACATATATATTTAACAACAAAAAAAAGAATCATTTTCATTCAGCGCTTCATTGAAATTTCTTTTAATTGCCTTAAAAAATTACAACATATTAAAAGAGTAAAAATAACTAATGATTCCCACAATAGTGTGGTGAATCTGCATTTGAGAACATCTTTAGAGAAAACAAGGTATTAGCGTATTTTTTTCAAGTAAATATAAGAATCTTTTTAAGGAAAAAAAATTAAAATTGAATGAAATAGTTATATATAACATTTCTGTCAAAATTCATTGTGTTTTTTGTAGTTAATTATATTGCAAACCCTATATTTCACCGTAGTGTGTTCATTGGTTCCTTTAAGAACAAAGATATATTTTAAAATACAATTTATACATTTCTCCAACAATTTCTTAAAGCAAAATGCGTAATTGTATTTTTATAAAAATACATTATTTTGAGATATTTTCAACATTTGAGCAAAAAATTATAGACATGTTAATTACATATTTTGCCTTTTAAAAGTTATAAACTATTAAAAAAACTACTTAAATTACACTGAAAACTAAATTAAATTCATACAACCATAAATTACATGGGAAAAAAATGTTGAGTTAGTACATGGATAACATATAAAATAACTTTAAAATAAGTAAAATAAAAAAAAAATTGTGAGGTGTAACTAGATAAGACATAATAGAAAACTTATATTAATAATAAATATTTTCATAAGTAATAGAAATATTAACCGATCTCTTGATTTGCTAAAATTCGTATTTAATGATAGTATTTTAAAACACAAAAGGAAAAATAATTATAATTTATCAAATTAGCTAAACGAAATGAAAATAATTTGTAAATACTTCAATAAAAAGATTTTAATTAATTTGAAAATACTTCAATAAAACGATTTTAAATAATTTGAAAATACTTCAATAAAAAGATTTTAAATAAATTGAAAATACTACTTCAAAAAAAGATTTAAAATAATTTGAAAATACTACTTCAAAAAAAGATTTTAAATAATTTGAAAATACTTCAATAAAAAGATTTTAAATAATTTGAATAAGGAAATAGATTGGCAAAGGTTTTATAGAAAATACTTGAAGAATTTTATAGGAAGTTCAAAAGAATTTAAATTTGAGAATTTTCTTAAAAAATATTAAGATATTGAATTTCATTCTACTAATAGGTAAGTGCAAAAATTCTTCCCATTTTTTGTGACAGTGAAAAAGGTCAAATGATGCGAAATGTTTACTATCTGTGATCCCTTTTTATCTTTCTAGCAGGAGATGAATTCTACATCGATAAGAGTCTTGAGATTTGGAGCTAAAAAACCTTAAATGGCTATATTCACATCCTCCATATCATCAAAACATTTATCACTTGGAATGACTGGCCAAAGCACAAACATGTGATTGAAAGTACGTTTTGAGTCAGGAGAACAGCGAGAATTGATTAAAATCCCCTAACCATACCACATAATCTTTTTACGAATTATGAAAGCATCATGAGACTTCTAGTTATCCTGATGGAGATGACGTTGTTTTTATTAACAATCCTGGACCTTTTTGTGAACAATGTGGATTGCAGTCTGTCTAATTTAAGACAGTAGATGCTGGCAGCTATAGTTTGGTTAGATGAGATGACTTTCCAGTCTATAATTTCTTTTACATCCAACAGCACATTCAACACACATTCCTTATTATTATTACACATTCAATAAAATCTTCTTTGAATGAAGTTCTGACTTCGATGTCGATGTAACAATTCAGAAGATCGACTCGCAATCCTTCGAAACGTACGTACATAATCTCCTTTTCATCTCCATATTAAGAATGAATTATTTTTGTACCACATGTAGCGACTCGACAGTCCCGTTGATCGGAAGTAAGAGAACGAGGAATCCAACAATACAACTTTTTGTTTAAACCCAATGATCCCAGTCATTTTCATACTGTTGCCAGTGAAAGTTGAAGGATTTGGCTGTTTCTGGAAGGACTGGATTATATCTGTTTTTACGGCGTAATCTACAGCTGTTTCTTCAACACGTGAATAAGGTCCAGAGTTTGCTTGATTTTGGCAGCTTGTGTCTCCTTCCCTGAATTTTCAATACCATGGACGATGTATGATATTATCAATTGCATCGTCTATTAATTTTTAGATTTTTATAAGTGACATAGCATTTCAGTTTTGTTCTTGATTGCGTAAACCACTCTTTCAGCTGAGCTATTTTGAGATGTCTCAAGCAAACGTGGTTATACATGAATATTTATTTCTCTTACTTGATGAAAAAGGTATCTCAAATTAAATCAATGAGTCATAAAAATATATTTTATAAATATTACGCTTTTAGAACACATATTTCATTACAACCAATAAAATGAAAGATTATCAAGAAAGAGCTTATTCAGTGATATAATAATTAAATACAAGCTATATGCATTGTTTTTTGGTTCTGCTTTCGAATTTATTTTTGTAGTGCTTGGATCTATCACCTGAATAATATCATATTGTGGAGATCAATGAAGAACGGTAGGATTTGTACAATCTATTACTTTTAACGGGATATTTTCCTTAAAATAAAGCATTAGCAAATTATCCAAATAATTACGAATTAAAATCATGCATTGCTTAATTATTTTTTCGAAAATTGTTTATTAAACCAGTTTCAACTGATATCTTAAGTTACAAACTTCATTAAACGTACAAAAGGTTTCAAAAACCCTTTTAATATTAGCTATTCCTTACAATTTCTCATAAAATGAGGCACGCAGTGATGATAGTTAATGCATACTTCCTGAGTCGAAAACTGATTTCATATCTACCTATCAACCCTTGCAAACACTCACCATAATCCACTAACTAAAATAATTATATTATTAAAACAAAACAATTATTAAAATAAAATACATTGAATTTAAAAATGAATGAATAAATACTAATGCAGCAGTTTTCATTTGTATGATCTCGAGTGACTGCCTTAGGAAGGTAATATTAAAGGCATTGATCGACACACATTTTAAAGGATGGAAATGTTAAGCAAAAGATTGTAAGCTGTCTTACTTGATACTCATCACGAATAAATTAAGATTATTTGTTGAAATTGTTTAAAAGAAATAAATGGATATGAATTAAAAATAGAGTGGACGGGAAGAATTTGATAAGTCAGAATAATTAATGATGCCTGTCAAAACATTTATTCATTTTGGACAATTTTTAATACCCCAAAGTTTTTGATGCCAATTTTCTAAGAAAAATATAATATATTTTTTTTATAAGAACTATATTCGTGATAGAAATTCAGAGTTTTTTTCAGTTTTGTAATCGGGGGATCCCTATGTTACAAACATCCAATATCTTGAGCAATTAATTCCAGTTGCAAATATTTGCGGTTCATTTGAATGTATCGAATCATTTGAGACATTAAATGTATGTTAAGTTCTTATCACGTTTTAAAAAATTGTTAAAAAAGTTAAATTCACTTATTAGAAATTTAATAAAATAACTCATTATCAAAAATAAAAAAAAAGAACAGAATACTATAAATACATTTCATAAAATCAAGAGATATATTCTAAGAAAGAAGTGAAATGTAATTTTGAGAAATTATCACCTTAAAATTAAGAATATACTACAATTCTTCTTAACGTTTTAAATATAGATTTATATTTAACAATAGTACTCGTATATGCCATCAACATAAGCCATTTAATTTAAATTAAAAATCATGGATTAAGTGATGCAAGCGAATTTATATTTTATGAAATGAAAAATTCAGACAATTCCTAAATTATAAGATTAAGCTGTAATGATTTTCATCATCTTCTGTTCGAAATCTTTGGTATAATTTTAGGAGCCAATTTATCAACGAGTTCTCATGAGGGACAAGAAATAAATTGCAGTAGTTTAAGAGGTATTATCGTTACTGTAAGGTAAAACGATTATTCTATTTATTAGATAAGTAATTAAATGTAGCTCCATAAGATAATGTTGTGAAAGCTGCTTCCATCAAGTAATCTGATAGCTTATAAGACGAACAAGATTTTACAAAGCAGGAGGCTTGCTCAAACTCTCAGCAGAATTGAAACAATAAATATATCAAAATGAAAGTGATCTTAATTCTGATTTGAAAGTAAATGTTTTCTTTGTAGCTTTCAAAATATTTTCTTAATCGCATTAGTTGGGCCATTGAAATTTATATATAATTGTTCACACTATCTTGGAGAAAAATTTTTTTAAAAAATTTACGTCTTTTATTATTTAGATTGATTTAATGTTTATTAACGTCACAAATAGAAGCAACGTGAGGTCCATTAGTGACGGACCTCTCAGTTTGGAGTCTCAGTAAAGTGATGAAGACAACACATGGGATGAAGATATCACCGTCTTCAAACTTCTATGCCATGCCATGGAGAACTTGGAGTCTTGATAAATCAAAGGTGTAGCAATCCCGCTAAACGGCATGTCTAAAGAAGCATCAGGAATGGAACTTCCAACCAAACCAAAATAACACCAGCCACAAGTTCCAGATTATGACAAATATACTATCGCTTCCTCTTTATTATTTAGAATGAAATGATATCAGAGACTATAGATTGTAAAGAAAATCATAACACAAATGAATCTGCAGAATTCTGCAGATCCTTATTAATACTGTTTTATTACTTCTTTTTCGGATTATTTTTGATTCCTTGGTTTATTTTCTTATAAAATATGAGTCAATTATTAGTAATTATTATTGAAAATTGCTTAAATCTCGTTTTGAAGTTGACTTGGTTGATAAGTATTCTATGTTAATAAGTCTGACTACAAACGAATTGACTTCGAAACAAATTATTAATTAAATAGAGTTTTCAGAAACTTAAATCATAAAAATCTTCTAAATTGTTACATTATTATACGGCAGCATTGTAGTCTTCTGTATTTATTTAGTTGTTAGAAATTTTAATTATTCTTCAAAAAAAATATTTTGAGGAAATAAAAAAAAGTTCTAAAATTCATAACTTAGAAGTTAAAAAAGCTTAAGAATACCATGGTTTTTTTTATATCACTAAGAATACAGAGGAAGAAAACTTCAGTTTCTAACTAAGTTTTTAAAAATTTCTATATAAAATGGTGATAAGTTAATTTTCTTCCTATTAGTTAATTATATGAACATTGAATTAAACTAAATTCTTTTTAATTGTTTTAAAATGAGATAAACTTATACAATGTATTTCAAATAGTATGCCATATTTGAGTTATTTTTCTAGGTAATTGTAAAATGTAGAAAAAATTTCCAGGAAAATTGAAAATCAATGACTGATTAAGAAAAACAGTTATTTAAGAATGTTTAAGAATTTAATGCTTTTAATGAAAGTTACATCTAGAAAAAAAAGTTTGTTATACTGAAATTTTTTTTAAAAAGTTCATATTTACGAAATTCAGAAATTCAACGTTCATATTTTGGAAGTAATTAATTTGTTGACATGATTTCTTCAGAATACTTTCTACTGGAAAATAAATCAACTGTTCATAAGGAGTCTCTACACACTTCAAATTATTTTGTATTTAAAATAAATCGACGAGATTTGGCCTGTTTTTTTAGCCGTTATCACCACATTGTGGGTAAACAAACTTCTATTCATAAACAGTTTCATGTTTTGGGATAAATATTCGCGACATTTATTTTTATTTACTTATGTTGTAAAATTATAAAGTGTGGCTGCATCCAATGTAGAAGCCTCTAAACCAACTTCTGGATGTGTCCGAAGCTTTAAGAGTAATTAATCAACAACAACAATTTTTTATCAAAGAGAGTTTAAAAGAAATAAAAATTAACAAATATCTACCCGATGACGACTTGACCACCTAAGAGAAAAAAAAAGGAGTAGGAGAACAAATTAACCATTCTAGCTATAGTTCTCCAGTGCTTCTTATATCACATAAGAATAGAAGGAAATGAATTCATTTCTCAGGAAGTTCACTGATTCACTTACCGGCTTCAAATCCATGGTGATCAACGTACAAGGATCACAAGAGGACAAAAATTTTTTTTAAATATTTTTCCCACCTGAGGTATATTTTTTATTTCTAAAACTAGGTTAATGATAATTTCAAAAGATAATTCGAGATTAATGATCAAAGTAAATAATTTTTTATTATTCATATTTTTATATAGTGGCTCAACTATGGCATATAGGGCCGCGGTAGCCTAGTGGTCAAGGTCGTGGACTCGCGACTGGCGGTTTCCGTTCAGTTGCGGGTTTGATCCTTGGCCGCCAAAGACCCGCCGTGTAGCCGGGGCTGTTGCACGTTAAATCTGTTCGGGGCCCAAATCGTTAAATCTGTTCGGGCGTGGTGTGGATGTTAGGAGAGGGGGGTGCCAGCTCAGGAGTCGTCCTCGTCACTTGAACGTGGTTCAAAATTACGAGGTCCGTCGCCAGTAGCCCTCGTGTTGCTTCAAGTGCGACGTTAATAAAATCTAAAAAAAAAACTAAACTGCGGCATATAATTTTTTTGAAGACATATAAAACATACTTTTTTTCTTTTTGACTGAATATTGTTTTGTAAAAAAAGAGAACAGTCTTCATGTTCTTGTTTACTAGCCCTTTTGAATAAATGAATATATTGTAAATCTTCTAAAAATAAGCATGAACTTCTATGTTTAAACTATTTTATTTATTTGAAATAAAATGAAGTGCACTAAAAATTAAGCAACTGATATTTCTATCAGGTTACAATTATCTCTAATTTCAGAAAATATTTTAGTTTTGTTTTAAGATATTAATTAGTTGATTTCTAAATTGTTAAATATATTTGTAAAAATCATCCTAAAACCTCAGATAAATGTCACTGAACAGCAAAATTTCCTTTTTATCGGTATTCGTAAGAACATTTATTGCAATAGCATAAATACAATATTTATTGTTTGAGATTGTGCACAGACATTTTATAATATTAAATTATACTTTCGTGAATACAAAATGTCAAGTGTATGAGATAATTAAAACTTTTTTTGAAAAACAAGTGAAATTTGTTAATGTGAGACTCAACAATAACATTCTAAGCACTATCTTATGAAGTAGAAAAAAGAATAATGATTCTGCTCAAATTAGTTTTAAATAAAAGTAATTAATACTATATAAGGGGAAATCAAATCTGCCTAAAACCCTGTACAAATAGAGAACAAAAATTTGTATCTTCATGATAATTATTTCTCGAGGCATTTTTGAAATTCTGTATTTTATATTTACAAGGAGAAAAATAAAATAATTTCATAAAAAAAGACAAGTCTTTTTCTTCTATCTGAATACAGAAGAAGAGAATAATTCTTATGCTTTTGCAGTTTAAAATGATGTAAACATTATTTTTACCGAATAAGATTCATTACGAAAATATGAAGAAATACCTTTTTTCTTCCTTTTTTGTACAATTTATAATTGCGTTTATGTGGATTATTACACTTTTCTTGTTGTCTGTCAGTTAATAACAATACATTGCTTGTATTGTACGAAAACTGTTTTTATACTAATTTTAACTAAGATATTCATATTTATTTACAAATTGCTTTTTAATTATAGCCCAAATTAAGTAAATAATTACAAGTATGTAATTACTAATTGAGAGAGTAAGTGCATTAGCATATGATTATAATGAAAATCAAAATGATATTTCCATACATCATTATTTATTATTTAGAGCTATTTTTTACTTTATATGAGAAATTCTTTGAAAAGAATGATATTGAGATAAAAAACGAACTTGTTAATATGGTGATTAAATAATAATTAGGCAATTATATTAATTACTTCATTAGAACAGGAAAACGGTGACTTTAAACATGTTTGGGAATGTATGAAAGTAAACGTTAATTAATGAAATCCTAATTTTATTTTTTTGAGACAAATGTATCTTAAATAATATTTTAGATAAACTTAAAAAAAGTTATTTTAGAAATATGTATACACTGAATTCCCATGCGTATATATATATATATATATATATATATATATGTGTGTGTGAGTGTGTGTGTGTGAGTGTGTAATAAGTACATTAGAACTATACATGTAATTTATTGATAATAATTAAATTGCACGATTATTGCAATAAAAATAAAATTAAAATAAATTAATAAAACATTATATAAATACAACCGTATTTGCTCAAATCTAAGCCATCTTTGATTTTAATCCTCAATCCAAATTTCTATACGTTTTTGTGAAAAAAAATAGAAAAAGAATAGCGTAAAAAGGTTTATCGATATCCAATATTTGCGAAATTAAAAAAAAAAGATTAAAATGAAAACTAATAAGAAGTAAGTAATTAATTTTACCAGTATTATAATTTTTTGAATACGTACTCGAACCAGTAATTGCTCAATTTCCCCCACCCAACAAAATATTTCGCCTTCGATTCTAAGCCGCACCTAATTTTTAGTAGCATTAATATCGGAAAACTTTGCGGCTTCGGCTTATTTTTTAAATGCGGTATGCATTTTAAAAAATAAAAATTAAATTATTAATTGAAAAATCACAAAAATAAGCTTATCTAAAAAACTTAATTCTGTTTTAAAAAAATCGGCATCTGTTAAGAGAAATGTTCAAAGAATCAGTCATAGTTGAATCTTTTTTTGGTGAACATATCAATAATTGAAAACACCCCACATGCTTCAAAAGATAGTTCAAATACAGAAATGAGACATAAAGTACACAACTTTGATTTCTAACGACACATTTATGTACAATTGCAAATGATAAATAAATCGTGAAAGCGCTCGGAACAGAGACCATAGGAAGGAATGGATACTTGTAACCAAGTTAAGAAGATTCACGATAGATGTTAGAATCAAATATGTGAAAGAAATATGCATATACTCCCTTGTGAGAAACTTAAAATCATTGAACTTTTCCTTAGAAGTGCCTTAAAGGATGATATAAAGAAGATAATGCCAGTTCATAAGAAGACTAGAGCAGTTCAATTCACAAAGTTTAAGATCGACGAAGCCAAAATTGGAGAGCATTAGGAAACACATTTGACATCGTTATCAACAGACCAGAGAAAACTTTTATTAGATGGATTGGGATAATCTATGTGAACTTTCGTTCGTTCAGGGATTTATGTATTAGTTCATGTTTTTGTATATTTTCCAGACTTTTAGCTATGGCAGCAGTTGGCAACCTGCTGAATAGGACTTGCGAGTTATCTTCATGTGAGAATGATATAATATGAGCGAACGTTTTGGTATACTAGATGACGTTCTGAGGAACCAGAACAGTGTAAGAAGAGAGGAAAGAATTCACTCTCTCTTGGCATGGAAGAAAGAGAAGATGGACAGGAGAATTGGTTTTCCCTAAGAGAGACTGAAACGGAAAATCGGTTAAGTATCATGGTGTAGGAACATTATTATTGTTATTAGAAATCGTTAAGTGTTTGTCACGTCTTTTGATTACATTTGTAATTGTCTTTTGTCCATTCATTAAACGTTAGTGTATTTGTGAAAAAATGATTGTCACACATCATTTCAAAGTACCTCTAAACGCCCTTATCCTACATACATAATATATATACACTGTGTGGGTTAAAATTTGTTTTGTATACATTATATGATGATTACATAATACCAAGAAAATCGGTTTTTTCTTTTAAATTTTGATTGTTATTAACATTAAAATTATAATTAAAAAAAAGCCAGAATACGTTTGAGGTTGTGTTGTTGCATTAACTGTAATTGATAACTTACAAGATCGCCTGCTATCTGTAGATCACACAATTTGTTTCATAATCTTCATATCGGTATTTAGAAAACGAGGAATGGAACTGTAAGATCAATTAGAGTACAGAAAGCTCTGGATCGTCTCGGAGTTGGGAAATTGTAGCATGATGTCAGTAATTATACTTTGCCCTAGTCGGCTATTATAATCTAGTAGTCTTGTTTTTATTCTCGAGCTATATTTGTCATATTCAGTAAATTGTGACTTTGTTGTCCTTTGCATGTATTTCTTTGTATCACTCAATGAGTTTACAGTACAAAAATCTCATTTTGAGGCGTTACAAAACTCCCAAGTGCATTTATCAGTATTGAAAACACAGGAGAATAATATAGTAGTTTTCAAAACAGTTATTATACGAAAAGGAATATTTTTGGTAGAAAATAAACATGCTATCGCTTTAAGATATGACTCATATTTAGTTGCGTGTCATTCGGATATTAGAAAATTTCTGTACAAAAATTTCAACAATTTCTGATCACTAACTCTTTTCACTGAAATATGCATAGTAATTTGATTTAATAAGTCCTGTGCTAACTGAATATAATAAATATAATATAAGTACTATAATGTTATAATCAGTGAATAAGTACACAATTAATATCTATTAATATATTTAAAGTTTTAAATTGTATATTTAGACAAACTACCAAATTTATATAAGAAAAACTCATAATATTTCATAACTTATTACATATCTACTGATTTCTGGTTCTTCACATTTTCTGAATATGATCCTTAAGTTAAATATTAATACGTAAGAAAAGTATACATTAAAGTTATACTTGCAATATAAAATATATTATAGAAATAAAAGCATTCATTTTTAAATATGTAAAAATTTATAGAGATATATGCAGGATTTGAAAATATAAATTATCACGCAATGTGTTTCAAAAGTTATTTAAAATTAACATATATATCAATATAGTTATGAAGCCTTAAATTTAATAAAAATATATAACATCGAAATGTAACTTTTTCTGCAGACAAAAAACATTTCAAACGAGAATTTATTAACTGTACGTGCCTTCCAAATCCAATGGCAAGGATCGCGGGATATTAATGTTTAAATCGAGACATTTGAGTCTTTTTCTACCAAATACATTACTGCTTGTGAGGGAGGTTACAGAAAATTAAGCACAATACTGAAATTTTTTGCCTACCCCCCCCCACAAATATGTTGAAGTAATTTGATGGATGTACCAGTGCTTGCAATTTTCTCCTCGTCTGCACCAAATTCTCGAGGTTCTCAACGACGGTATCATACAAATATAGCTAATGGGAATTACAATGGTTTTATTATAAAACCTAATAAATCGGTTATCTAACAATGTTTATCCATTATTATTAGCTAATATAATTAGTTAATAATAATTCGTTCTATGACATTAATTATTCATTTAAAGATTCTGATATCAATGAAATGTAATTTTTTTAAAATTCCTGTATTGTAATTTTTTTACATTCACAACAAAAAGTAATGGAATTATTTAATTAAATAAAGATTTTTATTTATATATTGACCGTTAATATATATCATTATCTGGTCTACATACATCTATTGTAGACTAAAAATTTACAGAAGTTTTTCCCACAGTACAATTACTGTCTTATAATGCCTTTTTGTCCGCAATTAAAAAATAGAATGATATACACATTTTTATTCATCGTTTAAAAGAAACATGAATGCTAAGCTACGACTTGCCCAATCCAATACCTGAAAATTAAATTAATATTTAAATAATTTCGAAGAAAATATTGTAGTTCTTAGGAATTATGCGTTATAAAATAATGTAGTTAGTGTTCTCTGATTATAATTTGGACAAGACAAAATACTTTTTCCCAAAACATCTTAAGTCCTGAATATTATTCAATTTATTGTGAGAAAATTACATAAATGTAACAAAATTTTATTTTGCTAAAAATTCAAAACATTGTTAATATTAAGTAGCAACCTAGTTAATTATTGCATCTAGAATCTGAAAAGTATTTATTTATGGGTACATTCAATTCAAATACTTAATGAATATAATATTGAGTTTAGATATATATAATGAATAGAATTCTCTCTCTGTTTCTCTTTCTCTTATTTCTCCTGATATTAGACTGTCATTATTGTTGCCTTGAGCATAAAAGTTACCTTTTGCTTAAAGGTGAATCCAAAAATTAAAACCCTTATCGAAATAACTTAAATACCTTATACGGAAATTAACTTCATTATTATACTGTACAAAAAAATGCAACTTATTTCAAAGTCTAGTAATAAATTTTATGTAATACTTATTCTAAGAATGATGGCATATTAAATTGGAATTATGTAAGGGAAAGAGGATTCTTTAGTTTTTTAAATTTTATTTTTAAGTGAGTAATTTTATCTCTAATTGCAACATTGCTTTGGGGGATTAGTGCGATTAAAATTTAAAAATAAATAAAAAATGAAAAAACAATAAATAATAATAATAAATAAATAAATAAATAAAGGAAGAGAAAGAAGATTACAATTAGTCAGATATTAGCTAGAAATGTGGAAGAGGATAAAAATACTATATTTATTATTTAAAATAATATTAAAATAATCTGATGATTTTAATATATATTTAATTTAAACTTTCAAAACGTTTGAAAATAAGAAATGCTGACCAATTCGAGAGCCATTTTTGCAATTGGAAATACTCATAATCAGAATGTTATCATTCTGAATCGACATATTTTATAAAATAATATATTCTTAGAAAAATCAGCATATAATGTAGATTTCTCTTCGATTACGATATACCTCCACAAACGCCCTTTATGGTTAAATAAAATTAATAAATAGCCTAAGTTTTCCAAAATATTTTTACACATAATATCTAATATTTCAGAATTAAAAAGATTACCACCAGATATACGACCTTCGAAAATTTGAATTCCTTAAGAAAGGGAATAATTGAAAACACAAGAGGTTAATTTCATTGTTTGAAAGGTTAAGATTCTAATCTTCCATTTATAAAAATTGTTCTTTTCCGAAAAGTTTTTAATAGCATCACTGTCATTCCTGTCTTAGAAAATATAAGCACTGAAACTCTTTTATTCATTCATACATTTTGACTCACGGACAGAAGGAAATGAAAAACAAACTACTTTCTTTAAATTTAATTACAAAATGTATACAATAATACATTTCTCAAAAACAATAACTATAATACTTCTTTTTCATGGTATGTGTTTCCAGGAACCAATGCATTTCATTAAAAAAATTTTATTAGTGTAGATTTTTATTTGTCTAGTCATGAAATTATTTTCATGAGTACTTCTATTTTGTATTGGAATTTATGCTCATAAAAGCTCTGAGACTTTCTATCTGGTTTATTTATTTCGTAGAAATCAATCATTTCCTTTGAAATATATCTGAACCAACCATGGTACTTAAATAAACTAATTGAAAATATCTCTGAACGACCAGTTGATTTCGTCCAATATCCTGACTTATACACTTATTGTAAAGTATGGTAATGAAATCAACTGTGAAAAATATTATTATACCATGAGTTCAGTTTATTAAAATTCTTAGCCAGAGCAAAAGGATGTAATGTCCTTACGAAATGCATAAACTACTGCTGTATTTCTTTGACGCTAGAGGACTTCATTAAATCAGAATATATACGTGTCTTAAATTATTCGAGAGTAAGAATAGGTAACCCGGATCGGTTTATTGAATTACATACTTTCATAAAGCTTCACCTTCACAATTAATATTTCAACAATGTCAGCGATAGGTATGTTCATAAAATGGATAGGTTATCATAAACATGTGATAAATGCCTAACACAAGTGGTATATCGATAATCATATAATATTACAATATACATACAAAATTTAGGTTTTGTATAAGTAAGATAGACTTACATAAAACAATATAATTTAAATCGAATTTGTAGCATTGATTTATAATACAATATCTAATTTTCTTTGTTCTATAAGGAATTTTTATTTGTGAAACATTTTCTTGAAAAACTATTTTTTAGTTAAAATTCTTTAATTAAATTGATATATCAATAAGTTTAATAAAGTGTTCGAGTTATTGAAGTATTAGTACCATCTTACTCGTTAATATTCCGATTAAATACTGTAGCAGTGGTAGCTTAGTGGACATGGACGTGGTCAGAGTAGTTTTCTTCGAGTTGTGGCTTGGCTTCTTGATACTAATAAAAATGTCTGTGTAGCGGAATTTATGCTCATTAAATGTGGTCTAGGTCCCAAGCTTTCCCATTGGCTTGGGGGGGGGGAGTGTGGAGAGGGAGATGCCAGCTCAGATGTCATCCTCGCTACTAGACCTAATCATAAAATATGAGATCTTTTGCCAATAGCCATTTTGTTACTTCTCAGTGTGCCATTGATAAACAACAGGAATAAATAGCATCCGATTAAATTCTGAATTTTTTACTTCTTGTCTAATACAAGTGGCTGCGGATTCATAGCTAATATTTCGTCGAGTCGTGGATTCGAGCTATGATGCCTCTAAAAATCCGCCATGCAGGGGGCTGTTGCACGTTAAATTTTTCGAGGGGCCAAGTCCTTCCATTTGTGTGATATTGAAGTTTGGAGAGGAAGTTTCTAGCTCAGGTGTTGTCCTCATCATTTGACCAAGGTTCAAAATTACTTGACCCGCTGCTAAGCGCCCTCAGGTTGCTTCTCAGTGCGACGTTAATAAACAATCATACAATCACTTGTCTAATGAACTAATTTTAATTTCAATTTAATAATGGATATTAATACTTGTAGAGATTGTACTTAATTACACATTTCATACATTCTCGACTAAAATGTTGTATACATTGTTGCAATCTCAAATATTCCTCTTTGCGTTTGGTATATCTAATTTATTAAATTAGACGTAACTTGTGCTAACTCTAGATTCATGATGAGTAGCTGATTTCATATACAATGTCTGTAATCAGTACTCAATTTCATCGTTACAGTGTTTATAATAAATAGTCTCCTGTCGTTAATACTCAAATCTATAATGAATAATCTATCATCGGTACTGTATCCGTAACTAATAATCTGTCATCTTTCGATCTCTATCATTTACCTATTATCTACGTATTATCCACATGTAAAATTATCAGAGCTAAAATTATCTAATTGGAATTTAAGCGAAATATTAAGTAAAACGTATCACACAATTTTCGTGTATTCATTAAAATATTGAAGGAGAATTATGTATTTAGACCAAAATTTTGTTTTAATAAAATTCTTTAACTTTGCCTACTAATAGTTGAAAATCCACTTCACCTAACTTTTTTCTTTCAATAAAGATCTCAGGCAGAAATTGTAGCTTTAGTTTCAATTTAAATTTGCATCTTCTGCAATTATACATAAAATGTCGATAAAAAACTTCATTAACAATATATATAAAACCTGCAATTTGTTTTTTAGCAAAACAAATAATCAATTTTAATCTGTAACGATATAAACTAATTTCTTTTTTGAATATTAAATTATGAAGTACTTTTATCATACAACTATATATTTATTTTAAATAATAGAACTCATAAAATATATTAATACAAACAGGGAAAGAAACAGATTTGAATAATCAACCATTCCTGCAAAGGTTCTAAGCACATATTCATAAGAACATGGACTAATATTAGTTATAAGCAAAATCTCAAAATAAAAACTCAATTTTATTCTTTATTGTAACATTAAGAGTAATATGATTCTTTTTAAATCGTGCATGATTTATTAAATGATAAATAAAATGTGTATTCTTATCATTCACTGAAACCTCCTATCTTTCAATGAAAATAATAGAAATAAAAGCCCACAAAGCCTTAGATAGAATTATTTTTCAATTCATGATAGAATACAAAATTCATTCATAAAGTCATTTGTAAGCGCTATTCTTCTAAAATACAACCCAGGTAAAAATTAACGATCTTTTATTTATACTAAGAAACATTTTGCAAGTCCAAAAATACTTTGCTTTTATTGGCTGAAACCGACATGACAATTACTACAAGGTATGTTGTTTGCCATTGTAATCCAATTTTGGAGCAATTACTTCTCCAAGTCGGCTTATGATCTAATAAACATACGCGTGGTTGTCTAGACTTCGTTTAGCACATAGCTATTGCATTACCCGTGAGTAATATATTCCTCGAAATTAAGACTCGGGAGTAATAATGTAGGTGTGAAATATTACGGAAGAACTTAAGGAAAGGCTTTATAAACATTTCAGTCTGTAAGTGCTCCGTGTATATGGTACCCTTATTTTATTAAAATATTTATTCAATGTCAAAGATATTGAGAAACATTTTGTATTTTTACAAATTGAACTGAGAAACTAATATGTTATTTAACTATGAATAAATATGCAGCTATTGTGTAAGAAAAGGCTAAAATAACCTGGAAGTAGCTGTTGTCAAATTGTTGCTGCATTTTTGTACATTTAATTCCCGATTCGAAATGACTGAACCTGTATTATTGCCAAAAAATATATTACACAACCAATTAAACATTTCACTAGTATTTATTTGGTTGAGAAGATGCATATATATATTTTTTTTATATAAAACAGTTTTTGTGTGGGATTTTGTTAAAAATTTATTTGGTGAGATAAATGTCACAAAAAAAATTTGTTGTTCACTAAAAATCACTAATTTGTGGAATGATGATTGACATACATATTTAACTAATAGTGAGAGACATCAAATTACCAGACACAAACATTCATCTAACTGGCAAGTAATATCGATACTATTTTATAATTTATGTGATTTTAAACTGTCTAAAAGTGAAATTTCTAACTTAGTATTGCGAGATTGCCTCATTTATTGGTAGAAGGCAGGGATTCATACACGCTATCGTACATATGAAATTATGAAGATATATTTCTGTTAGTGGATTTTATAAAATAAACTACTCGACTTACATCAGGCGAGTAGAAAAAAACATGAACTCAAATTTATATCATGTTAAAATAATTTATTTGGCATTGATCATGTAAATTACAAAAAATTAAGATGACAGAAAATGTTAGCTGAGTCAAAGAAAACCAAGATAAAGAGGAGATATTGAAGCTAGAAATGCATCAAGAAACGGCTTTCTTGAGAGTAGTGGGAAATAAAAATAGACCAGCTAAGGCTCATTGTAATTCGGAGATTACGGGCTATTGCATAGATTCATGAGGCGAATAGTCAGATGTTGAGGATATTTTTAACTAACAATGTCTATCAATTAACATTATCTATATTTCTCTTGAAGGAAATATAGATGCACAGATTGGTTTAGGAATGGAAATTTTTGAAACACATGAAAAACATATGAAGAAAGGTTTTTAAACACCAACATTGATGTCTATACTTACTCAATGTCAAATTAGCTATAGAAATATCATTTTAATTCTCGAAGATGCAACTTACTAATTAACAAATGTAAATTGACAATCAAAACCAATGTAATCCAAAGAT
The DNA here is from genome assembly GCA_019974015.1 of Nephila pilipes. Classification (NCBI taxonomy): domain Eukaryota; kingdom Metazoa; phylum Arthropoda; class Arachnida; order Araneae; family Nephilidae; genus Nephila; species Nephila pilipes. Next base: position 91,621 of record BMAW01091893.1, on the reverse strand, counting down.
ATCAAGAACGTTTCTGTAACTGTAACACAAAAGATACTAGGATCACAGAATTATTGTAGGAAAATAAGTACTTTATTTTGCATCCGTTCATTAGGATGGTAAATTTCTACCTGCTGTCAATGACAGAGATTAAGAAAGTCTGGAATGTTGTAAAATTTGGGAATTGGAAGCTATACCTGAACTATCAGGCTAATATGAGATCATTAAAACCTTCGTAGATCATGCTGCTATACATATGTTGATGAATGTAATTGGGTGTTTGTAATACAAAACTTGAAGTATATACTCTAAAATAAATAACAGTTATCTATTAATAATTTGTAGAATAACATGGTATCTTGTAAAAATTATGTTTATTAATTTGCCGATATAAGAATTAAGACAAGCAATTTAAATCTTAAATATTATTTTAGTTATTTGCTTATAATATTAATAAAAAAAATTTAAGCATTGTCTTCTAGAATATTCAATGTTTCATGTTTTATCAAATTCTTTTCTTTTAATACCAGGTTTAAATTTTTAAAATATTATTCATCCTAGACCAAAATGAAGCATTTTTTGCAATAAATTTTGTATATGAAAATTTCGTTAAGGTTTATGTTATCAATCTAAACATCATTTATTTTAAAAGAACATACACTATTCGTATATATCTGCTTTCCAGCTTAAAATATTCTAAAAGATAGATAACATTAGAGCTACAAGAGGAAAAGATTAAATTCCTTAAAAATAAATGCAATCCATCTTTGTCTTGTCAGTTAATATTTTGTGGATGACATACTTACGTAAAGCAATCTACTCCATACATTGTTTTTGAAGGCAGCTCCATGCTGTAAAAACGTTAAAATACCACATGTCATTTATTCAAGAATTTTCTATGCATTGAAAATCTCAGAAATATTTTAGAATTTTACAACATTTCCCATTCTGGATAACATGAGGCTCAAAAAATAATTTATTCAACTGGTAAATATAAAATCTTATCTTTATTAAGAAATATTTAAAGAACAATAAAAATACAGTATCGCTCAGTTTATACCGGAAAATAATTGTAACTGGAATTATTTTATAGTTTTACATCATGAAGTTTACAAATGCTTTTATAAATTTTCCAGTTCTTGGGTTACCTGCCAAAATCTTTAATTAAGTTTCAGGTGTATCATCTGATCAAATAAAAATATTTTAGAAATTAGCTATTGTTTTTGCATAATTTATGAGATGTTTTAAATAAAGTAAATTGTTCATCATTACTTCATATATCTACTTTTATAACATTGTAATGCATGTTTTTTTACGGTTTTGCTAATTTAACTCATAGAACATGGGCGAAATTCAAAACACATCGGTTCGTGAAGTTGAAAAACTTCCCAAAAGTAAACAATGATTATAGAAATTTATTCAATCCGGATTCTTCTGGATGTTAAAATAACTTCTTTTTTTTAAATTGGAAATAAATTTTTATATAAAACAATACATTATTTACAAATCAATATTTATCACAATAACTCAAAGGAACTAAGAAATAACACATCGATCAATAACTCCCGAGACTAACCCAGAGATGGCGCTCGTAGTAAACCAGTAACCAGGTCTTTCTAGAGTACTAACCTTTGCTTGAAACGTGTCAAAATTTTAAGTCGATCGGACCAGGAAAAATGTTTTTTGAAGTGAAGTGAAAAAGGTTTTTTCCAAGTGGGTGCCGCGATTGCTTTCGATGGAACAAAAACAGCAACGAGTCGATGATTCAGAAAGGTGTTTATCATATTTACTCAACAAAAAAGATTTCTTGCGAAAAATTGGAGAAAAGAAATTTGGAAAAGCGTTGGAACGATTGTATCACCCTAAAGGTGATTAACAAAAAGTTATGTTGATGAAAAATTGCAAAAAAATGTTGTTTTCAATTTTAGACTCGGGAGTTATTGATCGATGTGTTAAAAGGGAAACTTACTAATACTGGGAAATACAATAAATATGGCTTCTTTTTTCGATGAAACGTGCCTGTACTTTCGATTACTCTAACGGTTATATAATCGGGATAATATCTAAGAATTACCTGTAAAAGGAGGTGCCTCCCACAGTTACAAAAAACATTTTGCACTCTCGTCGTTTAGTTAATAATATATTATTTTGGTTCCAGAAAGAGTTGTAACGCATAACTAAAATTAAACCAAACGAAACTCAGAACAAATTTCAACTTCATCTTATTAACTAGACTTAAGCATGTCCAAACAGATGTATTGTTAATAAAATAAATATGAGATATTATAGAATGAATGTAGAAGAATATTGTTCGTCTTTTGAAGTATTTTACCATTTCTTTTTCTACGTCAATTTAAAGCGCCTATTGCATATAACTATGTAGTTATTAAAAAAAAAACTATCTAAATACTCAGCTATAGCGAGTATAAATACGATGGTGGCTAAATTTTACGACCAGATTTATATCCTTCTTTATGAATTGAAAGCTTATTAATGAAGCTAAAAAGTTAATTTATCCAAGTCCTTAACTGATGAATTCTATACATCAGAGAATCCCGCGACATCGACCAAAATGGTTCGGAAATAAGAACAATCATTAATATAGAGCTCATTATTTATTATCATTTATAGAATTGTTTATTTAAATATTCATCATCTTTACCTAAATGTGAATCTGACAAAGTTATATATTGAATGCTTAAGTTATACAATAGTAAGATACATTCGATTCACAAAAAAATTAATTATAAGTCAGTTTAACTAAATGTTTTTTTTCTTCATGTGAGTGACTTTCATTTTAAGCGTAAACTCATGAAAAAATATAACATATAAGAACTTTTGCATTTCATTCATAAAAAAATAAATACTTGGATGTGTTTATTTTTTAATATCATTTTTTTTTTCAAGTTACAGTTAGTCGATGGTAACAAAAGGTAATAAATATTTGTTCTAAAATGAAGCCTTTAATAGCAGTTATTTTTAAATTAATTTTAAAATTGCTTAAACACTGCATAACGTATTTATTTCTATTAAGATATTACACGGGAAATATATGAAATTTGCTAGTTTTTCATTTAATCAAAATAATGAAAGTTTAAGCAGTAAAATTTCAATCAATTCATCTCTCGATAAAACATACCATTTACGAAAAATTGATTTGGTAAATGCAGCAATTTGAAAAGTACTTTTATCAAGAGTATGCATATTATCATAAATGCAAAACAATTATTCAATAAATCACATATGATGTATGGGAAAATAAGAAGATATATTCTATTCTTAGAACGTTAAAAAAAGGAAATGAAATGAATCACATTGAATATCAGAACTGAATACCTTTCTTAAAACTAAAAACGAAATGTAGGTTAATATGATTTTCTTAAGCAAACTACTGTACAGTTTAATAAAGTATGTCTAAAATGGAGTCCCAATAAAATCAGAAAATATGTTTCGATTATTTTATCTATTTTTGAGGCAAGAAAATTCAAAACGCTTCTAATAATATCTATTTCTTTAGAATAACCTATAAAGTTCTTACAAGTTACTCTAGAATAAAACATACAAAATAAGAGTTACAAGAGGAATGCCAAAAGAGTGTATTCAACTTTCATATTAAAAAAAAGGAACAAACTCTTTGAGGCTGTTCTTTTGAGATGACTAAAATTCCTTCCTATTTCCCCTTTTTTCCTCACCTCAAGATTATAGTTGTGGAAAAATCTCAAAGGGATTTAATATTGGCAGAGAGCCAACGTTTGAAGATACCCAAGCTCGGAAAATTCTAGGTTTAGTGTTCTTCGCAAAATCCTGTTATGTCTTTGTAAAAAAAAGTATCGATTTTCATTAAGTAACTAATGGAAAATCATTGAGCTTGTGCAAATGTGCTATTTATTTTCATTTAAAATATGGGAAATACAGATGTGGTTGATACAAAAAAAAAAGAATAAACAGATTGATAATATTTTTTAGCATTGGTGTTGATATATAATGAGTGTAATTATTCAGTGCAATTTTTTTTTTCTAAAAATGATTACTAATCTTCAGTCAAGTAAAATATTTTGTTTGCGGAAACATTTACACAGAATATATTAACTAACTTAAATATTTCTAAATATTAGAATTATTATTGATAACTTAGAGTTTTTATTTTGTCGCAAAATAGGTGCTTTGCAATAAAACACATTTTATGGTATTTTTAAGGGTGTGTGAAACTTTTCAGATAATATTTTATGATTGTGTAATGTAAAAAGGATAATGAGTTTTATTCACAATGGAAAAAAAAGAGTTTAAAAAAAAAAGGAAAAACGTAATATATGAAATACATGTTGACAATCTTTACAAATTTAAAGTGTAAATACATCGGTTGGGTAAATGTAACACTGTTTTGCATTTAAATTTTTCAAGAAGACATAGATACATTTTTTGAAAAAGATGGCTGCATTCGTAAATAAATCAATATTGTGGTTCGATCACTACATATGTATCCAAATTATTACAAGTTTGTATAAAAAGTAATGAGACCTTTTATTTCACACCACCTACGTCGCAAAACACTGGCTCTAGGCGTGTTTGGCGGATGGAGAAGTTCATTTCAAAACGCCATTGGTATAAGTTGTATACGGGTTTTGGAGTAGTTCGAATCGTCGTTAGGAACGTCGTTTTTCATTTATCTACAGGTTCGACATAGCTTAGAAATGTAACATTCAATGAAACAGCGTTACACTATTAAATTACGAGTGGAAAATTTGCTATGGAGACGTTGACTAAGATCCAGAAAGGGTTCGGGAGGGAAAGACTATGATAATCTGCTGTTTTAAGATGGAACAATGGCTTCAAAGATAGTTGAGAGTGTGTGGAATACTCAAGAAGTCTACACACGAACAAAAACGAGAGCAATGTGCAACGTGTGCGCAATGTGGTGAAAGACCGACAGTTACGTGTTCGAATCATAGCAGATTATGTACGACTGAAGAAAGGGTCAATCACGTGGGCCAGGCATTGACACCAAATGGAAACTTCTTCATAACAATGCACATTGCGACATCCACTTCATGATCAACGACTCATCCCAATCTGGAATGGCATTGCAACGCTTCCCCAGCCTTATACTCTCTGTATCTCATCCTAGTGGACTTATTTCTGTTTTTCCAAGTGAAGACATGCTTCAACGGACCTTGACACGAGACCGTACTATAAGTCCAAGTGGCTTCAACACACAGCTTGAAGAAAATTCTGAACAGGACTTTTAGGGCGCTCTCCAAGCATAGAAAGCTATTTGGCAGATGTGCAAGAGTCCTATTTGGAAGAATTTTAAATGTTTTTATTGATATAATCCATGAATTCTGCTTCACACATTTTGTCTCATTACTCATTATTTTATATTCAAATTCTAAATTTTTCACTTGTTATCTATTTATGAATCTAATATTTCATATCTTCAACATATTTTAATTCACGTTTTTAATTATTATTAAATAAAATCCATATTAAAATGAAAACTATGCATAATTAATTATTTCTTATTAGAGTTAAGTTACAGGTTACTATTTATAACAAATACATGAGTGTGATGTATATTACATTAATTTTATATTTAAACTTGGAAAAAAATGCTTTTTGCTTATGTATCTTTCTTAAACTTTAAATATTTTGTATCGTTCAGTCTGTTACAATTTAAAAATGAAAAATATAATCATATGTTAAAAAATACATTTACCCAGTATGTAGTTTTTCTGTAACTGCATCTGAATATTAAGACAATAAAGAAACCTAAAGTGAAATTGCAGTTCTATGGAACGTAAAAATATTTCCCACGAATATAATCACAATTTTCAACATTTTCCATCCAAATAGCGAGATGTTCAATATATATATATATATATATATCATATACATGAATAATAACAATTTAGAAATTTGCTCATTGTTTGGACAACTCAAATACTGTGATATCAAAAATCAATAGTCTCATTTTGTTCCTGAAGCTAATAAAAACACGTAAACTGTACAAAATAAAATGCAAACCATAACATTCTCAATGAGAAAAAATATTTTTAAGGAATTAAAGCCTTCTGTTGAAAGGTAAATAGGAAACAAATAAAGAACTAATTATTTTAAAATTAAAGCTTCAACTAGACTCATTATTTTACTGTTTATTTTATTTAATTCTTTTATTATTGTAGATTATAAACAAGATTATAGACGTTGAGAAGTTTCCATTGTACATTTAATACTTGGCTTGATTCGTTCTCATTTATTTTATGTGTCTTTGATATTACAAACTCAGGTTTTATGATTGCTAATAAATCTTAAAGATTTATACTGAAACTTTTCTAATGCAAGGGTGAATTTTGCCTTTCAGCGAAATTTCAAGTTTATTGATGAAGTTTATGGCCGGATCTAAAATTAAGAATTTTACTATCTTGCAAATGTGGCTTCATGTTAATACCTCTTTGCCTTCGTTAGCTTTAAACCCTGTTCTTTTAGTAACTTCCAAAATTCGAGAGTAAACTTCCGACGATCTACATCTGGCAAAATTGAAGCCTGCGTTACTATTACTCAAATTTGCTCGCTTTAACTTATTATGAATTCAAGGATTTGAGTACCCTAGGGTTAAATGTGCTTTGAAAATATATTTGCTAATTGGAAATAAAATTGGGGATCAAATACAAGTAGAAATTATGCTTCTTGCATGTCCCTTAGACTTTTAAAATATTATTTAAATGAAATATAAATTGGTTCTGAATGTCTCTTATTTATTATTTTCTATCAATTTTTGTTGTCTTAGAATACTGAAGTATATCTCAATAGGCATTTAAATTTAATTTTATATTAATATTGAAATTTGAACTTTCAGTACAGTTTGTCTTAAGAAAATATTTTGACTAAAATTTGTGAATATTTTGCGTGAAGTCAATGTAATAAGTTTTAGTATTAACCTAAAAACTAATTAGAGATTTTTGGCAGGTATTTTGACACATTTCGGATCACTTAATAATTTTTAAATAGTGAAATATAAATATATTAATGGCAATATAAATTATCTCTATTGACACTAATAATAATGATAAAAAAATAACAAAAGGAACATAGCAATATTCGCGAAGCAACAGAATCCAGTATTAAAACAAAACTCTATAAAACACACTTGAATGTAGGGGAAACTAAGCATAAGAATAACTATTATCTAATATTTGTATACATGTGAATGACCGAAGCATTTTATAATATAATATTGTTCTGCGAACTTTCGTCATGTGATGTAAAAACTCTTTCTCATACAAGAAATACTGAAATTAACACTTTTGGAGTATACTTATATATTAATATGAGTATGATATCATTTCGTATAGCTCTAAAATGATGGCAATCATTTTTTTGAGAATCATGTATGTGCCAAGATATTTGTAATCATTGGGAAACAATGTATAAAAGAAATAAAACAATCCCTACTTTATTTCTAATGTTTCTTTAATTGTTAAAATAGTAAGCATTGTTCAATAGCGAGTAAAGTTGTTTATTTCTATCCAGAAAGTATATTACGTTTTGGAATAAAAAATAAACAAATTATAGGAAACAAATTTTATTATATACAGATGAAAGCCACACTCAAATACTACTTTTCTACATAGTCACCATTCAAATTAAGGCATTTATCGTAGCGATGTACGAGCTTGGAAATTCCTTCGTCGAAAAATTCGGCCGCCTGCGCCTTCAACCACTTCGTTACCTCTTCTTGCAGCTGTGCGTCGTCATCAAAACGCTGCATAGCCAGCCACTTCTTCATTGCTGGGAATAGGTGGAAGTCGCTCGGTGCCAGGTCAGGACTGTACGGCGGATGAGGAAACAACTCCCACTTAAAAGATTCAAGAACTTTACGAGTGACATTTGCCGTGTGGGGCCGGGCGTTGTCGTGAATCAACAAGATCTTAGAGCTCAACATTCCTCTGCGCTTGTTTTGAATTGCTCTTCTGAGTTTTTGGAGAGTTTGGCAATACCTTTGAGAGTTTATTGTAGTGCCTCTTTCCAGGAAGTCCACCAAAATCACACCTTTTCTGTCCCAAAAAACAGTCGCCATCATCTTCCTTGCCGACATTGTTTGCATGCATTTCTTGGGTTTTTGGGGAGAACTTGTGTGCCCCCACTGCATTGATTGCAATTTCGTTTCACAGTTCACGTGTTTCACCCATGTTTCGTCACCAGTAACGATGCGATCGAGTAAAGAGTCACCATCCTTATGGTAAGCGTCCAAAAAGTTCAACGCTGCAGCCATTCGCTGATGTTTTTGGTCCTCTGTCAAGATTTTTGGAATCCATCTTGCACAAAACTTGTGGTAACCAAGCTTTTCGCTGATGATTTCGTGCAACAAACTTCGCGAAATTTGTGGAAAACTCAAAGAAAGTTCCGTTATTGTGAAATTTCGATTTTCACGGACTTTAGCATCGACTTTTTCGACAGTCACTATGCTGGGTCTCCCACTTCGATCTTCGTCGTGAACATTGGTTCGGCCATTTTTAAATCTTATGACCCACTGACGCACTCCACCTTCAGTGATAATGTTGTCCCCATACACTTCACAAAGCTGCCGATAGATTTCTATCGGTTTACAGTTTTTTGCAGTCAGAAACCTTATTACTGCACGCACCTCGCAGCTCGCGGGATTTTCAATTAACGCAGACATTTTAAACCGTCACAGTATCTGAACAGAGCACAGCACGAACCTCTCACTAGCACGGCTAGATGCCCACTGAGCTGCGCAACGCTCTGACCCCAAGATGGCCGCGCTAGCCCCGCCCCTAGCGGACACAGACGAAAACGTAATCTACTTTCTGGATGGCCCTCGTAAAAATACTACTGCTATTTTTCAGACTTTTCTCGGATATCAAGAAACTGTTAACTTTATAATTTGTACCTTTTTTTAAAATCACTATCATAGCTCTTGGTTAAAAAATAGGAATACCAATCTTATCTCTTTTTAAAACAAGTAAAATATTCAGAATTTATTATGATTGAAAATAAGATTATTCAAGTAACGAATAAAAAAACGCAAAACTTTGAACGAATTTACGCTTGCTTAGAATTGAATTCATAACATTTCATATTAAGTAATGTCTTGACACACATCATGAAAAATATCTTTTCCAAAATTAAATAAATAAAAACAGAAAAATGCTCCTTTTACTTTGAACGAAAATTGAAGTAGAATGAAAAACTAAATATGTAATGATCTTAACAGGATTTGATGGAAATGTAGAACAATGTTTTAAATTTTGAAAATTTTATGGATTTTAGAAAATTTTATACATTTCGGAGCATATTGTTATTCTTTTAAGGTGAGAATAAAAAAAGATCCAACACCTTTTCTATTGTATTGTTAACTGAAAATAATTATCTGCCTTAGAAAACAAATGCAAGTGATTAATGCAAATAATTTTTAATGAATTAATTTGGATTTGATGTTACATTACTTTAATTATCATTTTCTTTAGTAACATTGTTTCTTTTATGAATTGTTCAAAAATTCATAGATTTGTTTACCAAAATGTTATAACGTCATTCCTTCGTTATTTAATTCTACCACCATCTTTCTATTTAATTAAACAATCAATACTTATTAAATTGTTATTGAAGATACAAAAAGGTAAAACAAAATACTTTATTAACAACTTAGATAGCTCTCTCTTGAATCCCGCTTAACTCGTCTTTCGTAGATTATGATAAACCAATAAAGTCTTAGCTTACAAACTCACTCGTTCTGATTCAAGCACTTCTCATTAACAGTAAACTCATATCTTAGACTAAGAATCACTTCAGTTTAAAAGATTAATTGTAATGTTTCAGTCTAATTTGCGGTTGTAGTAGCCTAGTGGTATGGTCCCGATTCCAGGCCGGCATTCTTTCGTTCCTGCAGAAGCTTGTTCATATTGAGAGAAATTAGGAGATACTGTATATAATAAAGTTTAACATTCAATTTATAATACTGTAATATAAAAAAATATAATTTTCATCTACATTTATTTAAGTAAAAACATTTTCCTTTCATCTTCATTCACTTTAACAAACATAGAAAACTTCTCAGAGTTAGATTTATTTATTCTAATTAAGTTTTTAAGTAATATTCTAGACTACGAATTTGACTCATGTCATCAGTAAGTACTTTAATTTTGCGAAAGTTTTAATTTAATTTTTTAAGATTTCTGTTCTATTATTTATCATTGAAATTCGTTTTTAAAATAAAAAAAAGTAATAACTATATCAAAACATTTATCATTGCAAATAATAAATATTTATGATATTAACTGAATATGCAGATATGCATGTATTTTTTATACCGAGTAATACATTGGACTCGGTATAAAAAAAATTGGAGACATATTGGCATGGAGACAAATCGATAACTGAAATCATATTGTATTTTTACTTAAAGAAATGTTACTCGGATTTGGTAGAATAGATAATCTTTTTTAAATACTATTTTCTCCTTACTTTTATTATTCTTTGTGAAGAAAATTCAAAAATTTCACTTAAGCTAAATGCAAAAAGTACGTTGTGATTGTACCCAATAAAAACGTAGAAGGTAATCTGACTGATAATTGGAACGCTTCTAAGCACTAACTTTCTATAAAACTATTGGAGCTTTTCTATAAAATGTAAACATTTTGAAAACAAATAATTGAAAAGTCGAACAATGCTTTTCATTAAAAATATTCTAACACATCTCCAAGTTGATGCTTATTCAAACTGAAAACTTTCTTTTTTTTCCTCTTATTCATGAAGAAACTAAAAGAAAATGTACGTATTTTCTTCTAATCTTTTTCCTTTGTTACCTTACAAAGCAATGTAATAGAAAATTGAAAATGAATACAAACTAATCAAACAGCAGTTGTATAGTATCATCTTGTGCAACATTTTGAAAAAATAATAAATAAAATATAATAGTGAAGCTCAAATATCAAATATAATATTCATGATACCTTTAATATGCCCTGAATAGAAATTAAAAATTGTATATACTTAATTTTGTTGCTAAATTAGAATTCCACTTTTAATTGAAATTTCAGCTTAATTCATGTATATTCAAGAGTATATTCTGATTTACTAAAAATAAAATCTTTATTCGAACACACATTTAAGAGTTTTCTTTATTCATTTTCCTAAATTCTCAGCACACAATTTATTTAAAATTTTGACTTTTTAATTATTAAATACTTCTATTTCATAACAGAAATAATTATAAGCTTCATTAAACCAATTTTATCATCATATATATTTATACCCAATAGAGATTTAGGATTTCACCATCTACTTGTATATTGTTGCTACTCTAGAGGAAATAATTAAAAGGAATTCTTAATTTTGAATTTTAAGCTATTGTTTTGTACACTGATAATACAGTTTCAAAGAAAATATTTTAGGCTTCTTCTTATTATTTAAAAGAAGAAAGGCTAGGAAATATTTATTTTAATTTTGCCGCAACTGTCTTAATTAAAGCACTTTATTTTTATGCATTAACCTATTTTAGGCATCTGCTTATTTCATTCCATGAATACTAATTGGCATTGATTTACTGACTTCCATTACCATTTCTACATAGATAAGATAAATTCCTTTTCCACTTAAAAGAAACAAGTGGGCAAGGAAAAAAATGAGTAAAATATCCAAAATATCTAGGAAATGAGAATTAAGTTATGGATAATCTTGGGTGTGGTGATTGCCAATTACCAGAGCATTTTTCTTTAGTCTGTTTTAATATTGTGAAAACAACGATGGTGGATAAAATTTTAGTGCGTGAGTGAGACTTAAAGCTCCACCTGCAACTGACACTGATGTATATTTCAAATTTATCATGCTATAAATCCAGGAGGCATCCGATGGTTAAGAACCTTTATCTTATTATTTTTGGCTCAAGAAAATTTTTAGATTTCTCTTTTAAGATAAGAAATATAATGTACAACAAGAAGAGTAATGGTCTACTGCAATTCCTAAGACTATTTTCTGTACTGTGTTAGCCTATATATTTCTTCACAAATTCGAAATAAGGGAATTTTGACTAAAGAACAACAGAAGGAAAACTTTTTATATTGAGAATTATAACAGTGTTTTCTTTTTCAAATTTAAACTTTTACTTAAAGAACAAAAACACTTTTCGTCGATACTTCGTCATTTAGTGCCTACAAACAATGTTACCATTTTAAAGCAAAATTGCATTATTTTTTTCATACTTGGCTTGGATATATTTAATTTTTTTTTTATAATGTTAACTACTTCTTCAAAATTTTTATTAAAAATGGTACCAGGTTGTATTATTAATAAGCGGATTAAGAAAGTTTCTAATATTAAGTTTTAAAAGTTTATCATAATTTCACTAAACTTATATTTTATTTTTGAAAATAGAATAATTGATTAAAATATTTTGAATTATTTCTGCTTCAGTAATAATGAAAATTACAATAAAGAATTTTCATTTTTAAAAAAAATTACTTTGGTTTCATTATTAAAATAAGTGTTTGTTTGGTTTTAGTTTAGTTAAGTTTTTATTAACGTCGCACTAGAAGCAACACGAGGGCTATTGGCGACGGACCTCGTGATTTTGAACCACGGTCAAGTGTGAAGGACGACACCTGAGTTGGAACTCCCTTTTCCTAACATCCACACCACGCAAACCGGAGGACTTTGAGTCCCGACAGAATTAACGTGCATCTGCCCATAAGTGTTTGCTCTTCAATAAGGTGAACAATTAATATTTCAAAGTTTTTTTTTAATATTCAGGTTGTATCAAACGAGTATTAAACAAAAATGATTATAGAAAAAAATTCATATAAAATTTGTTGTATTATTGAGTTTTCTTAAATTAATAAATTATAATCTCTTCTATTGTGTTATTCATTCAAATAACCGAATTGCTTAACACTATACAGAGGGAAAATAAGATAACAACCATGTCACACAAAAAAACCTGTTGACTTGAAAATTGAATGCTTTCTGTTAAATAATGCAGCATATTCATTCAAAATAATAAACATTGCATAAATAATAATTTTTTTTGTTTACTGAAGAAAATTGAGTTATACTGCTTTCTTTCTTCCTGAATTAATTTCTTCTTTACACAATTTTTACCTCTAATTCTAATTAAAATCTTTAAGAACAGTTTTCCTTAAGACAAAATTTGTTGCGATATTAATGAAGTAGAAGTATATAATAGTGGCTCAAAAATCATTCATAAGTAACATGTTTATATAATTTGCAATCACACTATTTAGCAATATTCTATGTGTAAAGAATAAGATTTTGTATATATATATATATATATGTATTAATATATATATATATATATATATATATATATATATATATATATATATGTATATATATATATATATATATATATATATATATATATAATATTAAATCCTAACTACAGAAATGGAATTACATGAAACCGTTTAAAGATGTCTAGAGGTTTTTTCTGGATAATAACAAAGCGGATTTTTAGAAGATGACATTTAATTAAACTATATATTATTGTACAGTACTTACTAAGTTAAAATAGAACTATTGGTTACACATATCAAAGAGCTATCAGATGCCTTTGAAAAAGAGCTCTCAAAAGGGAGAACTCAGTTCGTTGCGCCATTTAGTGTTGGAAGGCGTGTCAAGATGTAAACACCATATATATATATATATATATATATATATATATATATATATATATATATATATATATATATATATATATATATATATATTAAAAGAAAAAAGAACAGCAATAAATCCCTTTTTTTCCAATTCTCAAGATACAGAATAAATATTTTTCAAACACTGTGTCTTAAAAATAATTCTCTTATTATTAAATAAACTTTGCTTTTAATTTCCAAATACTGAAGCAAAATACTCGAATATAACTGGTTTTTTTTTCATTGAGCATTGTAAGAAATTGTGCTGTGCTTCTTTTTTAAAACTATAATTCTTTTTTCCATTTGAAATTTCCTTCTCTTTCTAGTTTATTTCCAACAAAATGTACTATTTTTATTGTAATTCTACCTGATTTTCAATAAATATTACGTTCTTTTACATTTATAATTACAGATATTGACATTTCAGTATATTGCATCCATATTAAAAGAATAAAGCATTAAAAATATTCCTTTTCCTTGTGTTTTTATCCTATAATGCAAATCACAATTGTTTTAGTCTGTATTTCATGAAAAATCTTCTTTTTCTTTAACGAAGTAATCTCAGAGAGAGCCTATACTAAGTAGTAGGCGTGTTCAAGATTTTCAAGATAATGAAAAGATAAAAAAAAAAATTTGTTTTAATTTAACAATTGTTTAACTTCTTGTTCTTTGCGTATTACTAGCTTTGTGGCTCCTAATCTGTGAAACGATGCGGGTATTTCCGGTGTCGCAACGAGAGAATTTTTTTAAGTAATGAAACTTCTGAGCCTCTGTGTGAGTTTTATAAGAAGGAGTTTCTGCTTCATTTAGTTTAAATAATGCAAACATGGTAACTGAGTGTTTGTGTGTTAAGTCTTAATGGATTTGGAACAGAAATGTATAGCCAAGAACTCTGTTAGGAAAAGGACGTTTTATGCAATACTTAAGTATAAATAAGCACTGGTTGAAGGTATTTTTAAGGCACCCGAAGCATACGTATCAGTAAGTTAGAGAATAATGGAAAAATATATGCTCCGAACATGGGATAACTTATCAACCTAGTTAATAAATTGAGTTTTTTTTTTTTTATTTTGAATGCAGTTTATTATTCAACTGAATTTGATTATAAAGATAAAATAAATCTAAATTACGGTTTAATTTTCAAGTTATTTTCTTGAAAAATTTCTTTTGAAGAAGATATTTCCTTAATACTTAATAATTCCTTTAGTATTACGCATATATTCACTGGTGCGATAAATTAAAGTTGTTCATTGTCTTAAAATTCAGAGTATTACAAATCTTCTGATTCAGCATTGCTTATTCGAAAGGGAAATCGTAAACAAGTGTAATGGCTGCTGTATTATATATTATATTCCACGATACGTTTGTATGTTACTATCCATATGCGCCATCTTCCAAAGGATATAATATATTGACCTGCCGCGTTTTTTCTCGCTTCTGCGTGAAATTAGCATCATATTTACAACTTTTAAATACCTGCTTTGGTTGGCCGAGTAGCCAAGTGATGTGGTGGCTGACTATCGGCCGGCGGTTTCTTCGAGTCGCTGGGTTCCGGAGCCTTGAGGAGCCCGCCGTGTAGCTGATGCGTTATAAGCCTGGAAGCTCAAAATTCCTTTCATAGTGCCGGGTAATGAAAGTGGGAGAGCATAGTGTCAATCGGTGTCGTCATCGTCCATGACCGAGGTTCAAAATTACGTGGTCTGTCTACTGTATTTCCTCGCGTTCCTTCTGGCGTATCGTTAATTCAATCAATCGGTCAGCTTTAGTTTTAATGATGTCAGGTGTCTCAGTTTTGCTTAGATTATATAATATGA
>BMAW01091893.1:24476-69020 GCA_019974015.1 Nephila pilipes | reverse complement strand
ATATATATATATAATTTTGATCATTTATTTTACTTCCATATAAGTGACTATTCATTCGGAAATAAAATAAATGATCGATATCATAACAAACGTGAAATGTAACCGGATAGAAAACAAGAAATAATCGTGTTGTTAGGCTATTTGTGATTTTTTGTTCACTAATTACGAAGACACTTATCAATTTGAATTGCATAAAATAGCTAAACAACAATATTAATTTAACAATTGTGTTAATTAATCTTTCTAATCAAAATGAAGCATGTTCAGGTAAATTAAATGAAGATAGAAGTGAGGTGATTTAGGGATAGTGATGTATAAACGAAATAGAATTAACGGAAAATGAGGGAGTTAGAAGATAACGACTTATTGACAAATAATTATAAATCAACTTGAAATTCTTCTGTTAGATTTGTGGACTTAAGAAAGTTCTACTCAAAATTTTAAGCTACGTAATCTATGTAGGTCTGAATTATCGAACTGAAAACAAGTAAACTAGTAAGTTAGAATATCTTATTTAAATCATAAAGTAGGATTGTGAGTTAGTTTATGGGATCCGAGATAGAACGACATTAGTCATTCTACAACTATAATTAATAAATTAATTTGATCCTATGTTACTTCAATTGGAGTTTGTCTATATCGCTTAATTTTTTTAGATATGGCACCAGAACCGAGTGAGGAAAGGCAGACTTTACATAATAAACTGAAATGAAATAAACAGTTGCGATAAATACGTGGCGAAAATGTGAGCGGCTCTGTGTAGCAAACTAGTAATCAATTCAACAAACTCTCAAATCCCCACGAAAAAAAAATCCGAATGTGAACAACATGTTTGTCGTAGGATTATAGAATGCACCGAAGTATCGAATGCCGGAAAAAGAACAGTTTTTGTATTAATCCTACACATATTACACAATATTTCGAAGTAAGTCATAAAGAATATTGAATTTGTTTTAAGTAACCAGATTTTGAAAGCTACGAGCAAAAAAAATAATTCTTTAATGATGAAACAAGTTTAGCTGCTAATGTTTCCATGATCAAATAATATCAAAGGGATAAAAACATATGCTTTTGTATAAAAATTTTGATCATGTTTTTCTGAAAAATATTGCTCAGAAGAATACAATATTTGAATAGTTTATTATTTGTCATAATTGTATTAATTTACATTTTCATCTTGCAAGCAATTCTCTTCTTGTTGGAAAATAAAAGAAATAAACATCTCAATTTTATCAAAATTTTTTTTTAAACTAATCTTTCCGGAAAAAAAAAGAAAAGTAATGGAAAAGTGATTTAAAAATTCTTTAGAATATCAAAGTATATGTTCGAGCTATTAAAAGAAAAAAAAATAGTTTACTGTAGATAGTAGAAAGCAATTAAAATTTACTTGTTTTGTATAACTCAAACTTTAACGCATTTATTGGGGAGTGAGGGGGTGTGGTTAAATGTTTTCAGCGATATTTTCTTTTCTTAGTGAAATCAATTTTTGTTTTGCTTTACATCCTGGAAGAAAATAGAAAACAATAAGATGTTAACTTAAAAACATTAGGGTCATTTAGATATTGAAGTAGATTGATCAAAAACATTTAATGACGTCGTTGTCATTTTTTTTATTCCACATGGGAATTCAATAATATGATGAAAGAACATTTCCGCTGTGTATTTAAGAACTTAAGACTTGATTAAAATGTAAATAAGTTATTTGAAACATTTGTTTGGTATAAACATTGGTTGATTTCTAAAATAGTAAGATTACCTGGAACAAAATTCAAACATCAAAATTACTAGATAAGAATTTTAACAATCTGAGTTTATTTTAAGGTACAATTCATCTTAAATATTGCATTTATGCAACAGCTCTAATAGGACTCTTCAATGCGTTTGAAACATTGATTTAAAATGGAACATAATACAATACATAAAATAAGCTCATTATAATTTTAATAATTGTACACAATTTATTTTATTTGTAAATCATCAAAAATATTTTTTATTGAAAAATAAGAAGACTCAAAAGTATGCGAACAAATACTCTGCGAATGAATAAATAAATGCTTGCAAACTTCAAATGAAAATATAAACTTTTTTTAAAAACTAATTTAAATCTAACTAAATTCTGAAATTATTAAAGATGTTCATTTTTTCACAGTTAATAGCGTAAAAGTATTAAAGGTAATTCAAATTGGTTCAAAAGCGTTTAATTTTTAAAAACTAATTTTCACTCCGTAGCTTAGTACTATAAAGTACGAGTATTAGTCTCAACAATAAGCGCGATTGTTAAGTTCAGCTTATATTCAATTCTTAAGATTTATTAGCATCCTACACGATTAATCTCACATATTTGAAGCCTTATAAAATAAAAATAAAAAGTAAAGGCTTTATGCTGAAAATCATTAATACATGTTAAATATAAGTTTAGCCATCAATATTTCCCTAAGAAATTTAATCACTAAAATAAAAACAATATGCTCATGTTTGAAACTTTTTGTTGTTTTTACTTTTCTGAAAAATTTCTTTCAGAAGAATATAAAGATCGATGTCTATATCACTTGTCACACTTGTATTGATTTCTTCTTTTCATTTCGCGTTTCTTCTTGAATGAAAAAAAAAAATGAAAAACTTCAGTTTTGTAAAAAAAGAATAACAATAAGATATTTTAAAGGAAGAAAGAAATAATAAGCGAAAAGATAAATAAAAAATTCTCCTGAAAAGGAATAAAAATAAAAACACACGTCGGTTATTGAAAGAAGAAAATCTATTTATCCGCAGATGTAACAAACCAATAAAACTCCGCTGCCTAGCATAATTCAACGCAGACTATGTACTTACGTTTCTTTAAGAAAAAAAGTAACAAAATCAACTCATCTTTCTTTTCTGCTTGACACTTTCTAATAAAACTGAAAAAAAAATTAGCATTTACTTTCCGAAAAGCGTCGGAGTTCGTTAGAAGTTGAAACAATGTGGCCATAAACAATTAATTTTGTAATTTTTTATCGGGGGATATCTTTCCAATTAGAATTCAGAAAGTAAATGATCTTATTTTTTTTATTCTTTATTTATACAGCATCTTCATGAACATAAATATTAAATAAAACATAAATAATACATTCCAGTTATATCTTTAAAAGTTGGAGCATTGCTTTGACTGAAAAAAATTTATTTATTTAGCTTGTTCAATTCAATTACAAATTTTTATATATCTTTGTAGCGTTTTCTATTTGAAAATCATTTTTGATAATTAGTCGTTTTCCGTTCAAAGTATTTTATCTGAAATATTACGTGTTTTTATAAGTTTGCTGATAATTTCAAAAATATAATAGCTGAAAATAAATTTTGCAAAAAGCTCAAAAACAAATTTTACAGCTTAATATTAAAATTACATTTCTTTTGATTTTTAACCAGTAAGAGTTAATTACGCACATAAAGTATTACAACTTTTAGATTTAAATATGCTGAGTTAAATAAATGAAATAAGGCATAAAGTAATGCTTTATTTAATGTTTTTATGTATTTTAGTCTGAAAATAAGTAAATTATTTTGATATATTTAAATTAAAATTAATAGAAACAATTCATATCTATTAACGCATCAAACACTTTACACATAAATATTTCCTCCCTTTTTTGTATTAGTAGTAAAACCATTGTTATTCTTCAGGTACATAATCTGAATTTTTATCTAAAATGTTTAATCCAATTTTCAAAGGTATTAGTTATATGTATGTTTGGGCTAAACGTATCTATGTGTGTATTAAATCCATATGTACTTGATTACGAAAAATAGTGGAAAACATAACCCACATTTAAAAATTTTCAGGATGGAAAAATATGTACAAAAGGATTTAGAGAATGAAAATATGAAAGAAAGAAAATCTTAAATCCCCAAATGAAAAATTCAATTTACGTTAAGTAGTATCTCTCTTATCAGTACCTCACTTATAGTGTTAAAGTTTAAAAAAATAAGTGAGATGCTAATAAATGTAAATAAAATTTACTAGGCGAGTACATTAAGTCTTGGGAGGCTCCTTGTAAATTATCATCGATTTGTTACACATATATAAAATTTAAAAATATATGATCTCAATAATAAATTTTTTACAAGCAACAGTCTCGGATCTCTAATAAGTAAGTACTCCTTCATTAACAGCATCATCTGTAATACATATGATAGTTCTTAAAATTATCTCTAAGTATTATAATGGAATTTTATTTAGTTTTTTCCCCTTTTTATTGTATATATAAACAAAATTGAATTCGGATAAGTGTAGATGAAAGACTTTTTAAAAAATAAAGTATATAATGATACTTTGATTTAATGAAAGGAGAATTTTTTTTACCTTTTTAAATGGATGAGGTGTAAAAAATAATTAAAATTATATTTATGCTAATTGTTTTTGTATAATTGAAATGCATCATTTTTCGAATCCTATATAGCTAAGATGTAGTTTTGCATTTAATTCAAATGAATATATAATTACATATCAGAGCTTTTTTAAAAAATATTTCATCACCTTATTGCTGGTAAATAATTCTAATTTTAAACAAATAATTATTACAATTCTTTTTTCTTTGTTGAAGAAAAGCCTGATAATTGCTTTAAATTGTATGTACTTACAAATGATTACATATTGAAGCAATGTTCACTATCAAAATCACCAAATATTTATAAAGTACTTTTTTGCATCCGAAAAGATACATTTATTTATAATAGCTATATTACCAAAATATGGATAAAAATAATTTTAAAATATGGTTAGAAGTCTTTAGGATATGTAATGATTGCCATAAAAATTTGTACACCAAGAAGTAAGAGCGTGATTGTTACGAAACTTGGCATGACGGTACATGTCAAAGAGATACGTAAATGATTAGAAATGTATCTATGCCACCAGAAGATGTTGAATTACTTTGGATAATAAAACAGATAAGCAAAACTTCTTTGCTTGAATTTATTGGGTTGCAGAGGGACGCTGCTATTGGAGACAATATGAGCACCTTTCAGAGTTCAAGAGAGGGAGAATTATTGGGATCATAGAAATTGGGTGGTCAGCTTTGCGAGTAGCTCACCATCTAGGCTGTCCTGATTTTACTGCAAGGAGGTCTTGGGACCAGTTAACACGAGATAGAGGTCTGTTACACAGCGATCAGGCTCAAGACGGCCTCGACTGATCAATAGTTGACAAGATCTTCACATCATACTACACGCACGCATGGCACTAATTGTCTTATTGTCCTCCATCCATACACAAACACCGTCTTCACTACGGGCCTCTGTATCAGTCTGTACCATTGCAAGGCACCTGGCTGTAGGATAGCAGTGGCATCCGTTACGTGTACTGCCGTTGATATCCACTCACCGTCAGTTCCACTTGGAGTGGAGTCGCGCTCGAAAGGATTGGACTACAATCGAATGGAATCAGGTCGTATTTAGCAACGTAACCAGATTCAATTTAGGCAGTGATGACAATCATGTGCGTTTGTGGAGGCCCCATGATGAACGTCTCAATCTTCCCTTCGCAAAACGCAACTGGTGTGATTGCATAAAGGTGCTTTTGCAGAAAATATGGAACGAGATGTCGCTGGACATCATACGGGACTTGTATGCCTCAATATCCATCTGTATCACATCACGCATTTATGCTAGAACTGGCCCAAAAACAGGGTAATAAACCCTCCATTCATTTGTAGT
Organism: Nephila pilipes; assembly: GCA_019974015.1. Lineage (NCBI taxonomy): Eukaryota > Metazoa > Arthropoda > Arachnida > Araneae > Nephilidae > Nephila > Nephila pilipes. The sequence continues at coordinate 63,332 of BMAW01091893.1, read as the reverse complement.
TTTTTCTAAAATAAAGGATCATTTTGCTTTGATTTTGTAATCACGTACTTATATCAACGTCGTACTTACGTATGTGAAATTTTGTTTTAATCTAGGTGAGCAAATTGTTATGACAATGAGCATATGTCTGTAAAAAGAAATAAAATGCAATTTATAGGTATTATAAGGTTGTCATGGATTCTTCTGGTATGCCATGAAATAGAAAATTTTATTCAGTATAAAAATTTGAGTTATATGCATTTTGTATCAATTGCTTGTAGACGTGAATATAATTCTAAGAATTTTAGGTAGAAGGCGATATGTCACGTAATTTTTTTAAACACATTCTTGAGATTCTATTATCAAAACCAAATATTGGAATGTTGAGTTGAAAACATGTCACAAATAATTATCAGTATATATGTTTAATTTATATTTGCTTTTTACAAAACAATAAACAAGTCATTTTATGTCAAATATATATGTATAAATATGCTTCGAAGTCCCAGAAAATACATATTATTGGATTATTTTGAAGCAAAAGTTTTTATTATAAATATACGTAAGCAAATAAAAAGAAAACTATTATCTGAAAATATTTTGTGGAAGCATGTTTAAATAGATTTTCCTTTCAAGACACAGTTTTGTCTTGCATCCCTCACCCTGACATGAAGTTATGAGTTGGAAATTTTAATGTCTTCATATAAGTTGTAATATTCTAAGTGCTCACATGTGGTATTATTATTAATACCAGTGCAATTACTAGAATAACACAGAAGAGGAAAAGGAGTTCTTACCTTGCCGAACTGAATGATGTCCTGGTGATCTGCCTCTTGTCTCCAGGTCATCTACCTATTGTCCTTCTCTTCTCTTGGATCTTTCCAGATTTCCTTCTCTCCATCGACGGCGCAGACCAATTGAAATTATACTGGATTAGAAGAGGATACATTGCATCAGTAGTATTGCTTTTTTTATGATCTTTTGTTACTAATCATTTGTTCATGACTATGTTCCAATTATAGCATAATTTCATGATACAAGCTGTATACCTTTCAGTTATGAATTAGTTATTAATTTCTTAAGGATTCGTAAGAATTTCACAATTGTTCTATTTTAAACGAGTGATATTCTCTTGCCCAATACTTACTTAAATGCAAATAAATATTGATGTTTCAAATATTAAATTCTCCTGGATCATTTGCAAACTCCCAATATAATTAAAATAGAAGTGTAGTATATGCTTACGCATCTAATTACCTATTCAAGCATATACAAACATATAAAATCAAATAAATTCCAGCAATTTATAAAGTCAAATATTCATCTGAAAGCTTAAGATTATAAGTTTTAAAAATTCTAATTAATCTTTTTCATGCATTAAAATATTTAATACGGTCTCAAATTTATCGATTAATTATTAAGTTGTATTGATTTTGTATTCATTTATACATTATTTAGAAAGGAAGAAGAAAGGAATAAATTTTGAAACATTATTATATTTTATTTTTCTGCTACTATCAAAGTACGTTGAATGTAAATATCCATGTAGTTTTTAAGGAAATAACACTGAACATGTTTCATAAAACTCCTTTGCAAACATTGTATATGATATAAAAACCTTAGGAGAAAATTAACAAATTAGAAAAGGATTAAAATATTCTTTATAATCGCGAAAAGTGCTTCATTTATTGAGTGCGCCTAACATTACAACTACTGCAAGGTTTGTTGTCGCTCGTTCTAATTTAATTTTGAAGCTATTAGTTCTCCATGACAGCTTATGATCTAATAAATTTAGGCCTGGTTGCTTAGACTTCATTTAGCGTTTCCCTAATACGCATTATCCATTAGAAATATGTTCCTTAGAATTCAGGCCAGAGAGTAGCATTGCAGGTGTGAATCACTACCAATAAACGTAGCTGAGTTGGTTTAATAATCCTTCACACCATCAGGCGGTGTGTACATATATAAATATTATTCTACTGAATATTATGTTTGTTTATGAAGGAACTAATGAATGCTTAAATATATTTTCAGTATGTTTTCTCTTTATCATAAAATATTTTTTATATTTTATTACCCTGAAAGTATATTTTATTACTGCTTCATTGAAACGAAAATAGAATACTTATTTTTATGTAATATTAACCCTCCTCTTTGTTTCATTGAATCACTTTAATTTCATTTCTCGAAGGGAAATGAAACAATTTGGTTATAAATGACTGAATTTTGAAATAAATGACATTTTTAACGATGTAAAAGTTTTATACTTGGCCGTCAGCTATGTTTTATATAACTACAGAGTTAATGACATTATCCTGTTTTTATTTTGATATCTTATAAATTATGATAGATTATTTTTAAACATACTAGGATTTGTGTACGGTAGATCAACAAAGGAATTTTAATTCAGTAATTCACAAAGTATATTTATACATATTGCAATAAGCTTAATAACCTTTGAATTCAAAGATTTTTAAATGTTTTATTTCATGTTTATTTCTTCAATTTTCAAATTGTGGGGTATACTTTGAATCATAATTAATATTTATTTTTTTGAATATGTTTCTCGAAAATGGTTTTATGTAGTATTTTTACATGATACTTTTTTTATAAGAATACATTTTTGAAAATACATATTTCTTATGAGTTAATATTTTGAACTAATCATAGTTTCAAGCTAAAATGTAAAAATATTGAACAGTTTTCGTTTTTATTTCTATAAACGAAATTTAATAAATTCACAGGTACTACAGGACAACATATTGTTGATCTTCAAAAATTAATTTGATGTTATTGAATGGTCACACAAAACTTAGAAAGATTTCTCTTTTAATAATGAATGCATATAAGATAAAACGAGAAAAATGAAATAACACTTAACAATTATTCTTCAATAAGTAGTCAAATAACATATTTATTAAGGATTGTAAAGTGCATTATCTTTTAGTACATTAGGTAATTTGTTTGGTACGAGGAAAAGGTTCAGAAGGGTAATTATACACAAATTTTGTAGGTTTCCACTTCATTTCCTATTTCCTTGTAACGAAAAATTTAAAAAGAAGGTATCTACCTTTACTTATTTGTTTATAATTACCACAGAATCTTAGAAGTAATTTTAAACAGTAATTTTTCTCCTACTCAGTGATAGTATGAAGATTTATGATGACCATTTGAGGAATACAAATGTTGTTACATTTAACTTTTTCTTACTGAAGTTATTTGAGAAAAATATTAGATATGCGAAATATTAGTGGATTCATTGAAAATGAAAAATACAGAAATAAGTAATTTTATCTTTAGTGAACGAAAAGACAGTGAAATGTTCTTGGGGGAAGGAAGCTGGCGATCCAAATAACAAACAGCAGCAACAGGTGGGCTTAAGTCTCAAGGTGGGTGGGTGGTTACATGGTTGTTATTTGAATCTTTGAAAGGACTTTCAAGGATTTGTTTGTTAAATCATTATCTGTTTCAGTACCTTTTGGGCCGCGGTAGCCTAGTGGTCAAGGTCGTGGACTAGCGACCGACGGCTTTCGTTCAGTCGCGGGTTCGATCCTTGGCCGCCAAAGACCCGCCGTTTAGCCGGGGCTGATGCACGTTAAATCTGTTCGGGGCCCAAAGTCCTCCCGTTGGCGTGGTGTGGATATTTGGAGAGGGGGGTGCCAGTTCAGGTGTCGTCCTCGTCACTTGACCGTGGTTCAAAATTACGAGGTCCGTCGCCAATAGCCCTTGTGTTGCTTCTAGTGCGACGTTAATAAAAACTAAACTAAACAAACTAGTGAACGAAATATATACTTCGTTTAAAGGGTATAAAATGGTCCATTATAAATTAAAATACATAGAAAATATAATTCTGATATCAATAAAGCAAAAGAGCATTACATTTCTTTTACATGAATCTCGCCTTATATATTCGCATTTCCTCAATTCTATCCACTGCTAAAATTATATTATTTACCTAAATAATATTTCATTTGTTTGAAAAGAATTTGAAATCTAAATGTAATCTGAAAATAAATCCCAATGTTATCAAATGAGAAAATAGTGAAAAGCACATGCTACAGCTTAAAACACTAAATCTGATTAAACACAAATTAAAGCAATATCACACATTTTATAATCAAAATTGTTTAAAATTATTAGAAAATCAATGTTTGCAATGCTCCATCTTCAAGCAATAAAATGTAATTGTAAACATTAAAATGTAGGTTTATTAAAATTAGAAGAACTTAAAATTAATGATTTTATATTAAATTCATGCATCAATGATATTAGAATTAACTAAACAACATATATTTCGCTACAAACTTTAATCGAACACCAAATGCAGCACACTAAAATCATCTGCGCTAACTTGTCCCTTTCTGGTTTTCTATCTGCATAGAGTTGTCAGCTGTTTCACCAAAACCTGCTTGTATAACACTTATTGCTTGTATACTGCTTGTATTGTGTATATTTGTATACCACTTTTTTTAGCACTCTAAAAACCTCTCAAAATATACTTTTTGAACACATATTTACCTACAAGTTGTAGCTTATAGTTCCTTTACTTCATATGAAAGAACCATACTAAATAATTATGAAAATTATTGTTTTGGATAAATTCCTTACATTAAACTGTAGGTTTATTAAAATTATTGTGGTTGATTTATTCCTTGCAGAAATATTTCTAAAATGAAATGAAAATTTGAAATTCATCAGTTACTTAATCTGCATGTTTGAAAACTTGCGTAAATAACTCCTAATTACACAAAAAAATTTATAAAGTATTGGTTTCATACTTCAAACTAAATGGTATGAAATTTATACCACCAACCACACAGAGGGTTAGTGAGCAACATGGAGAAGCACTGAAATTTACAATTCAATCTAATATGTGACGGTTCGTATCATTACAGGGAATGATACAGGACATAAAAATGTTTTCGAGGGCCAGTGTGGCAAAAGTTAAGCTTATTCTCGGAAGGAAAAAAAAATTAAAACATGAATAGAAATTTATCAACGCAGTGCGTGCCCACAAAAGAAAACAAACAAAAGAGCAGGTGATAAAATGAATTATCAAAACCAAAACTATTGCAACAAAATAGAACAAAACAAAGACGAAGGGACATCCTTCGAAGGTGTCTAAGATAGAACTGGCTAGAGACAGCAGATTGGGGACTTATTATAGTTGATATGAGACTTATTTCCGATACTATACATAAAATGTTAGCATGAAATAAAAAAAAAGACGATAAGCTGCATGTAATAGAGAGACGACAATAGGGTCTCATTGAATCTAGCGGTAGATTTTATCAAATGATCTAATGCAACTTAAAATTACCGACTGGTATTATAACAGTAATAATACAGCAAAGAGGTACTCGCTTTGTAGGAAGAACAAATCCCTTGGCGTTTGGCCACCAGGTGTGACACTTGAAAGTAAGGATGATTCTTTTTTAAACTGTAAAAGTTCTAGGGACACCGCTTTAGAGAAGATTAAAAAGAAAAAAAAAAAACTAAATAAGCATCCTGTAATTAATTCAGTGTAAAGAGGGTAGACCTTTTTTTTGACACGTCTGTACATCACTTATGTGGGAGGGTAAGTTTTTAATACTACCAATTACCATGAACGTCTGGTTTTTGAACTCTTAAGGAGACATTACATCCAACAGCATTTTAGTTTTATCCAGCGTTCATTGAATTCATATTTTCATTTATTTCTCATAATTGTTTCAGATTTCACACTATAGGGTGCAAAATTATTCAGATAAAATTAAATTTTACTTAAAGTAGCTTTATAATCTAGTTTTAATTACTTTTATAAATATATATATTTCTAAACTCCCGTTCATGGATTGGAGTAATCTTCAGAAACAAGTGAGGAAGAAAATATCACTATAGACTTTGGAATACAAATCTGCCTTATTTTAAATAAAACTGTGCATACATTTCAACAAAATTTTGCTCATTAATTTTATAACATAGTTTTATCATTAAACAACGAAAATTATATATATGTATGTATGTATGTATATAAATATATATATATATATATATATATATATATATGAAAAAGCTATCCTTAAATTAATTGACATGTTTTCACATAAATTATCACTCTCAGAAGTAAAAATACAATATCATAAAGTTCTAAATTTTTCAAAAGTCTACTGTGATTCTAATATTTCCTAAATTAACTAAAATAATATATTTTTTTGTGAAAGTATTTATTATTTCTTCAAAGGAATGCTAAACACTGAGAGTGCAAATAAGATGTGTAACAAGAGTGGTGGTATACAATATATACTGGTTCTTAAGAAATCAGGAAATAAATAAAAATTAATGTTACCACTTCATATTGTGTCCTTTTAACATTAGTAATGCATACCAGATGAATTTCAGCTAAAATTCATGTTTATTTATATACCACCCCTTAAAGAGTTATAGAAGTTTAAGAGAAGAGAAAACCTTAACATTTAAAATTATTTGCGATTGGTTACATAACTGAGCATTAATTTTAAGAATATATGTGACAGTAATCTAAAATATTATATTTACAAAATGTTATGGATTTACTTTTATTTCCTTATTATTACTTTTATATCCTTACGCCAATCTCATGAATAAGTGTTTAATGTTTTCTAAAGTAGTGCAAAATGTACTTAAAACTACATTCATTACTTTTAAGGAATCAAGGCTGATCTGGATAGAACAAGATATATTTTTACGAATCTTTATAAAGGTATGATTTTTTTAAAGAATTTTATCTTTTTATGTCATACAAAATGAATAGAAAATAAGGTGTTTTTTTATGTAGTGCAACATAAAAGCAAATAAAAGAGCATAATGTAACTTTTAAATAGCCTCCAATGATTGGTGGTAAAATTACTTCTCATAAAAAAAGGTCTTAAAATTAAACTAAGTTTTTTTTTATCAACTAAACTAATTTATTTTCGAAAATCAGTTTGCATTCCAAAAATATTTTAATATACAATTAATAGAGAAAAATGTTTTGTAAAAAGTGAATGGAATGTTTGAAAACATAGTGATTCAAAGATGAGACACTGTAATACAATTCAATAACAAGTATTGAAAATAACCCATTAGAAATAGAATAAAAAATAAATTAGTCTTTTTTGAAAGTTAAAAATGAAAAATATTATAAATCGCATTACAGGAAGTCAACAACATAATAGAGAGAAAATTAAAAAGAACAAAAAGTTTGAAAAAAATAATTTTTCTTTGACGCTTTTCAAAGATTTTAGTAAAGGAAAAATGTCAATAAAAGGCAAAAAAATTCACTTTTGGAATAATTTCAAAACACACACGGATATATATATATATATATATATATACAGGGGGTGGACAAAAATATGGAAACACCTTGTAAAATGGATGTTTGAAAAGAAAGATTGATTTTAATGAAATATGTAGGTGGCGCTGGCGTTTTTGACTACTAACGCCACCTATACAACTTCGTAAATGTGCTAAACAGTTCAGTTGTTGTCGGAGTACTGTTATGTGAGGTTGTCATTGCATTATGTCAGAGTTAACAGACTTCGAACGTGGGCAAATTGTTGGTGCACGTATGGTAGGTGCTTCCGTAAGCAAGGTAGCCAAGGTGTTTAGTGTTTCAAGAGGTACTGTATCGAAGATTTATTCCGCATATTTGAAAAGCGGAAAAACATCATCTGCTAAATCACAGCGCGGACGAAAGTGTGTGCTGAGTGATCGTGACAGACGATCATTAAGGGCAATTGTGAAGAAAAATAAGAAGACCACAGCTGCAAAAGTTACTGCTGAAATGAATGTTGTGTTACAGAACCCTGTGAGTACCAAAACAATTAGAAGGGAGCTTCATAAACAGGGAATTTCTGGCCGTGCTGCAATTGAGAAGCCACTCATCAGTGATGCTAATGCCCGTAACAGGAAAAGGTGGTGTTTAAGTCATAAAGCCTTGACTATAGGGCAGTGGAAGCGTGTAATATGGTCTGACGAGTCTTCTTTCACATTGTTTCCCACTTCTGGCCGAGTTTACGTCTGGAGAACGCCATCTCAAGCCTATAATACAGACTGCTTGTTGCCAAGAGTGAAACATGGCGGGGGTTCTGTTATGGTTTGGGCAGCCATATCGTGGTTCTCTGCTGGCCCCATGATAACTGTGTCAGGGCACATGACTGCCAAGACTTATGTGAACATTTTGGCAGATCAAGTTCATCCCATGGTACAAACTTTGTTCCCCGATGGTGATGGTGTCTTCCAAGACGACAAAGCCCCTGTTCACACAGCTCACATTGTCCAGGACTGGTTTTCTGAGCACGAGGAGGATTTGTCCCATCTCCCCTGGCCACCACAGTCACCAGACCTGAATATTATCGAACCTTTGTGGTCTACATTGGAACGGAAAGTGCGTTCTCGTTATCCACCGCCAACATCGTTATCTGAACTTGCCACCGTTTTGCAGGAAGAATGGTATAATATTCCCTTGGCACACATACAGGAACTGTATTTATCCATTCTGAGAAGACTGCAAGCTGTTTTGGATGCCAACGGGTTTCCTACACCATATTAAGCAAAGAAACATGTTTTTTAAAAGGTGTTTCCATATTTTTGTCCAACCCCTGTATATCTGAATACAAATTTTCAGCTTCCGTATGTTTGTCGCCACAAAACTCTAAAAGTAGTCAATGGATTGACTTGAAATTTTTATACAAATTTACATTTCTATATAAGAGTGTTTTTTTATTTTTTTTATCACCCGAATGTTTCTCAAAAACGGGAAATTCCAAGCGTTTCCCGAGGCTTAAATAAAACCAATTATATTTGACAAGTGACTATACGTATGATATTTTTCACTTACACACGTTACTATTTTCATTCATTTGTTTTGAAATGAATCAAATACTTATTATTTTTATAATAAAAATACAATTAGGTAAACACCATGTTTTTTTGACAATTGGTAGTTGAATTCTTGTCCGTCATAAGCGAACAGCTCGTGTCAACATTTTGCTCCTTTTGCATTTATCAATAATTTCTCTGTAATCTTTTTTTCTATGACGTAAATAGTAAATGTAAATATATTGGAAATTATTATGACCGGTTTGTTGATGTGCATATTACATCCAAAATATTTAATCAAAGGATACAATTGATTTTTGATTTTATCTGAGAAGTGATTTTATAATATGTTTTAAAAATAAATAATAAATAAATGTAATTTGATTTCTTTCTGAATATTATATTTAATAAATTTGTTTTGTTTGAAAAATATTTGAATCAAAGTTCAGAATTATTTTGACTTTTTCTTAGAGAGTGAATTGATTATCTGTTTTAAAGAAAAAAAATAGTGGACTATTTTAAAAAACAAAATATGAATTAGTTTTATTTAGAGTATTGTACTGAATTCCTTTCGTTCATTTTGTCACAGTTGATCGTCGTCTGTTACAAGTAACGTATATTAATTATTTGTGATACCTCGCCTACGTTCGAGCATAGGGCACCATTCTCGACGTTTAGTCGCAAAACGTCAAAGAAGATCAAACGGCATTGATCAAGAACATTTAGACGATGATAAACACTCCAGCATTAGATCTTCTTAAAGACAAGCAGAATGATTGGGAAATCAAGGAGAAAAATGTTATGAAAAGCTTATGAGTAGAAGCTAGAAGAAGAGTAGTACATTCTCTCAATGACGCCAAGAGCTATATCAACGGTGAAGGCATATGAAGATGTAATATCTGAATGATAGAACATCATAGAATCGAATTGAAGTTTCATACGAACTTTATATATAATACACTTCCTCATACAAATTTGTTTAAGTTGGAAAAAGGGATGAAGTTTATTCACACTGCATAGCATTGAAGTTCAGATGAAGTCCCGAGAATTTAGAACTGAAGAGTGAAGCTACCAGAACTTGATTAGCCACTAAAGAAAAAAAAACACCACTGAACAATTAGTTAAATGAAGTTACCTGTGATTCAAAACATTTTCTCAAAAGCATAGAGAAATATAATGCCTGTTTTCAGATTACTTCACTCGGCACTAACATGCCAATATTTAAAATTCAAGGACAAATTTACCATAAAGCCGGTCCTTTGCTTCTTTTTCCCAGTAATGATCATAAATTTAACCAAATTCATTTCATGGAAAATCAAAATCATCAATTGAATACTCGCTATTAAATCTGTAATAGAGTTAGAAGACATATTGTTGAGTCGTAGCAAAAAATGTAACAAGACCGCAATAATTTAATTCAGATGTTAAAAAAAAGCTTTTTATTTCACGCTATCAGACTGCTAAAGAATTGTGCTGATTAAGCGTCAGCAAGGGAGCATGTCAGACGATATAAAGTACCAACAATTGATGTGGTATCAATTGTGAAGCTTGGAGAAGAGTTTCATCTTCGTGATACCGTTTTGTAGCGCTGAAATGAGCAATTGCATAGAATTGCTGACATTCATAGATGCTATGATCTATTACAATATCCAGGTAAGTTTCCATATGACCAAGATAGTTATTATTTTAACATCAAAATGATTAACACTGTCACAAGTGAATAGACAGATAAAAAAGTTTTTTCTATGAATTATTGTTCCTATCGTATTATATACGTAAAAATTAAGATAACCATATGAAAGGCCGTCATATAGCTCTTCCATCAGTACATCGTCGACATGCAAGCGCAAATAAAGCTTGAATGATTACTATCCATTAGGATAAATCACAAGGAACTGTGACCAAAAAATTTATAGGCTTGAAAAATGCGATAAATAATGATGGTGAATAAGCAAATTAAGAAAGATGATTATATTACCTGGAACCGACATATCCACGAATATGTGCAAAACGTAATAATGTATGTGTAGAAATGTAGTCGTTTTGTTTTACATTACATTTAAATGTAATCCAGAATGAGATGAAATAAAAGAGCTTATTACTTCCCAAACAATCTCGATCTGATTGCTACGACAAAAAAGTACGCGTTTTCAAACAATACTTTAAGACATTAAATAATTTAATCACTTAACAACACACGTTTTTGGAGAAACATAATGTTGAATTTACGCTATAGTGTAGCAAAAAAGAGGATCGCCCCATATGCATATTTTAATATGACTAACTGTGAAGATGATGCCAAATGAAATCGGTTAAGCAATATCTGCAGTAATACCAGATCCCACAATTGATGATTAGTTGTTTGAAGTTGTAACCAAGAGCACGATACACGGACCATGTGTAGCAATCAATTCTAAATAAACGTGTATAATCAATGGAAAATGCTCTCTCCTCGAGAGTTGCTAAAAGACGCAATTACTGACAATAAAGGTTACCCAGTATATCGACGAAGAGGTTAAGAAGACAATGGAAAAGCAATCACTTTGAAAGTGAGAGGAAAGGATATTGAAGCTGAGTAATTCTCCATATTCATTCACTTTTATCGAAAACTTTTAAATCACATATCAACGGTGAGTATCGTAATTTTGTAAAGTCCATAAAATACGTCAACAAAGGTAGCGATATGGCCCTGTTTGGAGTAATTTAAATGAAAACTAGAAATAATTTAGATAAAATATCACAATACCAAATCGGCAGATATATTAGCAGCAATATCGCTGTGTGGTGTTTTTTAGGATTTGAAATCCACGAGAGGGATTCAATGGTCTTTTATCTTGCTTTTTATCTTACAAACTGAAAAAGAGTGTATTTCATGGATAAAAAAATAGAGAACAGTGCAACTAATCCACCGAACACAATATTAACAGCGTTTTAACAGAGAAACAATTTGAAAATATTGACTATTAACCTCTACATTATCATTAGATTTAGTACAAGATAGAATAATTCAAACTTGATTGTTAAAGTTTTCTATGTAATTTTAAATTTAATTTTGAAAAGGAACTTGATATTAATTATCAAAAACTCCTTATTCAACAAAATAATAAGGCAAAGTCACAGAGAGAAAAACAGAAATCATAATCTAGTAATCCATTTCATGACTAAAATCGTAATCATGAAAATAGCGCGACGGATTATGTGAAAAGAAATAGGACTTAAAAATAGTAGAGGATATTCATCTACAAAAGTTAAACTGAAGTAAATAATCTTATTAAATGTAGCAATTTTTAAAATTCTAATACTACTGAAAGTTTTATTAAATACATATAAGTGATTCAAGTACATTTAAGTTTATTAAAATAGTTTAATCAATTAACAATAAATTAATTTACCTGTAGTAATCAAGCAAAATGATTTCAGCTACGTATTCTTTTAAGTCAATTATGAATTTATAATTTCTTTTTTATTTCTTATTTATTGAATTAAATTTCAATACATGCAATGTAAAAAAAATAAAATTTGCTAAAAAAATTTAAAAATAAAACACAAAATGTAAGAACTGTTCCTTCATGCAAATTGAATATATCTGTATTTAAAAAATTAATTGAAGAATTATTTTATTAGAATGTGAAACTTTAAAACGATAAATATTGAATTGTGTGTTGATTGCTTTACCCACATCCCTTTTCTCTCTACTAAATGTTAAATCAAAATTTCAAATTCTATTTACTAAAAATAACGTTGTGTGACATTTAAATTTAAAGCATTAATTAAAGCATATTGCTTCTTGGATTTTTAGAAGAAATTTCTCTCATTTGAAATGATCTGATACCTAAATTGATGAAATATTTGTTCTATTAATTAATAATTATTATGTTTGCTTGACTCAGAAACTGATATAATGTAAAACATAAAATGCCTAGAGTGACAATTTATTACTTGAAAGTTCTAGACACGTTTTATTATAATATTATTTGATAAAGTTGAAACGTCACATTGCTTTTAAATTTATTAAAATTATCTAAAGAGAAATTAATGTAATGTTTTGTTTTAAATTAAATTTATACTTTATAAATGGTATTTTAAAATACAAGTTATAAGTGTAAAATATGTCTGGTAATACCCTATTAATAAATTATATTTGTATGCAAAATAATCAAAAATGAAAATGTTATTTTCATATTTCTCTTGACAATTTTTAGACGCATGGTTTATGTACATGAAATTTTGCTTACGCATATTGTTACCACGTTAATTTTCTCTCTTTAAGCGCAAGTATTATAAAAGTTGGAAAATAATATTGCTTTGAAGATTTTGTTTTGAAGTTTCATTTTCAGTGAGAATCTCATTATTATTTTTTTTTAATTTGCGCTTAAATATTTATTCGTTCTAACTACTTATTAGGAGTATGTTGTTCAAGAATCAAATCATTTTAAATACATATGTTTTAAAAATATGTTTATTATAAATCTCAAATAATATTAAGTGCCTTGCGTACCATTGTGTTTTAACTGTTTTCATATTTATAAATACACTCTATAATAATAATAAAAAAAAAAAAAAAAAAACGATGACGCAACAAGAAGGAGTTGTCCGATTAAAATGAAATTAAGTATGCAGAGACGTTTTGACCGAACATGAAAATGATTAAAATTTGCTGTCCAATGTATGAATAGTGAGAATTACAGAGCATTTGGAGCTGCGAACTCAGCAGGTTTACATAAGAAGCGATTCCTAATCTAATGGTCAAATTTTCTGTTGTATTGCGATTTAGGATACCTTTCAATGACTGAAAAAATACCATGCCGCATGATTCGAGCTCATTACAAACAATCGTCAAAGTTTGCTAGAGGTCGTATCATTTAATTGAAAGAGGCAGGGTGAGCAAATGGAAGAAACGCTCTTCATATGTTTCGAAGCGATGTAGTGATTAGAAAATGCTGACAAGAATGGGTGGATAAAGGCACATTTCAGTGTCATGATGGTAGCAATCGAAGTATGGCCACAACAGATTGGAAGGACAGAATGATTGTCAGATATGCTGTCACAGCATCTGATTCATCGTTATCAATCATCAGACGTGAGACCCGCACACGAGTGTACACCATGATCATTCACAGACGGCTGATAAAGTGAACTCTACGCTCGTACTGACCACTACGCTACCTGACACTCACGCCTGCATACTGTCGAGCCAGATTACAGTGGTGCATGGCTACATTAGGGGGGAATAATGCTGACTGAAGACGTATAGTGTTTGGTGACGAATTCCGCTTCCAACTGTCTCCTGACGGTCATCGAAGACGTGTCTGGAGAAACCCAGGGTAGCGTGCAGATCCTGCTTTCAATATTGCATGCCACCCAGGTCCTCAAAAAGAAGTTATGATCTGGGGTGTGATTTCCCATGATAGCCGAACCCCTTTGGTCGTCATTAGAGGCACACTTACTGCACAGCGCTACATCGACGACATTCTGAGACCTGTTTCTCTACCGTTCCTTTTGCAAACAAAAATGCATGTACAAAACTTTCCTATTCGTCTATTTTAATCTCCAACGGACAATTCCTTCTTGGTGTGTCGTTTTTTTATAGAGTATATATATATATATACATAACAAAATGTAAAGAAAATCATAGTAAATATTTATCGCCTCTAGTTTTAAGGAATTACATTTTACGGTGGTATAAAAAAGTGATAAATTTTTCCTCTTTTTTTAAGATACCTTATTTTTAAGGGCATACTTTTCCCATTAGTCTTTCATTCACTTTCATTATAGTTATATTGACAGGTAAACAAGTTCTGTTTACCTGTTAATTTTATGAACCTCATTAACTCCTGAAATTAGTAAATATTAAGATTAATCTGAAGAAGAGAAACTCTCTAAATCCAATTAACGGTCTCTTTTTGCTAAATCACATTTTATAATGCACTGAACTCTTCGCTCTTCTTGTGATATATATAAATTAATTTGAACCAAAGAATAATTTGAATTCCCAACAAAAAAAAAAAAAAAAAAAACTTGCATATTCAGACTGGGGACTGAATTGTGGAGTTAAACTAGTTTTATGGTACCAACCCTCCCCCAATGCATCTTGTTGGGTAAAATTAGATTACTCGAAAATTAAAGTTGTAATTTAAAGAAAAGAAACAATAAACAAAGAAGAAAAACTGAATGGCGAGATATCTTAAGTACTAATTATTTTCAAAAATAAAAAAAAAGAAATTTTCTTTATCCAATTAAAACTTATCCATTTAAAAATATCCTTTTAAAATTATCCATTTAAAATTATCCAATTAAAAATATCCAATTAAAAATTATTCAATTAAAAATTATTCAATTAAAAATTATCCAATTAAAATTATTCAATTAAAAATTATTCAATTAAAAATTGAAGATATTTTTCGAAACAATAAAACATTATAATTAAATATTTCCAGATAAAAACCTTAAAAACTACATACCCGAAACCTTAATTTTCATCGAAATTCAATTCATAATTTATAGTTGTAAAGACAAAGATTCTAAAGATCATATCTTTGACAAGTGATCATTAATCTGAGTGTAATAGGTTAAGTAACTTTTTAAGTGATGCTGTCCACTACCATGCACTGTTGCCAGATAAATTTTGGAAGTCAATAGTACTTAACTAATTTGAGTATAAAAAGTATCAATGTAGAATATTTAATAAAAATCCTCCAATACACCAATCATGACCAGAATTTGAAAAATTTTTATGATCATTTTGAATGATCAGAATTTTATTTGTTATAATTATTTAAAATCCAATTGAGTGAAATATGTGTGTGTAAATGTGTAAAAATACAGAAATATTTCTAAATATCTTCAGAACTAGACCACTAACTAGCTGACTTTGTAATCCTAATGTTGTGTGGTGGATTTGTTTTGAAACGAAAGTCCAAAAATTCATGAATATCCCGAAAGGCAATAACCCCTATGTACAAGAACATCTTTTTGAATAAGTCACCATTCTGAAAGATATTAGATTAAGCTCTTATTCTAAGTTATAATTATTAAAAATACATACAAATCAAATCATATCAATATGCTTGGGACACACGCACGCACGCACGCACACACACACACACACACACACACACACACACACACACACACACACACACACACACACACACACACACACACCAGTGTGTGTGTGTGTGTGTGTGTGTGTGTGTGTGTGTGTGTGTGTGTGTGTGTATGTGTGTGCGTGTGTTCCAATCATCAGAATTATAATTCGCAAAACATCAAATATAATAAGATAAATAATTTATTTACAATGAAAAGGTGGACGAAAAAATTTAAGAAAAAAGTACGGTGTTAATAAATGAAACATTTTATTAATTCAAATAAAAATACAATAATTAGGCTTACGTCTCTTTTAATTATACAATTAAGCAAGCATTTTTCCATTAAAAGAATATTTTTTTTGTCAATATATCATTTTCTAACAATTTTTCTCATTTCTGCTCATGATGGTATTTCTTAAGGATATTAAATATTGACTTCTTCTACAGACATTACGGCTAAAAGATGCACAGATAATGTTCTCTTGAGCTATATGTTTTCTTCTCTCGAAGTGCTGTTGGTCCTAGCATCATATTTACAATGATAACGCGCCTTGTTACCATTACAGTCTGATCGACTACTTCCTTGAAACGAAAAATATTTAACGCATGTCATGTCCTGCTGACATACTTGATCTGAATCCTATAACGCCTGTGCGGGATATGCTTGGAGATAACTTGCAGTCCTTTCGCAGTCACCATGCTCCGTTCCAGAACTAGGAAAGTACTCTTCAGGACGTTTGGAATTATTTGAGATTACCACTCATTTGTAGTACCACAACAAGTATAATAAATCGTCTTTCAGCGTGCCTGGCTGTCAGAGGTGAACACGCACTTTATTAAACTGCTGCATCTCTTTTCATTTCATATATTTTTCAATAAAGTTTGACTCTCTTATGTCCAATTTTTTTTGCTCTGATTATTTAGGTAATAAATGTGAATATTATCATTATTTCGATTGTTGTTCTTATTTAAAAAACGTTTCACACTCGAATATCACGGTTCGGGCCATTTTAATTTCTTTCATTATTCACATAATTATCAATGATGCTCAACTTTTAGACCAGAACTTATTAAGAACTTAGTTCTTTGAAAATAAGTTCATTCAAAATGTAAGCATTGTACATGCATGTAATTTTTTTTTTGTTTTTGTTATTATATCAGTATTGGGAGACATTACCTGAAAATGGTCTGCTCAAAGGTAACAAGGTAGCGTTAATATATTGAAATAATAATACATCTCTTGTAAATGTAATACATCTCTTGTAAATGTAATACATCTCCTGTAAATGTAATACATCTCTTGTAAATGCAATACATCTCTAATAAATAAAGTCTAACTAATTTGAGTTTAGAATTTTACAATGCATAAAATACTATTTTTGTGTTAAATAACGTAGTTGTAACATGGGCTATTCGCGAAACTTCACTTCATTAGGGATTTCTTTCTGACCTTATATTTAAGTTTTTTTCCAACCAAATGTGTAAAAAGGTTGGTGAATTGAATATAAGGATGTGTTGAAAAGTTATTACAGCAGAAAGATTGTAAGTGTGTGAAAACAATAGTGTGCTGGAGTAAGTTGTGTGTCTCTGTGATTTATAGGAACTAGGACCAGGTGTTGTCTGGCTGAATTTTCCTCAATTTAGGCTAAAGTCATATTGGATCCGAGTATCTGGTTAAAAATAAACTTTGATATTTATAGTTTTCACGTTGAGGGACAGTGAATTAATAGAAAGCATTCTCCGTTATAGAAAATATCGTATTTGCTTTGAAAAGTAATTCACTACATTCTTGAATTCTTTTTATGTTTTATTTCAATTACTTTGTATGTGTTTGGAATTAAGTTGAAGACTTTAGATTCACTACTTGATTAATAATTGAGATATCAGATGAGTTAGGTAACATACATATGTTACTTGGATAGTACCAAAATAAAGGAACAATAGGTTTTAAATAAATAAAAAGATATTTTGATTGTAATTATATTCTTATAAATATTTTAATTTTCCAAAGAGATAAAAATGTGACTAATTTTTGAGCATGGGTATTTGGAAGAATTTACTTGATATGTGTATTTGATTGAAAGAAATACTTCGAAATTAATTTTGAAATTTTATTCTTTTTGTAATATAATATTGAAAGATTAATGCACAGCATTTGCATCTCACCCTTTAATTGAATTTTTCTTTATGAATTCCCCTATTCATTTTAAAAATATTGAATAAAGAACAGCACTTTTTACCAAATAATATGATTTTGGAGACGGATGGTTGTAAAAGATGAATTAAAGCTTTTGAGTAAAGATGATGGAGGTGTAAAAACGTTTACTGTAACAATTATACGTAAGCTATGTTAAAAATAGTGTACAAATAGATTGGTTATCAAATCATGGCTTAAAAGTTTTACATTTTTACTTACTGTTAGTGGTTAATGATTGAAATAAATATGCATTTAATGACGATTTTCTTAAAACCTAATGAATTTAATCGTATGAACGTATGATATTTAAGCATGTGGTACAGATACGAGAGATATTGGTAATAAATATTTCTAATTTGAACATATACGTGAAGTACTAAAAAAATCATTAGAAAAATTAAAAAGACGCTTTCTTAATAGTTTAAAAGAAAATGACTATCTGAAGCAAAATAAAAATAATAAAATATACAGGCTACTACAACTACAATACAAAACAAAAAAAATATTATTGATTAAAAAATTATCTAAGAAATAACAGAAAAAGAAAATATACATATATTTCTAAAATTAAAAATTGTATATATATATATATATATATATGTATGTGTGTGTGTGTGTGTGATAACTCATATATATTTACTTTGATTTTTTCATTTAAGTTTTCTTTCACTTTACAATATTATTCTATTTGAGCACTACACTCAAAGAAATGTACCAACCAAATGTGTAACGGTTTACTGCAGCTGCATCCTATATTTTTCAGAGTTGTTTGAACTGAATTCACTTTCTTAGGTTTAGCAGGTATATCAGAATTATAATTCATAAAATATCAAATATAATAAGGTAAATAATTTGTTTTCAATGAAAAGGAGGACGAAAAAATTTTAGAAAAAAGTACGGTGTTAATAAATGAAACATTTTATTAATTCAAATAAAAGTACACTAATTAGGCTTACATCTCTTTTAATTATATAATTAAGCAAGCATTATTCCATTAAAAGAATATTTTTGTCAATATATAATTTTCTAACAATTTTAAAGCAAAAAATATCCTTCCAACTGAATTTTACGGTAAGTGCTGCAACTGGAGTATCAACATTGTAATCTTGATTTCTCACTTCTTCAAAAATCATGACCAATTGGAAAAACTCTTTCAACTGTTGTATTAGTTCCAGGGCAGCACAATGTAAATTCAACAAGAATATCTAAATTTTCAAATGGAATGTGTTTATTTTTAAAATGGTTAAATATTTCCATCCATCTTTTGTCAATTCCAACATATTGATTTTCCCATTGTTCTAATTTATCAGAATTTAAATATACAATTAGACTTCTAATTTTGTCAAACAGACAATTGTCATCAATTTTAATATCAAGCATTTTTTTCGATAAAAACTCAACGCAATTAATAATACTTGCTTATATTATTAGCAATCAAGTCAAGAAACACCATTGAAAATTATTATTTCCAGTAAAATTTGTTTCAGAACATTCCTCGACATATTGTAAAGATGTTTGGTAAAAATTCTGTACTTTCTTGATACATTTTCAAATTATGTTTGGATTTGATTCCTCTAAATTTGTCAATTTCCTTTTTTTTATTAAAGGAATAAATATTTCCTCAAATGGGGATTTATATTGAAAGACAAAATCGCTCAAATTAAGACTAACTTATGTAACTAAAATATGTTCACCTTCAATTTTTTGAATCGTTTCGAGGAAAACAGATGCATGATTATGTATAAAATACATTATTATCTCCGATAATTCCTAATTGTAAAAAATATTCTAGAATTTTGGGACATTTGTCTAAACTTAAAAAATATGAGTGGAGTGACTCAAATAATTGTAAAACATGCTCTATAACAGGTGTTAAAGCAAACCATGTCGCCTTTGAATATCCTCAAAGTTTTTTTTTTCAACATTTGCGTAATAGTTTGACGTGGCATATCTGGCTAGAGAGATTACGAGATTAAATTTATAATATCAAAAAGGAGGAAACTTTTCAAGGAAGGACAGAATTTACAAAAAAAGGACTGTCCTTTCTTAAGGAGGGCGATTGGTTAACTAAATTTAAACAAATTCAACATATCAATGATAAATTTATACATTAATGTGTAAAACTATATATTTAAGGAAATTAATAAAGTACTAAGTGAAATTAATGTAACTGAAACAAAAATTATTATATTAATAATTAAACATACTAAAATTAACACTAAATTTAAAACAAAAACAACACTCTATCGAATAACTGAAAATTATAAGGGAAAAGCCAAGTAAAAGTGAAAGAAATATAAGCAAGTAAAAAAAAAGCAAAATTTAGACTAATGGAAATAATGTAATTAATACTGCTCCATACATTGGAATGGAACAATGTGTATTTATGAAGTAATTAATGATCAAATCCTCATGCTTTAATGAATTACATTATAATAAAATATGGCAACAAATTAAAAAAAATCAACAAATTTAGAAAATTAACCATAGAAAAGAGAAGAAAGTAAAGGTATTGCCAATATTATCAAATTTAAATAAACACTAGAACAAAAAAATATAAATAAATAGCTATTTACTAAACTGTGTAACCAAAACTATACGAAGACATATTAATTAAACAATTTTTTTTAAAATTAAACTAAGAAATTTATCTAAACTAAGAAAACACTCATAAAAACAAAAAGTAAAATGACCAAAGACACACCATATAATTAGTGTACAAAATCATTAAAGACAACTCTTATTATATGCAATTAATAATTATAAAACCAATTAAACCATTGAAACAAAATACAAATAAATAAAAAAAACTATCATTATAATAACCAAAATATTTTAAGAATAAGTAAAACAGTACAATATTCATAATAAGTCTACCACTACTCTCTCCATTAAAGAATTCATCGCCAAAGTAAACATTGAGTGATTGATTTAAAAGAAACCATACCAAGAATTAGATTAGTGTTTTTACAAATAAGGTAAATAACCAAAATTAAAATATTTAAAAAAAAACAATATTAAAAATAGTTAAAAAGCAAAGTTGACAATTGATAAGAAGAGATAAAATCTGTAAGAAATAAAATTGAACTCAAAAATAAATTCGAAGATGAGTCATCAGCTGTATTGAAAAGAAAACTATCTATTAAAAAAAAAACTTAATGTTGGAAAAAAAATAAAATAAAGAGAAAGAGATGGAAAAAATGAGTCAAACGAAAAACAGAAAGTGTTATATGGGATATAGAAAATCAATATAAATTATAGAAAAATTATTTGACAAGACTAAAGACAAATATGAATTTTGGTCAGATTTATAGATTTTTCTTTCATTTTAAATTCCTTTTTCAAAATTAATAGGATAACTTTGCACATAAAATATAGAAAGTATACAAACTATTTGAATTATAATACTAATAGGAAAATTGATTAATTTGCTGTTTTTAATTAAATAATTATATAAAATATTTTTATAAAAATAATTATCCTTAAATTACTATCAAAAGATGGATCTTTATTAATATGGAAATCTCTCTGTCTGTACATATATATATATGTGTGTGTGTGTGTGTGTATCTCTGAGTGTAATAGGGCATGCAATATCTATGAATAAATAAACTGTTACAATACATAATAATTTTATATCATTAATACATAATTTTCTAATTCGAGAATATCTAAATTTACTCGCATTTGTGTGGTTACCAAAGCGAAGATCTGTTATTAAACGCAACACTTATCGTTTTAATATATTGCTACGATCCTTTTAATTAGCAATTATCCAGTGTGTCATCATTACTCATAACCTACTTGCTCTAAATATCTTCGAACAGCATATAAATGCAAGTGTGGAAATTGGAATCGAAATTTAAAGCATGAAGCATGATTAAAGAGTTCACAATCCAGAACAAATGTCATTATAGTTTCTTGAGTGTATATGATACTTAATAATTAGAGTATATGATAGTTTTCAAAATGCTTAAATTAGTTACCATCACTTTTTTCTGCTGCATAAAAGTTCCATATATCGATGCAGAAGAAACATAAAAAAAATCGCAGTATGTTTCAAATATTTAAACAAACAAAAAATTAATTAAGTTTTCCGTGATTAAAAGACTTCTAGTTACTTACAATGAATAATGATCATTATAAAATTAGAATAAATTCATCTTTTATTATGATATTTTATAACAATTAGAAGTGAATAATTTATGATTTTAAGTTTCATCATTTTTGATAGTAATTTATTAATTATTAGTAATATGTTTAACAGAAAAAAACGTAAAAATTAAAGCATACATCAAAAATTTAATGTTTATATATTTTGCTTCATACTATTTATTTTTTTTAGTTTGAATAATTAAAGAAATCATTTTATCTTCAAATATGATTTTACTAATACACACATTCAGTAAATTATTACTTTCTAACAAGTAAGTTATTCTAATTAAAATAAAATTAATATTGTTCACATTAAAAGGTATAAGATAGTATTAAGAGCCTGAAAAGAAATTATATTTTAATTCTTAATCATTATTTTTAATTATTGTGTGTGCGTGTGAACTCAGTAATCAATACACTTAATATTTAATATATTTATGAATAATAAGTTTTTATACTGCTTCCCTGATTTAATATCTTGCATATTCCTATAATAGAGTTTTTCATAATTTTCAACATTTTTTTTTCATTCATAATTTGTTTCTTTTTGTATTATTCATCTGTTTTTTTTTTTACAGTTAAAAAAATTGTAACTAATTTTTGATGCTTCTCTAAGTATTCTATAGGTATGATTTGATCAGTAGGAAAGAATAATAAACTTTTTATGAAATTTTAGAAGTATGCTCTATTTTATATGTTTTACTTGATTTATATTTTTAAATTTTTTTTCCTAATTTAGAACTTAAGGTATAGAGAAAAAGCATCTACCTGATTTTGACTAAATAAATTCTGGTCCATTATGTAATCATAATTACAGAGATGATTTTTTCCTGTACCTTCAGTACTCTACAAGAAAAAAAAATATTAATTCAAGCACATTTTGTACAGATATCGAAAATACGGCAACAGCAAAATATATCTAAATAAACTCAACGGGGCTTACAGGTTTAATCCATAAGATTTCTAAATTAACGAGGAATACAATTTCGAGCTGTTCTCAACACCTTCAATAAAATTAAACTCCTTATACTCCAAGAAACGTTTTTTTTTCTTCTGAAGTTTGAACAGGCAAACTAAAAGAAACTGATAAAAAATAAATGCAAATTATTGGACATTAATTTTTATACATAAACCAAGTTATCTTTCTGAATAATGAACATATGTACTGAATTTGGGTAGCTGAATATTTAATCCTGCTTTTTAAATCTTATAAACTCAACTTTTAGATTGAAATGAAAATTTACTGCAAGAACTTATATTATCGAATTTTTCTGAAAACTTTTATTTATCAAAATTTCTAGTTAAATATGCAGTTTGTATATATGAAGAAAGAAAACAAATGAGTCGTCTTGCAATTATTTTTTAAAATAAAATATTGGTGTATGAAACTTGAATATGAAACAGTTTGATATCTTTTATTATAATGAATGTATCTTTTTTCTGGGGAGATACATTGTATAACATCTCCCTATAATCTAACTCTTCCATTTTCTTAAGCTAAAGTTCTCTATCTTTCTAACAAATATTTCAAATTTCGGTACATTAAAATTGTCACCAACTTTAAATTCAATCACTGATTGATTTATTCAATTAGGAGAAATGTTCATCCTCCCTCAAAATATTTACTAACAAGTTGTACGTCTCGGCCAGAGCATATGATTATGTAGTTACGGCGAATTTTTAATTTCAAATTCTACAAAGGAGGATTGGTTCCTTGATCTAGTGATATCAAAACATATTCACACTTGCACCTAATTATATATCCCGCATACTATTCAATTCTTTCTCATTCCTACGTTTTTATCAACACTTGCATAACTTACTCGTATATATCCATTTTTCACAATCAATTCATTACACATTTTAGTCTAACGACTTTGACTAGATCAAGTTTCATTTGAATGTATCAATGTTTTATTTATCAAAATTTACTTAATAAAGAATTCCCAAAATAATTAATAGATGAACGCAAATAGTTCATCTTTAAAATAGAATGTATCACTTTGTGGTTCATATTGCGCTTCATGATTTCATAAAGGATGCAATACTCTACTGGTACACCTTAATATTTTATGAATTAGATTAATATTAGTTTCCAATGTGAATTAGTGCCTTTATAAGATAAGAAATATACAAATAAAGCTCAAAAGTTAAATAAAAAATCTATAACACTTAGATATTTTATATTATTTCTCCACTCTTATACATACTATATAACTTAAAAGCATTCTGATATATGTTTGAAAAATACTGTTTATGGTGTAAAATGATTTCTTTAAATGCTCTCACCTGCGATGCTTGTTATATTGATGATTTGAAACTTAATTGTAGAGCTTAATACATTTTCAAATGTACTTTTTACATCAGATATTTTTGCTGTCTTACATAATTTTAACAACATTTAAATGGCATTACAACGGCTAAACTAATAATTGAATCCTTTCTAAATACACTGTATATTAAGAACAGGATGTGTAGTAATATCGTAATCAACATCAAATATTTCGCTTTTTGTTCTTGTATCATTTTCATTTACAGAAATTTTTCTCACTTCACCAGAAACTTCCTAAGATGTAGGTAAAGCAGCGTCATTCAAAAATATTGGATCTGTCTTTTTTTCAAAAGTAAAATACAGCCTTTACAATTGTTTTAACTCCACTTCTCTAGTATAATCACTATATGAAACTCTCATACTAATATAACCAATGAAATGAAGCTAGCTTCATACTCATTTGCCCCAAAGGTCATCTTTTCTCATATGACTTGGTTGCACTTCCTCTGATTTACAAATAATTTTGAAACAGGTTTAAGGCCTTGCAAATTTTTAATAGATCTTATAGATTATAATTTTTTTTCTGTTGAATTATTCAATTTTTTTGCAGGTTATTAAATGAAAAAAGAGAAAACAATTTTAAAGAGTCTTCTTGACCAGAATAATACCATTAGTATGATTTTCGATTATATGCATAAGATAAGTGACACAAAACGTTACTTAAATGAATAATTATACATGGCTTACACAAACCAAGGGATATAATTTCATATTGATAGTTAAGTACCATGACTTTTATATACAATTAAAAATATCAGATTTAATAAAAAAAAGCAAGGTAAAAAAAATCTAAATTAAAAAGAAAGTGCTAATTTGAATTTTAGAAAAAAATTGTGTACATTAAATATTTTCTTTTAAGACTTTCTAAGAAAATAACATTTTAGGAATGATATTTTACTAATATAATTTTTTAATATAATTTTGAATTTTTATCGCTTTCATTTGTTGGATTTATTAATTTTTTTCAGCATATATTATTATTTTCTTCTACAAAAATCAATCAATATTTCAAGCTCCTACCTCATTTTTTTACTCTTCACATGATATCATGAAATAACTCTTAAAAATATCAGATCAGTTCAATGTAATCCTAATGAATGCCGTCTGAGCAGAAGACTTTTACAAATTTTCTTTAATAATCTTATTTGATATAAACACCAAGACATCCTAAATAGGTGTGTCTTTTTGGAATAATTCCTATTTGATATGTTCTATTAGAAATAATTATCACTTCACTCCATGTTTTTGTACGTGGGGGCTTTTATACGTGATTGGACAGCAAATATTTTTCACAAGAAATCTACTAATTTGAAGAATTTAGTTTACTTTATGTTTGTGATTGTTTATTGAAGTCAAACTTTGTGGCAACACCAGAACTATTGACAACGGATTTCGTAATTTTGAATCTCAATCAAGTGATGAGGGTGACACCAGAACTTGCACCTTCATCTCCAAACTTCCACATCATGCAAACAAGAAGATTTGGGACCTCGACATATTTAACGCGCATCATTCATTCTCCATGGAGGGTCTTAAGTGGCTTCAGGGATCACAGCTCGATGCATAACTGCGATCATGACCACTTGGCTACCGTGGCTAATATTTTATTTTTGTTTGGCATATATTCAAAGTAAAATTTGTTTTTTCTTTTTTGCAACGAGAAAATTATTTTATATTTCAATACTTCTTATAAAAATATCAATGCACGCACTGTTTTGATTCCACAATAATTTGAGTGAATTGCAAAAATTACCATTTACTTATTTTTACAGGAAAATGAACAAAAGACACTAACATATTTTCTTTGCGTTGCTGAAATAAACTATCAAAACTATATTCTGAAGAAATGCTTGTCAAAGTTTCTACTTAAAACGATATAAATAATTTCTAATTATGAATAAGTAGTGTATTAGTGGCATTTGAATTCAAAACAATGTCACAAATAAATTTTCTAGAGCATATTTTAACTTATAAAATATATTTATCTCCAACAAAGTGTCTTCCTAAATTTTTTCAAAAAAGAAGGAGTGATAATACCCCTTCAGACGAGAATTGTTTACAGTAGACAAACAGACCCATTCCGCTCAAAGTATCAGAAAAGATTAAAGTTGAATTTTTGATCTTGGAAAAAAGATGAATTCAGGAGATTCTACTAATATAGCATCGATCAGATCAGAGAAAGACTCAAATACATACCGTATGCAAATCTTCATTGAAGAAAATACATTATTCTTGGTTGCAGTTAATTGGTTCATCAACACCTCAACAGGATACTGACTGCAGAGAACGTTATTCTTTAAAAGAGTCACGACTACAATGATTCGTATAATTATTGTGGTAACGTTGTTCGGTTTGGCTTTGTCGATATCAGAAGGAAATAAGCATATGTAAAATTCGAGCTATTTATTTAACGTTATGTCAAATGATTGAATATTTCACAATTAATATGCAGATTCTACCTAGAGGAGAATTCCAATGAGCTAAATTCCATTAAAAGAGAAATGAAAAATAAAGAAATGTCTTGTCTATAAACGCAATGCATTTCAAGGTTCATCATACAAAGGCACTTTGTCTATGCCTGAATTGAAGCAAAATTATGTTGTAAACTATGAAATTTGAAATATGCATGTGCAATGAAATTATATTTGTTACAAAATATTACATTTATAATAAATTATACTTGCTGCTACATGTAAAAATAAATAAATTTTTCTTTAATTACATAAAATCAAGAAAAATTGCAATTTTACATGTGAATCATTTTAGAAATTAAAATACCGTGTCTTAGAAATCTTAATTCATTATAATTCTTTCTTGCGTATGATTTAGAAGTTGTATAAATTTAAATCTAAGACGATTACACTGACGGATAATTTTCCAAAAGTTATAAACTAAATATATTTAATTTATTAATTTATTATATATTTGAGCTCCTTAAAGGAAATTTGCATTTGAAATATAAAATCAAACATTAAGAATAATTTTTAAATTAAGGAAAAAGGAAAATAAATAAAAGTTTTTTTTAAACAGATGATCTGTGTTTTGAACAAAAAATCTTTAACCGGATTTTAATAAATCAATAAAATGCTAAATTTTCAAATGCTCTTTTTTCACAAAAGCTTTGAATGAATCAATTTTTTAACTTATTTTGAATGTAATAATACTGTTACTGAATTTGAACTTTAAAATATAAGAGTGATTATGTGTAGTTAATTACAAGAATGATGCTCAATTGATAAGAATATTTAATATAATAATATACCTTTTCGGTTGTAGGTATTTCACATTAGAAAAAACCTGCTAAATTAATTACAATATTAAATCATTAGACAGAATAGAAAAGTAGCTATATTGTGTTAGTCTGATAATAATAAATTTACTATGCATTGCTTATTAAGTATAGAAAAATGTTTCAGTAGATTTTAAAATACTTTATAATTTAAATCAGTTTTACATAATTTGTCATATTTTAAACATACTCGGAATGTTTAGAAACAATAAAACGAAGGATTTAAATATGAATATTCATGAAATTATATTTAAGAATATAAATTCCTGGAAGCTTTAGTAAAATAATAGAAATGTTTCTATTATTTGTACACGTGTCATTGTTATTTAAAATCATTCTTCACATCATTAAGACTTGTATAATTGAACCAAGAGGTGAATAGTTCTTGAAATATATGAGATGTCTTAGACATGAATTATTGTAAAGAAGTTCATTTTAATTAACAGCTTCTTTTCAGAAATATTTGCAAAACTCCAAATGGCTGTATAAATCATTTTTTAAGAATAATTGTATTTAATTTTTCAAAACGTTTCTTGTTTAATATTCTTTATCAGGGTTAGTTTGATATTTTCTTAAGTAGAGGAGAAAATACTTTGTAATGTTACTACTCCAAATAAACTTATATATTTTATTTATGGCATACCCTTAAATATTTGACTGTTTTAATTACTAAAAATAATTGGTACAAAAGAAACACTTAAAATTTACACATTTAGTACTTTACACTTTTAGATATAGTATGCATTTACAAACAATCCATTGCACATTTTAATAGTGCTATATATGTCTTCATAAAGTAATACGAGGTAATACTAACGCATATTTGGCGTGATGTAGGTAAAATTATTTAATTTATTCATAAATATGAATATGAAAAATATATTCCATATAAGAAAGACGTTTATGAGTTTCGATGTATTAAAATAAAAGCAGACTGTCATAAGCATTTTATAGAAAGACAGGAGAGGAATTATTATGGATCATAATTTAGAAAAGAATAAGATATTTCTGATAAAATTTAAGACAACCTAAGCTGTTGTCCAATAATATAATATTTGAAAAAAATAACAACGGTCTTTTATTATAGTCATAACGAACGAGATACTGGGAAACTATCCAATAATCAATCTTGCGCCATTATTTGATCTCTTAATAAAGAGACAGGGTCACATTTAATTTCACTTTTAAGCGAAAGGCAAAGAGAAACGTAGTTTAATCAATGTTGACACAGAGACCTTCATTCCTATCAATATTTATACAGGATCGTTGATCCGGATGATATTCTAATGGACTCTAAAGCCTAATCCTTGAGAAGCGAATGAAACAAGAAACTAAATACAGAGCGAATTTACTGTGCCAATGAAACATGCGATGCATTTTCTGATACCTAATACTTATTAGACTTCCGAGAAACTGCCTGCCTGAAGTGAATTTTCAGTTATTGACCAACAAGATTCCATTTGAAATCTTTCCAAATATTCTCGTGGATTTTGAAATTGATTTTACGGGGTTAAAAGTGTTTGTCTTACTCCATTGTAGATTTGAGAATCGTAAATCTGGTCTGAGTTTCCAATTCCATATTTCACATTAAATGTTAATTTCTTCTTTCAAGAGCCGCATATACATTATCATTGACATGACAGATTTTGAAAGAAATATCAGATACAATTAAAGAGGTTTTACCTGCCGTGTAGATGACGGTTGAAAAGCAAATGAAGCAATCATGAATTTGAAGTGCTAAAATGCAGTAAATAAATTATTTTAATGATTTTATGCACCTGATTATTGATAAAAAATGCACTGTATATTTTAACTATAGTAATTTCTTTAAATAGAACAACGAATTGACACTGTTCTTATTATTTTAATTAAAAGTTCCTTAAAAAATTATTCTTGAAATAATTGATAAGTATAAATATAATATTTTAAGAACTCTCTCTCACACACACGCACACACACACACACACTCACACTCACACCATATATATAAATATGTTCACCTATATTACAAAGCGTGAATTTTAATAAAGAATGTCTAAAATAAGTTATTCATATCATGCTTTTTTTTTAAAAAAAATTCTTCTTGGTGTAGAAATTTACAAAATATTATATCGATTTATTTGATCGGTCTTAATTATTAAAAAGCATTAACCACCCTTGCAAAAAAGAAATATTTCTGGCACAGATTTCACTCATCACATTATTTGATCAGTGAAATAATCAAAGTAAAAACAAATAAATAATCAAAGTAAATACAAATAAATATGAGCAGTTGAGTGGTGAATTAGAAACGAATAATAACTGTCTCACAAAAAAAAATGATTCATTTTATTAAAATCGTACATAGGAGCAACGTAAAAGCTAGTAGTGGACCTTGTTATATAAGCCACGTTCAGGTCACGAGGATAACACCTAACATGACATCCCTGTCTCCAAATTTCATCCACTCCGCATACGAGAGGACTTAGAGACTTGACATATTTAACATGAATCAGCTCCGTTACGCTGTGGGTATTTAATTATAACTAATAAAGAATTGAAATACATACCAGCTAAGCTATAGCTATACATACTAAATAACATAACTTAAGGTTTTCCAGACATAAATTCTTTTTAATTGAGAAACTTACTCTAGATTTGTAATACATAAATATAATTCGTCCATAAGATTTATCTTCGATGAAATGAATAAATAAATATAACACTAAAGGAAATATATAGAATTTATTAAAATATGACTGAAAATCATTCTTTTTTTCCTATCCTGTTTAAAAAATTAGAAATTAAAACACCAAAATATTTTCTTAAAAAATCAAATAATCAAATTCTTAATATCGGTAAAATTCAAGTTCAATTACATTTGATCTTGAATTTTTAATTTTTTGTAAGATTTATTATTTAAATTTTGAATGCTTATTAATAATGTTTTTCCTTTCGTTTAAAAATAAATTTTTAATCACAATCTGAGTGTAAGATTTGGCATTGAAAATATTGTTAACGCTGTCTAGTTTTCTCGAAGTCATAATTAAAATTGGCAGTAATGTATATGAAAAAAAAAGAAAGAAAACTTCTGATTGCGGGGTTTCGAAAAAAAATTATATTTAGCGTTCTCCAATTATTTAAAGGTTGAAAAATATGGAACCTTTAATTTAATTGGGACAGATTTTTTTAGTAATAAACAGCTATCAATATATGTATTAAAAACTTTTTACCTTTCCATTTATCACAATAAGCAGTAACTAAAACTAATATACAAGCTTCACACACACATTTAATATAAATTCGTAGATCAAATAATTTTTTTTTAATGAAAGGAAACTGGTTGATTAAAGAAATTTTTTTTAAATAAACTTAAAATATATTTAAAATGTACACGAAATAAATTAAATATTGAAAATTAGAGCAGTGTGTGACTACTAATAACCAAAACTATTTTCCAACTTTTGCATGCAGTTCTCAGAAAAGAGTTGAGCCAAAATTTAATTTAAGCGCGTGAGAGAGATTTATGCTACCACCTGCGACTGACGTTGACTTATATTTAAGATTTTTCTTGTTATAAATCCTAAAGTTTTTCGATATATTGGATTCATCTCGGTTTAATGAATTTTTAGTCTGATCCATCAAAACAAAGAAAAGCTTAAAATAAATAATAACAATGAATTGTTTCTGTAAAAAAAAATTCTGAGCTTTGTGCTTACGATTTATTTCTTTTCAAGATAAGACATGTGTTAATTTTAAAAGGTGTACAGGTAGAATTCAAATATTAAATCAAATAACATCCAGAATTATATCCATCTGAAGGAAAATTACTTAATATTCATTGTAAAATTAGTGTATCTTATATCATACTTTATATTTTTACTAAATGAGATATTAACAACTCAAAAATGTTTAATTTTCAAGAAATTTACATCAAATATTTTATGTTAAGAACTAGATAATATTAAAAGAAGTTATTGTTATTTTAACTAAAACACCTTCTATTTTAATAAGTACTATTTTTAAATTTATTGTGTTTATTGTTATTTCTTTAATCAGTGTTCTAAAATAGGTGAAATTCCAAAACGAAGAATATTATACTGATGTTCATCAAACATGATTATATGTAAAAAATTAATATTTATTTAATGCTTTAAATTGTTCCTTGTTATTCAGTTACACATATCAGCCATTGAATCTCTAATATAAACGCGTGAAAAAAATAATTAATATTTTTCATTATTCTTGATTTCCCCTTTTATAAGCTAGTTATCTCATGCTATAAGATCCCCGTGAAAAGTTTCTTTTTAGAGAAAAAAGAATGTTTAAAAACCTTTTGTTCAGTTGTCTAGGCTCCTTATTATTTTTGTAACTGGATATACTCGATCTTTTATAGAGAAGCATTATTTCTGTTTATTAGTATTATTGCTCATAACCAACAACATTTTTAAAATACTTTTTTTGAAAATTTATGGAGGTACTTGTGTTTTCTTTAAGTAAATATTTGGATTCCCTTTTTACATAGATGGTTTTTATTTCATATTTACAAAGATGCCTTTCTTCTTTTCAAATGTTAAATATATAAAAATTTAGCAACTTTTAGTGAATTCAGTGCTTTAATCAGAAAACACTGAATTTAATCAAGAAGAAAACTAAAAAATTTATCATCACCAAAAACAAAATCAATTATAAAAATAATAAATAAGTAAACTATTAAATTTAATTTGCTCAAATCATTTCACACTTGCTTTGGTTTCTTGAGCTATTTTATTATTTACTTATTATTTCATTATGTTGAAAATTTTAACAAAATCTTAAATTTTATTCAAATTATTATATGAATAAAACCTTAAAATGATATCATTTATCAGCTAAAATAATACTTCTAAACAAATATTTTCATTTTGAAGCAGATATCATAAAAATAATTTTGGTAAATGCATTTTTTAGGTTCATGTAAAATTATTTTTCTTGTAAAATTGAATTTTCATATGTTTGTAAATGAGAATTAATGTAATGCTACAAATTAATTTGCGAGTAATTAATATTTCAAATCAGGATTAGAAAAATAAATTTCTACTTTTTTCCATGAAAACAACGTATTGAAATGAAACCTTGATAAATAACCAGACTCATTAATTTTTTTAATATTTATAGGTGATTGCGGAATATATAATCAATTTATATATATATATTCTCGAAATTAGATGGATATCTTATTTAAGCGTCTAATAATTTAAACGGAATTAAATGCTAGTTCATTCATCATAACCTATTACTAAATTTATGTAAGAGTTATGGTTATTTTACTTCATTTGAGATTACTTTGGTAAATGAATTCTGTGAAAGTTTTTTATTAATTCTAATGTAAAGGGTAGAAGATTCTTTATATATATGAATATCTGAATGTTCTGAAGTGCTACTAACCTTTATTTTATTATTTATATTCGTATTAAACTTATGGCTTTATTTTTTGTGAATATTGGTGGGTTAGCTGTTTTTTCGGAAATGTTTAAATGTTTGCTTTTCTTTTGCATAGTCTTGCCAAAGTGACTCATTTTCCTTAGAAATAATAATCACATGAAATTTTAGGTAAAAATATTATGCTTGCTAAAACAAATTATTTATAATAAATTATTTAATAAGTCATGTGAAACAAATAAGAAATCAGCTATATACAAACATTTATATATAAAATTAATTTTTTGAATAACGTATATATAAGAAATTGTACAGATAAATGACTATCTAATGTACTATTACTTAAAACAATAATTGAATCATTTAAGTATTTAAAAGCCATAAAATGTGATAAAACATTACAACTGTTATTAAATATTCAACCTTATAAAATATATGCCACTTGACACAATGAAATCAAAACAAAAAATAACAATCGGACTGTTTATTCTTTTATTTAAACAGAAAAATAATCTATCATATTTGGGTAATAATCTTATTAATCATAATTTCAGCAGTTTATTAGATATAAAATGAAAATTCATATAATCTGTTCATTAGTAATGTCAACTGACAGAAAAGCCTCAAAAGCTTTTCTGTTAATTGAGGAAGCTAGAATAAAAAGCAGTTTTCTGTAAGAAATCATTTTGTTTTTAAATTGACACGCACATATGTAAAAGTTTTTATTTAATGTTTAATCCTTATTGAAACATTTACTACTTCCTAAAATGTTGTCAAATAACTATTTCACAGTCTACATTTTATTACATAAAAATTTGTCACATTTTTGTCAAAAATTTGCCAATTTCAAAATTTCGTTACAGTTCAATTTTTATATTTAAGAAAAATTAGAAACTTATAAAGATTCCAAAAACCAAGAAGATTTTTAAATTTAAAAAGTTTCAATACATAATATTCTTAATCGCTTATCATTCAATTAGCTTTACTTTTGAGAAAAGCGGTTTTTATTAATACTACGTTTTAACTACAAATAATCTTGGTACACATTGACATTTGTTCAATGTTTAATAATTCTAGGAAGTTAATGTTTTCCTTATTCGAGTAGGATAATTGTCGTAATAAATACAGCGCCACTTTAGTTTGATAGCATATATACTTAAATTAGTTACACTGTTTCAAATGCTATTCAAACATACACTCTAATGTTTATACACTGTCTGAAGATAATCAGAACAAACTACTGAGGGTTAATTAAAGCAGACTTGATAATAACTAATTAAATCGTATAAAGGGAACATAAATATACTCATTAATTACAGTTCTGCTTACAAGCGAACTTTTCAAGTAAATTTAGATGTCCTATAAGATGAATGAAATAGCAGAATCATGTGTTAATACAGTGAAATAATGTTTAATATAATAATGTATGTATAGCAGGAAGTAACCGGAATTAATTCAGTTATTCTAAGTGCATTAAAATAATCAACTTGATCGATTATTATACGGCCAAGTAAGAAAAGATGATTCCATAACTTCTCTCCCCCCGCAGTCACTTCATTTCTTTCAGTAAGGACACATTTAAAATTTAAATTTGCTTAGTAAAAGAAATAATTTCTATAATGAATTGCACAATTAATTAATAATTCATAAGTTATGTATTATTCAATGCATTTGTAGCAGTGAAACACATAGTAGTTTATTACATGTTAAGCCAGCCTTGATTTTAATCTTTCTTGACAAAAAATATCACCCATATGCACGAAAATGCTAGAAGGGAACTAAATAAACATATTTCAATTGAATGAACATAAAGACATTTTCATGCAATGAAAACTTAGTCATAGACAAATATTTTTCCTGTTACATCATTTCTTTAAACGTGATTTTCAATTAAAGATCGTAACAGAAACCAGTTTCAAAATTATTCCAAATATATTAAGTTCTAAAATGAGTAATGAGAACAATGATTTGGAGAGAAATTTATTTTCATATGGGAGGATTTATTTTTGCCGAAAGAACTTCAATAAGAGGTCACACAAATAGCCATTACTTTATTTAAGTCCCTTCACAGTTCCTTTTCTAGGGAGAATGGCGAATTTTATTTACGTGGAAACTTTTTTTAACCTCCGAGGGAAATTTTAAAAATATACAAATTTGAATAGCAAAAGGGTTTTATTACCAGGAATGAAGTACAACTAAAGTTTCTTTTCCATATAGTCTTCTTGAAGAATGAGACATTTATCATTCAATTGGACGAGTTTTTCTATACCCTCAAAACATAAGATTGCCACCAGCATTTTGAGAATGGTCTCTACTACTCCTTGAAGCTTTTCATTGGTGCGAATGAGTTGTCCTACAAGATATCTTTTCAGCTATTGAAATAGAAGACAGTCAACTGGTGCCAGATCAGAGCTGTATGTTGGGTGAACGAAAACTTCCCTTTGAAATGTGTCAAGAAGCAGTTAGGTTACCGTAGAAGTATGTGGTAGTGCATTGTCATAAATCAAAACAATTACAGAAGACAGAATGACTTCTTTTTGTTCTGAATGACTCTCTATAATTGACGTTATGTCTGAAAACACACGTTTGTGTTGATCGTAGTCTCCTGATTCATAAATTACACGAGCACCACACCTTTCTGATCCCCCCAAAAAAATCTCCTCTTTTGTGAAAGTTTCTTTAAACTTTTTATGTTCATTCAGAAAATGTATGTATACCTGTTCTGTCAACTGTTCTTCTAATTCTGGATCGTCATAAAGTATCCAAATTTGATCGGCTGTGAAGATTGATTTAAAATATTTTCACCCTCATCCATGTGACAAAATTTAATGCTGATGTCTTTCGCATTGCTTTCTAGCCATTGGATAATAATATGAGAAACTAAATTTTGCAAATGTTTCGGCAGTTTTAATGCTCCATCACGATCGCATGAAGCGTTCACCTTGATATGTCCGGAAAATCCACACACAATTCAGTAATCATACACTTCCGCCGAACCACACGGTTAACTCACTCAACGAAACTTTCAACTAGGTAAATACTTGCGTCCTTGTCCACCTTCATCATGGGCATCAGTATGACTATCAAAAAATTCTCTGCACTCAACGCCATTTCTGATAAAGTTTGCAGCATAAACGTTATTCAATCTCTGTTAAATTTTATACGAAATTTCTGTCTTACCAGCAAACAAATAATGACTGCGTAATTAATATTTGGTTGGAGATTCATACACACTGGCTGTGTTAACGAACCTTTAAATCAGCTCTATATAGTGGTTTTTTATGTAACTTTGACAGTGACGTATGTTATAGTCAGGATGCGGCGCAGTTCGGTTAGATGTGCTATACTGTGGATCCACCTTGTATAGCCCAGCTGGTCGATTAGCAGCGTTATGGCAAGTTGAAAATAAATAGTGAGAATATATATCCTATCTGTAGAGCATGATTATTTTTAAGATTACCTCAAAGCAATGCAAACAGATCATCTTTTGTAAAAGAGAAGAGCTTAAGCACAGATTACTTAGTCAAACAAAAAAATTATCCCGATATTAATACCTAATCCGAATGTAACTTATACGATAGCTCATTCTACTATATGTTTAAAATGAAGGGACATTAACTAGTGTACATTTTTTTTTACCAAGGAGCAGTATACATCCATACGCTAATTCCGTTTTTCTCCTGCCAACTTATTATAGCGGTATTTAGGCTTAACTTGTCAATCTGCATGTAAGAAATCTTGCATGAAAAGCTTCTTTGCCAAAAATGGGAAGTCGGGGACAGGAACGACGTCACATCAGGAGTATACTAGATTAGCTCTTATTTATATGTTTTTTTTAAAAACTCATTGTGTTAGTTTTCACAAAATGAAAATGAAAGTTGGTGTATAAATAAATTAAATTAAATAAAGCATATTTTAGACTACTTTTCTTAAATTCCATTCGCATATCTAGAAGGGTTTAATGAGTATTTTTGTACACTATACAGCAACCATTATTTTTTTTTTTAATTTGTGGTCTATTTTTGGTTTTTATTTTGTTCCTTATCGTAATTTAATCCATTTAGCTTCTATTTTATTCTATTTTTATGTATAATTTTGTGGGGGTTTAAATTAGTTCACTTTTTCTTGTAATATATTGATGTTTTAATTACAAATTATGACATTGCGAAAATATTTGTAAATGTTTGTGGATGTAGAACTGTTATGGGATTATATTGTATGATTCTGTACCCTTTAAAAGAATAAATCCAGGAGATAAAAAAATTAACCAGTATAGAGAGAAACTAAAATTGTATTAAAGTAAACTAAAATATAATAAAGTATAAATTTGTGTGTGGTCTTGTAAAAATAGTGCAATAATAGACTTGATGTATTTTTGTGGCAAGTTTTGAGATGTATTTTGTGGCAACCAAGTTTCTATTTCGGGTCCCATTTATTAACCTTGAACAGTTGTAAATTTAAAGGTTCATGGGAGCATTTCTGCAGAAATGAGCAATTCCTAATGATTTCGGATAGATGATAACTTTTAGAAAACGAAGAAAGATTTCGTACTGACTAAATTTTTGATGTATATACTCGATTAATTTTCCTAACCTAAAACAAAATAATAACACTCGATAATGTCTCTCATGTATGATCTAAGAACAAGGCCTTATTTACAACAGAGATATTATGAAACTCATTTGAAATAGAAAATTAATTCTTTATTTCTAAAACGTAATGTTTAGAGGACTCAAAATTATTCTATTGTGAAACTAATTACACTAGTATTGCTTGTTTTATTTCTTATTTCAATATGTATAAGTTGTTGGTTTTTCCTCATATTGAAATAGCTAAAGAGATGCATTTATTTCAATTTATAAAAATCAAAATTATCCCTGGATACTTAAAATTGTTTGAGCAGATTTATCAACAAATTTCAAAATAATTTCTTACTTTCAATCCCTAATCAACTCATGAGCAAACATTTTGTCCTGATTAATGTAAAGAAGATATATGATCACTATAACCAATTGAAAAGAGTTTTGGAAATAAGTAAAAATTATAAAACTGTAAGAATTCTAGAATTGCATTGTCGCAAGAGTAAAATTCTATTTCGAAACATGCTGAATAACTTTTTTTTCTCATCCAAGACCGACTCTACAGAAAAAATTGGTCTTTTTGAAAATCTATTCGTTCAATAGATTCTCAAAGAAAAATTTGTCTCATGACATCATGTTCTTCTTAGCTTGACAATTTATAACGTGACTCGAGTGAAAATGTTACATGAATTCCCATTGCGTGGAAGAGTTATTTCAGAATTTATTTTACTTTGTAGCCGTCATCTTTCCTGAAACTGAAATTCATATTTTTCTTAGAGAAAGTGATATTAAGGCTGCATTCAGTAATGTTAGGTTTAAAATTGGTAAGAATGTAAGAAATGCATACAATATTAAATTTAGAAATTAGTTTGTTGTCACAGTAAAATAATAAGAGAGCACTTGGAATACATTTATATACAACCCAAACTCTTATAAAAACCAGACTTCCTTAATTACATTATTGATTATAACACATCGATCAATAACTCCCGAGTCTAACATTGAAAACAACATTT
>BMAW01091893.1:0-24376 GCA_019974015.1 Nephila pilipes | reverse complement strand
ATGTGTTATTATTTGAATGTAATACATGATAATTTATTCATGAATATGATAATTTCCTTTAATTCAAAATAAAATATAATAGTGTTTGAATATTAAGTA
Source organism: Nephila pilipes (assembly GCA_019974015.1). Taxonomy (NCBI): domain Eukaryota; kingdom Metazoa; phylum Arthropoda; class Arachnida; order Araneae; family Nephilidae; genus Nephila; species Nephila pilipes. The sequence goes on along the minus strand of BMAW01091893.1, from coordinate 24,277 downwards.
AAATAAAATTTAGCTACTTAAGAAAATGCACACAGATAGTAAATAAGTAAAAAAGCTAAAAAAGTAAAGATAATAATTTACTTATCTCTTGAAATTCTTATGGACGTGTGTAATTTCGAACAGTTTTTTTTATTTCTATTTTTCTTTTCTTTTGCACTGGTTTTATAGTAAAATCATACAAAAAATTTTAATTTACGGTTTTCTTATATATTTAGAATTATAAGTATTTTAAGAAAATAATTAAATGTACTATCACTTGTTTCTGTTTGCAATTTATTGATTTTTAGATTGCTATTATCAGTATTGAATTAACAGTTTTTCCACTTTTTTATTGTCAATTTAAGTCTAAGTAAATTATTATTATTTTATGAAATTCATTTATGTGATAACCAGATCATTAAGTACTACTGGTATACATCTTATTTTCATTAAACCTTAATTTACTTTATTCAAATAATAGGTAAACGGTAAATTTATTTTATTAAGTAAGCTAACTATCTCTTCATCGGGTAACGTAAAAAATTTTACTGCCAAATATATTAATGTATTTTCAATTTATTTTTAGTTTGCTGTTAATTCAGTTGCTAACATATGCCAGTTTTAAGAATAAAGTTAGCATGCTAAATTGATTCTTGTAATGTATTTTGATTACACTTTTTACTCATTATTTGGAAGAAAAGAGTGTTGAAACATTAAAAAACACTCTACTTATTTACCCTCCAATATGAAGTACCTATATGTACGGAATACTACTTTCAAATAGATCTGTTGATTTCAGGTTGTGAAACACAAGGCTGTTGCTACTGCTTCAGTTTCAGATAGATTAAGGACTTGATCTATCTGAAACTGAAGCAGGAGCAACGGCTTTATGTTCTATTGATAAATAGAGAAATACTTTCAATAAATTCATAAGATGTATGCATAAGTGAAAATATTAGATAATATGGTGTGAAGTTAATAAATCATCTTTGTCAAGTCCCGTACAATAGTTGGGAGAGACTTATCAAGAATTACAAATGATGCAGGTTTGAAAGTGTTACGAGTATTTTCCTTGACAAACGTGACTCCTATTGTGTGCATTATCAATTCTACAAATGGTGATTTTGACGTCTCTAACTCCTCAAATGTTAAAAGCACCACTCCATAAGTTTGCGTATTATACCATGAGTGAGTCAGATAGAGCTTCCATAATTTCAGGTTTAAAATTTTGATTTTGATTAAGTTTCAAGGAAAGCAAGATAAATATTTGGATCTGATTGATCAAAGGTTCATTCCTTGACCAGAATATCAGCAGTATCTTAACTAAAGAATTCCATATGTAACGGGTGAAAGGTCTCTTTCCTACTAAATTAAATAATAAACAGACTTATAAACAAAACGTTAGTAAACCCTCGAGACATTATTTCGCTTCTTCTCCCTGGAGTGTAGCTCCTAGTTACCTTGTTTTGGCAACCTTACTCGACAAACAGTTGGAGCCAACATAATTTTATTTCGCCAACTGGCTCTAATATAAACCTTTACCCTAAGATTAAAGATTCGAGGGAATGAAATAACACACGACAATTTACTTGAAATAACAACTTATATTGTGAATAAGAGAAGATAAACATATATATAACAAATACCAAATGAATAAATAATATTTTACAACATCAATGGTATGAGAAATTTAACACTGCGTACAAATTGAGAACAAGTTCTTACCAAACAAAATAAAACTCAAAATTCCACATATATCATTGATAATGAACACTCAAATAATCATTGAATAATTCAGACCTTACCTAATCAAATTTCAGGATGAGAAATAATACGGGGACGTCAAATTTTGTTGCTTCCTCGCATGCTCTTATTTAGACTTTATATTTGTTCTCTTTTGAAGGACAAAAAACTTAAGATAATGCGAGTATATACCATCAGTATATGGTTTCATTGGCACATGGTTGCATTTGCAAAATATTTTCCTCTCTCCGTTTGCACGTTGAGACACAATGCAAACTTTAGTGACTTTAAAATTTTGTCAGTGACATTACGTTATGTAATTCTATCAATATATATATATATATATACACACACACACATATATATATATATATATATATATATATATATATATAATGCTTGACAAATTTTATCAATTAATATTCAACCAATAATTTAATTTCCCTGTATATCACTTGAGTAAAATATTAATTTTATTGTAGAAGAAAAATTACTTTAATGATGTAAATTTTTATATTATAGGAAAATTAAAAACATACGAATTACAAAAATCAATAATTACTTTCAGCAGAAGAATTTAAAAATGAATCGGCTTTCAATCTTTGAGTTGAGATGTGATTTATTCTTTAAATTTCTTCAGGAAAAACTTTCATTTTAAATAATCTTAATTGTTCTTTCTGCTTAGTTGAATGATTAATCATAAATATTAATAAACGATATTAATTCACTAATGTATCTATGCACTCAAAACATAATTCAGGCACGCTAGAAACTGTGCATGTTCATAAATCAGAAGTGACTTCTGTAATTATTCAGCTGAAATAAATACTTTATTTACGGATAAGAAATTCTCATGGAAAAAAAACTGTTGGCATTCTCCATTACTTAAAAAATGGAAATTTTTTTTTCTGTCTTCTTGAACTACCTTTATTAAAGAACTATTCCTTTCGATACATTAAGAAGTTCTTGATTCTTCCGCTTATCTTAGTCCATGAATACTAATTGCCACTGATATGCAGACTACAATTACCATTTCTTCCACTTCATGAAAGAGGAACTTCTAAAGGTAAGTGGAAAAAAGCACCAAAAGGAAGCCCAAAAGATAACTTACGCATAAACGAAATAAATTAAGTTTAGAATAAAGCTTGGCATTGATGATTACCAATTACCAAACTATTTCCCTCATTTTGCATATAGCGCTGTGGAAGCAGCTGAGGCATAATTTAATTTAAGCATGTGAGCGAGATTTACGTTGCCACCTGCGACAAACCATGACTTATATTTCAAACTTCTTTTGCTCTAAATCTTAAATTTTTTCGATATTGAGCAGTTTTTTAAGTTTATAGATTTAGAGAATTTTATCTCCCATTTTTAAAGCAATAATGAGATTATGATGAAAAATAACAATTATTTGCATTTTTACAAATTAAGATTGAGACTGTTTTCAGAGCGCATAAATATGCCAGATACGATGAACAAAATGTAATGGATTGTGGTTGGATATTAAAATAAATAATAATCATTTTTATATTTGATATGTTAGTTCTTTTTTTAAAGTTATTATAAGAAATATTTTTCTGTTATATATTTAAATTTATACGGCAATAAATAAAATCTATGACTTAAAATTTCATTAATTTTTATGACCTGATATAAAACCTCTGGGTCAATATGGCTTTAAATATTGATATAATTTAAATATATGGCTAAATTTCGGGCATATCAGTCATATAAACATTAGATATCAGTCATATAAACAGTATATTTAAATCACATGAGCTTTAGTTACATAACAGTACATTTTAGTCATATGTATAATAAATATAGGTAATATAAACTTTACATGCCAGTCACGCATAAGCATTACAATCAGTCTCATGAAAATTTTTTTATTTATAATTTATTAGAATTATTATTTACAATATTTACAATAATTATTATTTACAAAAACAATTAATTACAATTATTATTTACAAAAAATGACAACTTATCAGAATTTTTTTTAAATACTTTACTGGCTTTCGAAAGTTAAAAATTTTTCAATTTTATAAAGGCAAATAAATTTAAGTTAAAAAATTGCTCCGAGATTAGACATAAATTGAAAATATCATATATTAAGTCAATAACAATTGGCATTTCAGACATATACGAACGACTCAATCGTAGAAGACGTCAGTATTCTGAAGGGTTTTAACAGGTGCATTGCATTTAAATGTTGCTAAGGAATAATAATATTCGTATTTCTATGGTCAAAAGAAGTCAAAAGACTAACAGTTAGCTCTGACGTTCTACCGGAAGAATTCAAGCAAGACAGTCGATCAATAATCCCGGTATTTCCTTTGGTGTAGATCATTCGTTAATTTCTCAATAATGGGTACAATTCCAAAAAAAGTCAAACAAATGCATGAAGACTTGTGCCTAGTCTTCCAAATTTTCCATTCTCTCTAATGATCGTAAAATTGCAATAGAAGGTAAGTGGAATTGACAAGCAATTTTCTCATTTGTTGCATTCATAACTGCAGCGTTACTTCAAATACTATGTGTCAAAAGCTCCTCATGAAAAGATAGTGCTTGCGAATACCACATGTTTGTACTTCACTAACCGTTCAATCTGTGATGTTAGGCTATTAGCAATTTTCTCTTCACTAAACTAGGGGACTTTAATTGAGATTGATTGCATGAAATAACAATATCTTCCCAACCAAAATGAATCATGATTATGTTAATTAGATGCAGGTGGAAATAAAGTGAATTGATTCAGATATGATGGTATATAAGTAAAGGGAAATTTAGTGGATAGAGAAAGAGTGGGGTTAACTCTGAGCATATTTGTAGCAAGAGATCAACAATATCAAGAGTTGTTATTGGCGATAGCTGTCGCAGAGGATCTGACAAATCAAAGCAACTTCAATGGGAAAGGTACCGGTAACAGCGTATTATTTCAATAATATTTGAATAGAAAGGGTTAATTCGAAGGCTAAGAGAGAGCTAAAACTCATTAGATATTATATTACAATCAATGATAAATAAATAGTTGAGTTGGAACTGACATGTGTGTCTTTGCATAGGTTATTGACTTTTAGATTTAGTTATATTTGATTATATTATGGCACAAGAGTCGGGTAGAAGTAATGCTACGCCACAAATGTAGATGAGAACTGTTACAGTAGTGCGAAAAACATATCAAATTGGCTGTCTTAGAGAGGTGCGATATTGTGTTCCTGGACAAGACCAGGTTTTCAAACCAGAAATTGCACTGAGTTTCATATATTTAAAGCCTGGTCTATGATGGTATGTGGATGCTGTAATTATATTATGTATTATATAATTCATATGTTGGAATATTTTGTTGTTTTCTTTTGAAATGGTTTTAAAATGAGTTAATTTGTCATTGTACTCTGTTCAGTTGTATCTTTCGCATTATATAACCATTGTTTTACAATATAATATTGATGAGTATAATTTGGCCATTTTATTCAGGAATATATATATATATATATATATATATATATATATATATATATATATATATATACTTTTGGGAAACCGTGTATTTTTCAAATATATAATACAACTTTTAGTATTGTAAGATATTTTGTAATTAAAAATTTACATAAATTATGGTTCAGCGGATACATGATCAGTTATATTCTTAAACAGATGCGTACTTAATTACTCTGCTTATCTCATGTTCAAATGCTAGTTTATCATAGGAAAAACTTTTTTCTGCTTTCTATTTATACATGCTTAGATATATAAACAAAATTCATAAAAAAATTAATGAAATGCTGTTTTACCCTCACTTAAAATATAATAATATATCCTTACTGAAGTAAAAATTCGAAATTTTGTAAATGTATATGTAGAGAGTATCTGTAAGTTAAACCTGAGACCAAATGCCTTTTTAATGGATAGTATGCTTTTATACTTATATCCAACCTGTTAACTCAGTTCTTTTAAGTGCTTAATTAACTCTTTTAAAGAGTGGAAACTCTGATACAAGTTAAAGTAAACGTACATGAATCGTTAAGAGCTTAAATTAGAAACTCGAAGAAACCATTTCTCCTAATGGTGTGAGAGCAATTGGAAATGAGATTAGAGTTTTGTGTATTCACTATTAAGAAAATAAAGTTCGGGATAATTCTCCTGCGCATAGCCACTCTCTTCCAAAATCGAAAGTAATTACTAAACAAAGCAAAATTAAAATTATCTTTCAGCAAATAATTAGTTTTGCAGCGCTCTCCATAAATAGTGCATAAGTCAAATATTTATGTGACCAATTTGAAAATATTTCGAACTAATTTATAAGGCTCAGTAATTAAACGGAGACCTTTTATTGGTTTGTTGTAATAGCATTTTCTGTTGTTAATCAAGTGTAAAATATATTTGATTGAAATATTTATGCAACCAATATTTATTTACATTATTACAGTTAGATGATTAAAGTAAAAATATATTTGTATTATATCAGAGACTCTTTATATAGGGCCCGACCAAAATTAGTATATAAATTTTCTTACTAAGTATTTAAAGACTTACTTGCTATAACTAATTTATTAACAGCTGCCCGAATTAGACTAAAGTTGGTTTCCGCTTTTGAGTCGTGCTATTAAAACCATTTTAATTGGAATACCTATATCGCTTTCATAATTGTTAGAACATTTTAAAACTAAATTGTTGTAAAAGCGAAATATGTTTATAAGAGTTTTGGTAGCCTTTAAAGAAGAGAAAATAAGATATTTCATATACGATTTAAGATAATTATTCACATTCTTAAATTAAAATAATTTAATTATTGATTAAAAATTATTTGAATATTATATTAATTGATTGCGTATTCAGTGATTATAACAAATACAGTTATTTCATTAACGAAGTGTAATATTAATAATTAATTATCTGATGTTACTTAATATATGTTGTTATTATTCTATTTGAATTAGATGTATTGACACTTTTACGTTTCTTCAAGTATTAAATTTGATAATATATTTTAATTTATCATTAATTGTATCTTTTTAATTTAAATTACTTATTTAATTTTAATTACATATTTATTTAATTAATTTAATTTATGTATTTACATCGCTTGGAAGAACCTTAGCGTAGAAGTATTTATAAATTGGCTTAACTTAATTATCACTTTGAGTTATGCAATGATATTCCAAGTTATGCTACTAATGATACCAAGAGACCGAATCATTGGTCAAAATGATAAGCTCAAGATTCAAATTCTGAGTTAATTTGCCCAATTTCTACTCACTGCCTTATAAAATTTTGAATGTAATTATTTTTAACATAAGATCATTTGTTGCATCATATGATGACTATTGCGAAGATCTAGCCTTGACATTTGAAATAGAAAGTGAGATAAATTTAATTATAATCACGGAAATGTATAACCATGCAACTTAGGTGTTTATGTGCAATTTAAGAAATTAAATACTAAAAAAATATTAGAAATTGGTTTATCGAGTTTAATAGTTAAATACAAAGTATCATCAACTCATGGCTTCAGCCTTAAGGAGAGGTCCATACATATATAAAAAAAAAAGCTTTTTGCGTAGAAAAGAGGAATTGGAAATGAAAATTGTTGGAGTAAAAACAAGAAATGTTGAGGAAACATAAAAATACCTTTCATTTAAATCTACCTGAGAATGTTTTTATATAATAATGATTTAGTAAAATTAAATACTGAAATATTTTATTATTAACAGTGAAAAAAATTTCGAATCATCAAGACAAATTTAGCAGAACGGTTCTCTGTTAATTTGTGGGTGGGTATTGCGAATTATTTCCTTATTAACTCATACTTGTTATGACAACGATGCAACGCTATGATATACCTCCTCTATTTAGAAGAGATATAACCAGATTTACTTGAAAATGATACCATACGAAATACGAGGCACTATGTGGTTTCAGTACAATTAGACTGAAGCTCATTTTGCTATTAATGTGTGTAATTATCTGAATACCCATATGACCCTTGATTGATTGGACCAGTCGTATGGTCAGCCCGTTTCCCGGATTTACCAAATATCTGTTTTTTCTTACGGGGACACTTCAAGGTTCTCATCTAAAAGACTCTAATGAGGGCTTCATTGTAGACCTTTCAGTCGATGCTACTCATGTTCGTGAAACACCTGGCACCTTCTGAAAGGCATGTCAATCACTTGCTACACACTGCTGCACCTGTATAGATTTTAGTGCTTGCATATATGCGCAATTATAATAATTTTCATGAAAATAAAAAAGCTTTTTTTAAAATTTTTATCCTTCACCTTTGCTATACAAATATGTTTCACGCACATTTTACCTTCTCTTAAAGCTTGGTCAATGAATTCAAAGTTACCCAACGAAAGAAGGGTGTGGTATCTCCGAATTCATGAGACATTGCAATTTTGATCCAACCTTAATATAAGGCTGAAAGTATTACTAACACAAATTCTTTGGGGTTTTTTTTTTGCTTATTTTTTATTTTAACAACTGTGAAATTAGTAACAATCAGAACTCAGTTGAAAAGGATTTTTATTTAATCAATATTTATGATTAAACTTCCACTAAAGAAATAATGTACGAGAAAGTTTGAAAATAATTATTAATTAGTATTTAATGCATTTAAAAAAATTCTACTTTTGTCCCATATTAAAAATATCATTAAATCTTATTCATTTAAAGTAATCTTAGCCAATTTATTATTTCTTTTATTTTGAGTAGTAAGACGCTTAAAATTTAGGAATGACATTCATTTAAAAATGGATTCAAATGCAGATAATTATCTAACATTTTCACATGTATAAAGGAATTATGCATTTCAGTTTAATCTGAAGATTACCGATTACTCTTACCTAAATTAAAACTTTTATCTTCCTGTTAAATAACTATTTGTGTTTATTAGCATTAATATTTGATGTGCTCAGAGCTGTAGAAAATTTAAGTGAGTATAACAGAAACTTTCTCTCTCCAATGGTCCCACTCACTTCATGACTTATTATTATTACACTTCTCACTGACATGAAAGCTGAATATCGCTCGAAACATTTATGCATGACATTTATATACCAATTCAGAAGTAATGAAATAAAACTACTTTTATGTGCATATTTCTTATGAAAGTCATGATTTGACTCATGTCAAGTGTTTCTTTCCGTCAATCTCATTGATGGTGCAGTATGTCGAGTGTTTGTTATTTCTCCATCGTGGTCAAATAGTTGTAAATAATCTACAACTAATTTAAATCATAAAATATTTAACAGATAAAACGGATAAATCTGGACATTCTCGTGTCTTGAAGATCTCTAACAAAAATCAGTACAAACCCTATAACAGTGAGTGGAGTCTTCTATCAAAGCGTGGGTTCGACCATTCTATCCATTTAAACTTCAATGAAATTTACCTTTAACATAATCGAATTACAAATCTAACATATAAAATAATACTAGCTAAATTCTATAAAATAAAAATGGAATTATATATATATATATATATATATATCAAATCATTTCCTGTTAGGCTCTTGTCAACTGTTGCATTTACAAAAATTGATTTCTTCAACTACTGTTTATCAATGTTCATTTCTGTTTTTACTATTGGTTCTAAGGATAAGGGCCATTTGGTTTCCTTCAATGCCAATCATTTGGGACCATGCCACTACATATCGCTATTTCTTAGTTCATTCAAGGATAAACCTCGATCTGTCAACTCTGCCGGATTGTCCTTCCATATAATACAGTGATGCCATTCTTTGGGTTTCCTTAACGTTTGCATTTCTTGTATTCTATTTTTCCCAAACACCTTGTGTTTGTTCGAGTCCCCCTGGATCCAAAAACGAATTAGTCCAACAGAATTGTTTAATAGGAAATTCAAGAGTAGTTTCAATTTTTTTGGCTTATTCTTGTAGACAAAACTGCCTCCATGAGTTCCAATCTGGGAATCGAAGAGTTTTCAATGGAGTAACTCTGCTCTACGATGCTACAAAAGTAGAAATAATATTTCCATCATTCAGTTCTATGCGTAAATACACAACAGTACCTTATGCTTTCTTAGAGGCATTTGAAAAGAAATGCATTGAAAAGAATGGTAGTTGCATTTTCGGGCTAAAGAGTTTAAGAATAATATCGAGAAAGATTTATTTTCTTTAAATTTTGGATCTCATTGCACCATTTTACCCAAGAAATCTCTAATTGTTTGGAAATTTATTATCCCAATCCAAACCTAAACACCAGATTTACCGAAATGAACAATTAACTTGAATAGTGTAAGAACCTAAGAAGCCTGTTGGTTCAAACAGCCCTCTGCTTGTAACAAGTATCTTTTAGTAGAATTTCTTTAAAAAAGAAATGTTTCTATTTTTTTAGAATCAAAATAAAATGTATCAGGCTTTTCATTCCTCCCAAATCCTAAAGTTTATGAAGTTATGAACTTCATGTTCAGTGACTTTTCAAATTAATCCACTTCAAAATTTAATTTCTTTAATTTGTATTTTAGTTTGGAAGGGTTGGTTCTCCATTTTCGAAGATCCATGCTGGCATTCTTAAAAATCAATACAGTTTCTACACAAGTTGCCAAAGCCCGTTGGACATTGATTTGTCCGCATAGTAAATCCTCCACGTACAATGACTAGTTTAGAAGCTTAAAGGATAACAGAAATGTATCCACATATTTTTTTAGATGATGCTTTATCGTAGCCGCAAGAAAGAATGGGCTGGAATTTATTCGAAACAAAACTCTACACATAAAATATGTATGTAATTTTTTGTTTCATAAATCAGCTCCTGAATCTTCATTCCAAAATAATCTTGTAAAGTTCCTTTCACTTTCATCTATTTCAATCATCAAAAGGGCCATTTTTATATCGGCCACAAATGCAATTGGATTTGTTTGAAATTTGATCAAAAGTAGAAATAGATTTGAAATAAAATTAATTCCAGTGTATAAACAATCGCTTAATGATAACTGTCCCTTCTCCTGTGGTGATGCGTCAAATACGATTCATAACTTACTTGTAACCTAATCAGTACGTATTACTGTCTTAGGTGGTTGATAAAATGTATTTTGTTTCAGATTTTCTTCATCAATTGGAACACGTTCTATGATATTTTCGGAAAGATAATTCTTTAAAACTAATATGTGTTAATCAAATAAGGAGTGATCACTTTTAAAATGTGATCTAAATTTCATAAATCTTTTTTTTTGCAACTTGCTTATTATTTTCTAATCATGCTTCCATATTTGGTTTCCAAGGGAATTTAACATCGTACTGTTTATTTTTGTACGAAATCTCAGCCTCGGAATCAGACATTATGTCTTTATCAATAGTTTTGTAGTTGGAAAGCTCTGCCTCGATTCCCAGATTCTCTAAATTCCAAAATTCGCTAAGCTGCTTTGAAATGGTGGATTCGTTTGAAATAACCCTCCTGGGGAAAAGTTTCTCGCTATTTGTGTTCCTCTTTTGTACGGACCACCCAAACAATATTTCGACTGCAACTAAATGTTTATTTAATCGTGTAATTCGTTTAGTAACTACCTCATAATAATAGTTCGCAGCTAGAAAAACTTATATTTCTTTATTGTTAAATTCGTAACAATTGGTTAGTTGAACATTTCTTATTGTCCAAATTTTTTTTATCAATCTTTTATCAGGAGTTGGTAAATGTGTGGTTGAAATATGTTCTAACTTAACCACTTCTATCTCAATAAATAAATGTGGATCATCTCTATTTTTTAATCTAATTTTGACTACCTTACGTGCCTTTTTCAGTTTCCTTAGTACAAATGAGCAAATGGAAAAAAAAAATCTTTTCTAATAGAAAAATTAAATTTGACAGAATCAGTCTTTAAAATGTAACTTATTTGAGCACCGTATCTAAGGACAATCTAATAATTTCTGGTTCCTTATTAACATCAATTATAGAAGTGTATGTTTGTAACAATACATTGTTTGTTTGTGTTTTAAACATTGCTGATACGACAGCGCTATCGCTTTCACTCTTCAGAATAGAATCGTTGTTCCGATTTCGAAAACATATTGAAACATGGTAGGATCCTTCACAAACCGAACATAAATCCTTTTTAAAAGATTCAGCTACCCGGCGATGAGGTTTTAAACATAAATAACAGTATCCCCTTTTTTTAATATTTCTTTTTTCTCTTTTGCGTTATACGTATTATAAGATTCTGATTCATGATATTTATTAAAAAAACAAGCTTTTTCTACATCCTGCATCACTGATCATTGTACAGACATTGAAAATGAGTTTTATTTTTTCGGTGGTATCTTACTGTTATGTCTAACGAAATGATAGTTCTTATATTTTAATCTTTCTTGTGGGGGAAGGAATTGATGACTCGATACTTTATGACTATTAATTTGAAAGGATCTTCCTTGGCTTCGAATTTCAGAATTAAGAAACTGCAGAAGAGCATTTAAATCAAATTTCTTGTCATTTTGAATGCAATTAAACTACAAAGCGAATTCTGAAGGAATTAATTTCAACAAAATGGGTGTTAATAAATTTCAGTAAGAATCTCCTTTTATTCCTAAGATTTCGGGACTTCGCATCAACGTATTTGCATTGTCATTCAAATTTCCTAATATCATTGCATAATTAAGGTTTTTAACAGGTGATAAATTTAATAAATCACTCAAGTGAGCATTAATGAACATATTTTTATTTCCGAACATATCCTTCAATAAATCAAGAGCTCTATCATAATTCTCATCAAAAAATGGCATAAACGTTAATACATGTAAGTGCATTACAACAAAAATATGATTTCAAATAATTAAATTTATCAACCTTGCTTAGTTTTTGCATTACTAAGAATATAACTTTCAAATAAATTATCAAAATCTAACAATCCTGCATTATTTCCTGAATATATAGTGATATGCAATTTTGGTTGATTTATATATTTACATATTCAGAATTATCTGTATCAATCAATTGGATATTTCTTGAAACTGTATCAACTTGGATAGAATTAGAAATCATTTTCTTAATTTTGGTGGAAAGTTTTGTTTCCAAAATATTATCTTCACTTTAATTTCTTCTGAAACTCCCATATCTTCAGAAATCGTATCGTATATGTTTTCAATTTCGCTGACACTCTCGTGTTTTGAAGATCTCTAACAAAAATCAGCACAAATTGCGCCCTCTAACAATTTGTGGATCCCTCTATCAAATAGTGGGTTCATTTTTACATAGAAACATTTTTACATGGAATGTAAATATACCTTTAAGCATTCTCTATTAAACGTTTTTGAATTTAATTAAAAATATAGTTTTTATTTTCATATATAATTTTTTATTTTTATTACAACAAAGTAGAAGAGATAAATTAAATATTTTTAAATTCTTATTTATTTAAAAAATTTAAAAATGCTTTTCGGTCACGATTGCGAAGCTTATATTTGTCATTTCGTGGCATATTTAATCATTTCATAAGCCAGCAAATTCATCAATCATCATTACACGTGTCTTAATTAAATTAAGTATAATGTTTCATAAACGAAATGTAATTTTATAATAATTAAAATATACATGTATCTAAAATTTTAAAATTTATGTTCAGGTTATTTAAATGCGTCTCGTTGTTATATTATTTCAGAATGTCAAAGGAAATTTAGAGGCAATATCCCGACTGTGTGTATGTTGAATTACCAAAATACATATTTGAGTAACCAGATTCTCAAATTGTGTTGATTGTCTTTTGATTGTTGTTATATATCAGAAACAATTGTTAACTGACTGTGAAATTTCTATAATATAATGCTTAGTTTCCTTTTGTAATCTTTCATATGCAGGTTTCATATTAGACTTCTGTTTTTAGAATAATTCGGGGTCATATAATGATACTGATATCATTAGAAAATATTATACTTTCTTAAAATTTAAATATTTAACTAACTCAGTAGAAACCCCTAAGATTTTCCCGGTCTAGACTAATGAATAATTGAATTAAATTTCAATTAAATGATATATTAATATATATTCCCTTGTTTAAAATTTTCATTTCAGTTGAGAATGTACTTCATGTAGTAAATGAAATTCTGTTCTAGTAATAATTGTCCATAAACATTTATTTCTAAAGTCACATAGGAAATTATAAATATTTCTTTAATTAACCAAATCCCTTTACGAATTTAATTGTTCTTGTAGGGTGTATTAATTATGCTATGATCCCCAGTTATCTAGCTTCATTAATGAATAATTCGCTGATTATATAGTCAATTTCGAGAGTGCGAAACTTTACTTACAAATGAGTTATTTGAAAGGCAGAGCTTAGATATTGAAATGAATATTCACGCCATCAATTTGTTTCGTTTGATTAGTAATTTTGAACAATGGTGAGGAAATTAACTTCCTTTTTCTCAAATAGAGCACAAATAAAACTACACACACACACACACACACATTATATATCTCTCTCTGTGTGTGTGTAATTAAAAATGCATTTTTCGATTCTAAAAAAGTATAAAAAAAATTAAATGTTTTTAAACGGAAAACCAAAAACAAAAGAAAAACAAGACATTACACAACAAACAAATCTAAGAAGAGATCAAATAACTGAAAGAATACAGAACACATATAAACAGCTGGAAAATAAAATTCATGATATGAAAATGTGCAAACCGAGGTACGATGAACAATTGAACCGAAGGAGAGAAAATGCATAAAGAAAAATAAAATATAACATTTAAACAAATTTGATTCTGGATTTTGTCATATTTGCATGTTTTACAGGACCAACAGTCCCACCAAAAAACTTTTATAAGGAAACATGGAAATCCCACAAATTTAGAAAAACAGGATGCAAAAAAAAGAAAAAAAACCAAGCAAACATTGTGTAAAGACAAAAAAATATATATAAGTCTATCTTTACTGATCAAGAATTTTTCGCGCCTTTTTAGCAAATCCCTTTACCAGAGATAAAGATTTACTAATGTAGAAGAAATGTTAAGACATTAAAACAAGAATAGAAACTAAAAATCAGGGAACGCTAAGAGCATAAAAAAAAGAGAAAAAGAAAATTTAAAAACTAAATTTTAAAAAATTAAAATAAAATTAAAAAAAATTAAGATAGAAAATGAAAACAGTACTAAATAGAAATTTTGAAGAAAAATAAGAAATTGAATATTATTATATTTTTAAATCACTACACAAAATGCAAAAGAAATTCTGCAGACAACTTTTTCAAAATTTTTTAGAAATTCTTGTAATAAAGCGTATTTTAATTGTAATTAATATTACGTTAGATTTATGAGACACTGTTACCCTCTAGTTGTGTAGAGTTCGTCAGCGCCTACGGCAGAAACGACGTAACTCTCGAATGCGTAACATGCCTTGATGAGCGTTAAGCTCGCTGAAGGACTAAAGTCCATTCTCTGTTTTCTTTATGAATTTTATGTGTATTTCAGAATTGTAAAGTTTCGTCCTATAATAAAAATGATTATGAAAGGAATGCTCGTAATTAAATGACTTTATAAAAGAGCCCGCGATCACAATTTGATGTCGAGAAGTGAGACGGTGTCCTTACGAGCATTTAAGTAAATATAAACTTTCGTACGTCAAAAAAGTGAAGTGAATTTCTCCTTTGAATATCTGTATACCTCAAAATCATACAAAGACTCCTCAAGGCAATCATTTTTTGTAATTTGAATATGGAGAAAGTAAAACTCTTAACTAAGAAAAGAGGTTACTTGAGAACTTCTTTAACAAATATCATAAGCAAAGCCGAATACATTATGAATATTGTTGATTACTTGAATGTACGCCAGGATTCTTTAATTTTAATCATAGAAAAGAACTTTACAAGCTCGATGAAGAAATTAAAATTTACTTGATGATGCGTCAAAACTAAAAACGGAAATAAAAAAAAACCTGACTTATAACTGTGACGTATAAAATAGCTTTATTGAAATCGAAAATAAATAGATATTTGAAAAATAGACAGGAAACTATTAAACCAATACATATCTTAAGACAACTGAAGTTTCGGGAAAGAACGAAAATCAGAAAGTGCGACTTCCGAATTTAGAAATTTCTAAATTTTGTCAGTCAATGGACTGACGACGTTAGTCAATGGATTAGTTCCTAGAACGCATTTAAGGTCGCAATTCACGATAATAATTCCCTTCTGAAAGTGGAGAAAAATTCAATTATTTAAAAACATACTTTGGTGGAGCTACCTCTAATGCGACAGAAGGTTTTTTATTTTGAGATACAAATTATGACACCGCTATAGATATTTTAAGTATTAGGTTTGGAAGATACGACCTCATTATAAATACACATATGCAAAAACATTCTTAATCTGTCTCTTGTTTCACTTTTAATACTTTTATAATAATGATACTTTTAATGATTTAATGATTAATGATAGATTAAGAAATCTCTTTGATATAATTGAAATACAAATTCAAAGTTTATGTTCTTTAAATGTGAAACCAAAATCGTATAATAATATGTTAATCCCAGTATTATTCAACGTTGTTCCAAATGATTTAGAGCAACGTCTGACAATAAAGTTCGGTGAATGAAGTCAGAACGGCAGATCTGGCAACACTAGCATAAGAACAGGAAAATGAATGAACAAAAGATCAATTTAAAGAGTTTTTTTTTAAATTTGGCAAGACACCAAAAGAAACTTATGGGATGCTGGTACGTGTTTATGAAGATCAAGCACTGTCTATAAGTGTGTGTACGGATGGTTCGCCCGTTTTCGAGAAGGCTGGAAAAGTGTTTCTGACAACCCCCGTAGCGGAAGACCGGCGGCTTCCGTCAGTGACGAAAACATTGAGAATATGAGGAAATTACTCACTAAAGATCATCGATTAACTCTGCACAGGATGACTGATGAACTGCAGATTAACCGTGAATCCGTGTAACAAATCGTTACCCAAAATTTAGGGATGAGAAAAACATATTGTCGTCTTGTGTCACATAACTTGACTGACAATCAGAAGCAGCTACGTTTAGAGGCTTCACAGGATTTTGTCGTCGGATGCGACATTAAATTTCTGTATTGCCACTAAGGATGACTCCTGATGTTTTAGGTGAGACCCTGAAACGAAACGGCAAATCATGGAATGTCGTTCTTCTTCATCGCCTCGTCGGAAAAAGGTCAGAGCAGAAAAATCATGCATAAAAACGATACTCACCACCTTTTTTTTGATAATTAAGGCATTATCTACAAAGAATTTCTACCTGAGGGAACGACGGTGAATGCTGCAAGGTTCATTGAAAGTTGGACTCGTTTCATGAAACGTCTAGACAGGGTACGACCCCAGTGCGTATAACAAGGTTCATGGTTTTTTGTACACTACAATGCTCGTCCTCACACAGCCAATGTCGTCAAAAAGTTCCTGGCAAAAAAGGGAGTGAAGCAAGTTGAACATCCACCATACTCGACAGATCTCAATCCTTCAGTCTTTTTCCTATTCCCAAGACTCAAACTCGCTTTGAAAGGAAAGAGATTTGACGATATTCCTGACATCCAACTAAACGTGACGAGTCTTTTAAACTTCATCCCAAAAGAAGACTTCTTGCAAAGTTTCCAGGACACGTATAGCAGATGTCAGGGGTGCATAGTTATAGGAGGTGACTATTTTGAAGGATAGTAAGGTAAGTTTCGTTAATATTTCATCTATGTTAATGTCACAGAGCTATTCACCGAACTTTATTGTCAGAGGTTTTATTACAATACAGTCGTAATAGCGATGGCCAATTGAATTTCATGTTAATAAGTATTTGGATTTCTTCAGAAATATATGTATGTAAAATATAATCTCGTGAAAGAGCTAATATGTTTAATTGTAATGATAGATCACCAGCCTATGATTAAAAATGAAATCGTAAGCCATTCCGGAAGGATTTCAATCGTTATCAGACTGAAATGAAAAACGCATCCCCACACGAGACTAAACATTCAATCGACGCATCATCAGTTGTATGTAAGAGTTGTATATTTTGCAACACACCGTGTTGAAAAATATACATAACATGAATCATCGGAGTGTTTCAATACAAATATTCTTGTGAAAAAAGAAAAATTAAAATGTCGGAGTAGATGCTTTATTTGTTTTGGCAGAAAGCACTTAGCCAAGGATTGTAAAAATAAACAGAAATACGAAATATGCCATAGTAGGAATCATAATACGTTATTATATACTTTAAGAAAAAAAGAACTCCGAAATTAATGAACAGTATAATAAAAATGAAAATCATTCGCTGACAGCTAATATATCAACAGATGTTTTATGCGGTTTACCGAAAATAACGGATAAAAATAAAACTTGTTTTGATTCTATAATCATTATTCAAGTAGAACGCGATAATAAAACATTAACTGCTGTTGTGGATACTGCAACCCAATTATCTATAATTAAACCCAGTATTGTACCAGAACACTATTATAATCCGTACGGAAAGGTTATTTAAAAATCTGCTTTTGGGCATAAGGTCACTGCACTATTAATAAATGTGAATTTAGAAATTATAAGTTCTGAGTCTAATGCTGCATATACACCTATTACAATAATGTGTGCAATGGTAGATAATTTAGTGCATGATATTTTATCAGGTTTGAGTGCTTATAATCATTTGATTGCAACTAAAAAATAATTTTGGAAACCTGATCCTGAAAAAGTACTTGCAATTAGGAATATTTTGCCATCTAAGACAAAGAAAGGTGTAACAAATATCCAAGGTCTTCTGTCATAATACCAATCCTGTGTGCCAAAATTTGCTAAAGTAGCTCTTGGAAATTACAAGAAATAAAGCTCCATGTAACATCAAATGGACTAAGAAGCATGATGAGGAAACTTAAGAAAGCTGTTTGTGAAGCTACGATTGCATTGCTACAAATTTTCAAGCCCAATTTACCATCTTCGCAGACTCTTCTACATATGCAGTAGGTGCCTGTCTCGATCAAATTGATAAAAACGGAAATGAAAGACCTGTTACTTTCGCAATTAAAAAAAGTTAGCGAAGTCCCAAGAAAAAATATTACCATAGAGAAAGAACTTACGCCATCATCTTTGCGCTGAGAAAATATGAAACGTATATTTAAGGATCCCAAGTTCAAATAGTTATTGATCGCATCCCCTTAACATACCTGAAGCAATGTTTACCCTAAAGTGCTAATCTTCAGAGATGGTATCTAGCTATGGCAAGATTCAAAATCAGTGTCACCCATATGCGAAGTAAAAAATCACTTGAAAGCTAATGTACTGAGTCGATTACCAGCATCTAAGTAGACAGATACCTGAATTACATTGAACTCTTTTCCTGAACATTTGAAAAATACTCATGGCCGTGGTAGCCTAGTGGTCAAGGTTTTGGATTCGTGGCCGGCGGATTTCGTTCAGTAGCGGGTTCGATCCTTGGCCGCCAAAAAACCGCTGTGTAGTCGAGG
The DNA here is from genome assembly GCA_019974015.1 of Nephila pilipes. Lineage (NCBI taxonomy): Eukaryota > Metazoa > Arthropoda > Arachnida > Araneae > Nephilidae > Nephila > Nephila pilipes. Next base: position 5,134 of record BMAW01091893.1, on the reverse strand, counting down.
CTGATGTACGTTAAATCTGTTGGGGCCCAAAGTCCTCCCGATGGTGTGGTGTGGATGTTAGAAGAGGGGTTCGCAAATAGCCCTCGTGTTGCTTCTATTGCGATGTTAATAAAAAATACTCAACATTTCTTTGTGCTTGAATTTATGTATTATTAATGTTTCTTTTTTTCTAGATGCATTTTTTGTAAATTCCTTTTTACATGTAACTTTTTTTCCTTCCCTTCGTGACCTCCTCTTAAAAGGGGAGGTCAGAGGCACTGGCGCTCTCTAGTTGTGTAGTTTCTCAGTGCCTGTGGCAGAAACGGCGCAACTTCCGAAGGCGTAACTCTCCTTAATGAGCGTTAAGCTCGATGAAAGACTAAAGTAAATTCTATGTTTTCTTTATGTGATTTGTGTATGTAATCCTGTAATAAAAATGATTAAGAAATGAATGCACGTAATTAAATGACGCCATATAAAAAAACCGCGATTACAAAATTATATTCCGAAGACATTCCGACTTAATAAATCCCAATTAGGAGGAATCCCAAATGAGAAAAAGTCTTTTTTTATCATATTTAATTGTAGAAATTTTACTATCTTATATTTTCAGAATAAAATCTCTAAATGTTCCTTTATATTTACATACTAACATTTGTTTGCAACAAATGTAAACTATCTGGATAAAAAAATAAGAAATGTTTAACTTAGTTATTATTAATGTGAAAAAAAATGACATTATCAATAAATTCAAAACATTCTATATATAATATAAATTTATACATAACTAAACTTCAAAATTTAAATTGAAAACAAACTAGGAAGTTATTTCAATAATTAAATTTCAAAACTACATTTTAAAAAATACCTCTGAACGAATGAGAAAGGAGACATATACAAAACTATAAAAATATCCTCATTACCAATGTAATAAGTCAAATGAATAGAATCAAAGGTTTTTTTCTTCTTTAAATTAACTATTAAAGAAAAAAGTTATGTAAAATTTCAGATGAAGTTAAATTAAATGAAAATTATTTGACATGTACCAGAAATATAAAAAAAAGACATAATTGTTAAAAAAATGTGAAATAAAAGAAAAGATTGAAGAAAAAAACTAAAATTTTTAAATAAATAATATATTTCTAAATTAGTAATAGTCTCTGTAATAGTATATATATATATATATATATATATATATATATATATATATATAATATTATATATATACATAATACGCTTGATCTTTAAGATGAGTCAGTATTTTTACAAGTATTATAACAAGCTATATAAATTATATACCTGAAATTCAAGAAAAGAGCTTTCATATTTAATTAACTTAATTTGTAGGAATGCAAACTCAATGTAGTGTAAATTTAATTTTGAGAAACTAGATACTAAGTTAGTGAATATAATTGTAGTATAATTATTAAAATTTAAAAAAAGCAAATTAATTTAAATACATCATACATATTAACTGTTTCAAATCTAGTTTTTTGTTCTAATATTTGTTGGTCTTTGCTTTAAATAAAGATTATTCATATTCTATTTATACTATGTCAAGACAAAACTTACAATTCAATTATTAAAACTTTAATTAAATCATACCTTTACTTTGAAAAAGAGTATATAAAGCTCTGCAGCATTTTTCGTAAGTTTTTCTGTATTTTATTGTGAACTTCAGGAGAAATTTCACTTGATAATAAATATTTAAATTCTTACTTGTGAATATTTTCATTCGAAGTAATGCTTGTTCAAGAATATTTTTTCTTCAAATGTTATCCAGGAAGGACATTCTACTTAATTTTATTATGTTAAAAATAAAAAAGCACAGTTGTGCGTCGTCACATTTATTAATTGAAGTGTTGAATTTGTATAGTTTTAAAACAGTCATTTTAATAGAACATATCCAACTGTAAAAAAGGTTTTTTTCCGTTATGAATGCTAATTATCGAAGAAATTTGATTTTCCTTCAGCGTTCCTACGAGATGATGAAATAAATATTTCTGGAACAAAAATAAATTAAACTTAGAGAGAAAATAGAATTGAAAATTAATAACGTATAAAAATTTATTAAATTTTGAGTATAACTTCGTTGCATTGCTTTTGCTTACAGAACTGCGAAAGTAGCTGAGGTTAAATTTAATTTTAACACATGAAAGTCGTTAAAGCTACCACATGTGGCTGATATTAACAAACACAGCAGATTTTTGTTATAAATCACAAAATTCTTCAACGTGTTAAAATACTTTTTTTTTTGCATTAAATGAAATTTTGAGCCCATTTTAAAACAAAAAATAACGTGTTTTTATCATTTTTAAACGTTATAAATGTGTTCAAATAATTTTTTAACGATTCCCTTTTAAAGTTTTTCAAAATTTCAAGGTATGATACCTTAAACAATAGGATAAAAGAAAAAATAGGTATTCAGAGTGAGAAAGGTCTGTATTTTAGGCTTAAAATGTTTGTTTCAGAGTTTATGTGAGTCATAAATATGATATGCAATAAAGAATTGTTTTTACTTGATACCAGTTACACTCTACATGTTTTAAAATAAAACAGTCAATTTATTTAAAATTCTATGAATTTTTGTATTAAATATTTTTCCTTTAAATATATCATTAACATTTATATATAAGTAAAATATTCTTTTTCTTTCATATTACATATAAATATATCGATCTTATCATGAAAAACCAAGCATTTTTAAAGAAAATAGAGCAATTGAAATGCGACTTTATTTTATATTAATAATTAATAAAATATCATTTTTGTGTAAGATAATCGTTTGTGTTTTGCAATCATGGGTAGCGATAACCATTGCTATATGCCTCGTCAAAGAATGAAAGTGTCTTTGGTTGACATGTAGCGTCATTCTCCAATTATTAACCACTTTAGTTCGTTTGAGGAATGATCGGACCCAGACCAAAGCAGAAATACAATATAGTGGGTGAAATGTCTTGAACACTGCGTGCCTAGTGTGGTTAAGCATTGTCTAATTCAAATGTGGCCGAAATTATGCTCTGAAGTTAAGTCAAGAGTTTCCACAACCTCAGATATACAGCACTGGATGGTTGTTTTACCAGCAATGATTTATAGGGGGATGAAATAGTTTAATCCAATACCATCTCATACCATTATACCGAGTGTAAGACCATTATGGTGATGCGAAAGGGAACAGTTAGGCAACATCTATCCATGATGGTTAAAAAGATTTAATCAACCACCATAGTGTTGCAGGAAGAAACATGCCATTCGTATTTCCATATTTGCCCCTCATTGCACCATTGCAGGTATAAATCCTTCCAGTTTCTAAATAACATTATCGCAGCAATGGAACATTACAGACATTCCACAATGCTGCAAATGATTTTGAATGGAATGTGCGTACAACGATTGTTGTTCAATAGATGATTTCTATACAGTTCCTGATACGGCACAGAGATCATGTGTAGTGCTGTGATTAGGAGCTGAAATTGGTCACTCGTTCCTACCTGCTTCAATTAGTTACAGATCCGTAACAATGTCGCTTAGTTGCGATGATACGACAATTGATTTCCCAGGCAGATAATCAGTATCCTCTATTGGTAAATATTCTTTCACAGTGATATTCAAAAACATGATAGAGCGACGCTTGTATTCTTCTTTTCAGCCAACGTAAGACATCAGCATGAAATAATTCCAGTATTCAAAAACGGTATTCTATTCTCAGTTTACATAATTAGCGCTTGTTGAATATGCTACAGGCTCTCATGTTTGACGTCTGCACAGAAAAATTCGTATATCATATAGCGGCATATGAGTACGAAAATTTCACGCGTTTTCCATGGTTCCTTCATAAAGTTGTATTTGAAGAGGACAATTATGTATATATATATATATATATATATATATATATATATATATATCTGTCTGTGTCTTAAATTATTAGAAATAACCAGAAACAACATAATAAGGAATATAATAAACAAATCAAATAAGGAAAAAAAAATGCACAGAAATGAGTACGTAATTGTATAGAAATTGAAATAAATTGAAATAAAAAATGAATATCTAACAAAATAAAATATGTACATTCAGACTGGGGATTGAATTGTGGGTTTAAACATGTTACAAAACCTCGCTCAGTGCCCCTTGCTGGGCAAAAATTGAATCACGACAAAATATAAATTGTAATAGTCTAATCATAAGGATCAAGAAAAAAAAACAACCAATACGTTACAAAAATTTATGACCGAAATTTTTCAGTTCGGTTTTCTTAATGTTAGAAAAATATATTTAATACATTTTCTTAATATAGAAATTATCTCTCTAAAACCTGTATCCTCATTCATAATTTCTCTAAAATTTTTATTATAAACGCTAATATTTAGATTACTTATAATCACACGTGGGTATTTTTCATTTTTTTTTATCATATTATCTATTAACGTATATATATATATGTGTGTGTGTGTGTGTGCGTGTGCGTGGGAGAGAGAGAAAGAAGCAAAAGAATATAATACATTTTTTATACATTTAATAATATTTATAGTTTCCCTCATTACGTATGAATTCTTTCTAGCGAGTTGGTAATTTGTAAACATAATTTTTTTAAAAAATGCTTAGTCCTTAGAGACGAAGAACTCAAGACTTGCTTGGTTGACATATGCTTCAGTTTTGAATTTTTTTTCTTTCAAAAACAATTGTCAGGGAGATAAATAAGTAATGCTTAGAGGATGTTAGGTCTGAGGAGTATGGCGGATGTGACAGAAATTTCCAACCTAGTTTTAGGAATTATTTCACGAATTACCGAAGCATCATGTGGTTTGGCATTATCATGTTGCAATATAATAGGCCACATATTGAGCATCTCCGGCCATTTGCTGACAGTATCTCTCCAAATTGAGCTTTTCAAAATCTCGAAATGCCTTGGTTCTCGGACGTCCCACTATATGCATAGCGTTCTCTTATTCAGTCAATCTCGATTTAGAGGTGGAGAGGACATATATTCCATGTTACAAATATGCTCTCGTCTTTTCAATGTATTCAAAAATAATCCGTTATTCATCATCAGTTATTATCCGACCCAAAAGTAGTTTGTTTTCGTTCAGAGCAAACAAAGATGTTCATATGATGATTTGATTTAGTACATTTTTTTCACTTAATTCGCGAGAAT
>BMAW01091891.1:26996-58656 GCA_019974015.1 Nephila pilipes | reverse complement strand
ATCATCCTCATTTAATTAGTATTAGTTAATTTTAATCGTGCTCTTTAAATAAACTATTTGAATGCACCAAACGATGATTTCCTCATTTGAGTCAAATCGATCTATGATCTACCGTCAATCTTTTATGATCTGAGTCTTCTTCTCACTAGTCACTACACAATAAGATTATTTAGCCTAACTAATGTCAAAATGTATAGTTTAAAGTAATAAATTAAATGGGAGGAGAAAATACTGGGAGATTTTGAGATACGCTGAACATATCCTAAGTGCTAAAAGTGGTGCTACTGTAATATAAGACATTAGAAATTCTTTAAAATTAATATAAATAAGTAGCGAAATTCTCCAGTGATTTTCAGTGATCTTTATTTTAATCTCGCCACCTTACGTAATTGTAAAATAATCTGTAAGCGATAAAAGGTCAAAAACACCCGAGAAAAACATTTTACAAAAGCGAATTAAAATAACCAATTTCTCTTTAGTGAGAAAATATTTGATACCCGTCTCAAGAGTCTTACAAAAAGAGTTTAAAACTAAATTCTAACGATAAAAATTACTTTGCAAAAGGTGCTGTCGATCTACTTTCTATTTCCTTGAGGCGAAATTATTTCGAGGAACAAAATGACTTCTGCGACACAAACAACTACTTTAACTTAAGATTAACGCCTAACTTAATTTCAAATGAAAAACAACAACAACATCTAAATTAGTAAATACTGATTTCTTCTAAAGAATAAATAATCCCTTTCTCTGAAAAAAGAAAAAAAAATCAAAATTGTTTTAATTCCTCGTGAAAGTAATGCTTCATTAAAAAGAGAGCTGATTTGATAAAAGTGTTGTTTTCATATGAAGCAATCCATTTTATTGAATGATTCTGTTTTGCAGATGAACACTTTTGCTTACATTGAAAGTGTTTAGGTAAGGATGAACCAAATTGGACACTAGATGGCTCAACTTGTTCGTTTCCACTCTCATATAAACGTTATTAAGGGCAAATATTTCAATGTGGTAATCTGAAAATGTGTTTACAGGTCAAAAGCTCAAAATTTTAAGAAATTTTTTTGACGCAATTCCTATTTTCAACAGCATCATAGACATCAGAGCACACTTGCAAAAGGCAGCGGGGCTGGTTGGATAAAGCCATGGTTTCCTACGAAGGAGGAACCGTTATCTTGTGGTTACAATATTTCGGAAAACGATTTTATATAAATCTCTCTATTCAAAATATTTCCTAAGAAAACATACTTTACTCGTTTATTTACGTTTGGTTCATATTTAACGCTCTTTAGGAAACCACGCCATCTGATTTACATTGACAACGTATTAGTGACATCATCCACTATAATATTATGGCAGCTTGGTAACGGCTCTGCTTCTCTAGCAAACCATAGCTCAAGGCTCCCGTCTACTGGAAGTTTTCATTTCGTAGACGTAATGTTAATCCGATGGAATTCCGAATGCCGTTCTCAAATTTTTACTATTTGAGCTATTTGAATTCAATAAAGTGCATTTGAAAGAGCAAAAAATAATGAAGGCTTCTGCGGAATTACTTTTTTCCACCGGTTTTTAGCACTATTTTACCCCTATTTTAATTATTTGTTTATAAATTTCCCAGTATTTAAAAAACATTTTTAATTATTTTTATAGCAAATTAGTTACAGAAAAGTGTACCAGAATTTTAACAAAAATCGTTGAGAAAAACGCAAATATGTATTCTTTTCTCTATAATTCTACACGTTTGGTAATTGTGAAATTCAATTTTTGAATGTTTGGATCGCACAATATGCACAAATTCTTATTAATAATATACCTTCTAATTCAGAATGGAATTCCCCACTTTCTAGCAGCAAATAAAAGAAAATATGTCATTAAGTTTCTCAGTTACCTTAAAGTGCTTTTATACTGGATTTGTTAACAATGAACAATACAATTGATCACTGAGCGCAGCTCCTTACGCAAGAGATTCGACAAAGTTTGGTCCCTTCAGATTGAAATTTAATTGATTGATTGTTTATTAATGTTGCACTTAGATGAATCGTGAGGACGACACCTAAGAAAACACATCACTCATCTCCATATTTTCACACCATGCCAGTGGGAAAATTTGATGCCTTGACATATTTAACATATAATAGCCCCGTTAAGAGAAATGGTTTTTAATGGAACAGGACTCGATAAAACGATGTGACGAAATAGCACTCAAACTGAAATATTCCAGTATACCTTTCACGTGGTGCTACCTGATTGCACAACAAAGATAAATAATACCTTTCACCCCAGGGTAAAATGAACTTTTGAAAAAGTTCGAGTTTAGAAGTCCTAAGACATCCCCATCCTCTGTAATTCTATGTATCCCCTATCTGTTCTCTTGTAACTTCCACGTCTTCAATGAGATAAAAAAAAAAACGCTGCGAGAATTGACGATGAAGACATGTATGCACAGTTCTTTGATATAACAGCTAAGTGATTTAACCAGCATGGTATCTTGCAAATAGTGTCAGAAAGGGGGAAAGGCCCAAGCAATTTCGGACAATATTTTCGAGGTTAATTAAAACATTTTCTGTAAAATTTCCTGTACCTAGTTATTTATTGCTTGCATGTTACATTTAATTTAAGGTAGCTATAATGTATACGTAGTTATCAAACTTATTATTTCATATTCACATTGAGTTCAAACATTTCTAGGACTGATCACCCACAGACCATACAATTCAGAGGATATACTTAATTTGATATTAAGCTTTAACATAGTCACCTCATAATTAAATACAACACTTGGAACAAATGTACAAGTCTGTACATGTCTTTTGGAATGCCTTCACTCTACATTACAAAGTTCAGACGTCATAGCTACTTCAATCTCCTCTATCGACATGTACCGATGCTCCTTCATCGTTTATTTCAACTTTGGAAATAAAAATAATAATCCTGGAGGACAAATCTAGCGAGTACCGGGCATGGTTAATAAACAGAACTTGTCTTACTGTCAAAATATGCTTAAGAATTAACTTTTAAGATGGTGTACTGTTGTGGAGAATCACTAATTTCCACTGTTCGACAATCGATCTTCCCTCGCATGCATTTCAGAAGCCGTTTTTTTACGTTTTACGTTTTTTATTTCGTATGCTCATGCATCTTTCTAGAAAGCTCCAGTCACAATTCAACCTTCACGACCAGATTTTGTTATACAAGCTCAAGATTTTAATATTTCGAGTCGAACAGGGATACCTGATCTCTTCTCGTCTTCGTTGGAATCTCTTCTAGCTTTAAATTTAAAAATCCTCTCAAACACTAGGAAAAGAATCAGCTTCTTCTCTGTAGGCAGATTTAATATTTTACATTACATTTCTGTAGCCGGGTTTCTCAATTTAAAACAAAATTTGATGTTCGTTCTTTACTTCACATTTTTTCGATGACAATGACTCACACGCATGCCTTACGCAAAGGAACATTGCAAGTAGGAACTAGTCAGGAAGGAATTCAGTCGCTTGATAGGTGTGGAGCTGAAGAGTGCATGCATCATTCTTCGATTTTGTAGGGAGGGGGTTAATTTGTGCTTTTTCAAAAGCTGGTGTCTGAAACCTTTTGAAAACACAGTGTAAATCTTATTTCAATGAATTAACACCACAGAACTTATGAAAATATTAATTTCCTTTTTATTCAGGTGTAACTGTTTTAAAAATGAACAACAATTTGATAAATACGATCGGCCTCCATTTACTCGTGGTAGTAGGGATCAATGGTTACTAAATCGCTAATTAAGTGAACTGTGAGTCACAATACTAATATGGATTCCAACATCTATATAGATTTTCTGCGTTACGTTTACGTTCTTTGCACTCTTCAGATATTATTTTTAATTATACTCGGAAACAAATTTTTGTAACTCTTTAAATCAGACAAAAAAAATGTTGAATGAACAGCTTATCTCACTAATCGTAATTACAAAATAATCTAAACTGAAACTTTTTAATTTCCGAGAAATGATTGTTCACATCTAATCCAAATATTCAAATCCAAAAAAAAAAATATAAATATAGTATAAAGTTGTTGATTGTGTGTCTTAGCCATGAACTTTCAAAGAATGTGTCTCAAAGACAACCTTTTGCTCATCTCCAATTAGACATATTTTATTGCCTCGCTTTTGTGATGAAAATCACTGTCTGCCTTTTACCGTCAGGGGATTCTCAGCTTTTCTACCCCCACCCCCTTTTGTCTCATGCAATCAGAACATAGACTTTCTACGCTTTTTTGTTTTCTTAATATCGTATTCATATTACTTTGCTTTTTCTTTACTAGGACTTGTACAGCAAACTGGTTTTATGGACGACGTCTCATTGAAAACTATTTGTCATAAGCGTTTCGGATTCTTAATAAATCCTCCTTCTCATTTGTTAGCTTCTTTGTAACTTTTTGCTTCGTTGCCGCATTTTTTTCTTAAGTTAGCAACGGGTTCGTTTCCTCGCCCCGTATTTTCGACTCAGTGATGTTTTTTTAACTTTTTCCTTCCTGTGTCTCTTTTTGTAGGTTTATTTCTTTTAAATCTGATTTCTGTATTATTTTATTGTTAATTCGGTTAATTAAATACATAATTAAGATTCACCTTTGTATATTATTTAAAAATGATATATAGGTTCGATAAATGAAGTTGAGAAGTATTAACTTCGGAAAGATGCTGTAAAATATCTAAATAAGCAATTCTTTATTTTTTTTCTTCGCAATAAGATAACTTCTTAACTTCATTTATCCCAGTAAATAATATACAACTGTGGATCTTAATTATGTACTTAATTAACCGAATTAATAATAAAATAATATAGAATCCCCTGTAAAAATTTCAGACAAATTCCAAATTCACCGATAAACCTCCTTACCGTTAGTGCAATCCCTAGTTGCAATCATCTACCGTGTAATGAATATTTATTTTATATTGGTGTGTTTTATAAAGCTTCGAAGTTTGATCTAAGAGTTCCGATTGATTGTTTATTAACGTTTCTTTTAGACAGTACATGATAGTTATTAGCAACGAACTTAATGAATTTGAGCCTCAGTCAAATGATGGGGACCGCACCTGAACCTCCCTCTCCAATCCTTAACATAACACCACTGGCGTCGACAAAACTAATGAGCATCAGTCCCGCTATTTTGCGGATCAGAATTCGAACACGCGACTCGACAAAAATAACGCCGATCTCGAGTTCGCCATTCTGACCACTCGGCTATCAAGGCCTGAAGAGTTCCGAATCCCCCATTATTATGAAGTGTTGGAAATATTAGTGTAAAAGAAGTTAATTTTTTCCCAAATACGTAGTATATGTGAAACCACAGAAAAATAAAATTTAGAAAAAAATTTACCTTTATCAAATGATTTTTGGAAAAAAGTATATACACACAGATTTTAAATGTAAAATTAAACATTCTATATATGAATTGGATATGGAAGCCTAGTGGTCACGGTCATTGTCTCAATGTCAGGGAAGTTTTCGTCGTTTCTTGGGTTTGAACCCTGATTGATATGATGACCAACACTGTAGCGGAGCTGATGGATTATCCATCTGTCTAGCTTCTAATTCCTCCTATTTCTGTTATGTAGAAGTTTAGAGAGAGCTAGGTGCCAGCTCAGGTATCATCATCGTCGCTCGACCGAGGTTCAAAATTCTGAGGACCGTCGCCAATAACCCTCGTATTGCTTCATAGTGCGACATTGATACACAATCATGTACCACACCACGTATCAACTGATATATTACTGTACAACAACCCATTATAAAATATACACTTTAGATATCTATCGTATGCTCATACAAGCATTAGCTGTCTTTAGCAGCCACTAAACTCCTATTGGCTATCTATTGCAATTTTTTCTTCATGCAGTGGAAATGTATAAGATATCCAATAGCAGTACATGCTGTTGAATTACCTATGCATTCCTATTGAATATCCTATATACTATATTATAAAACCTAGGAAAAACTGATATAAGAGTAGAATAAATTAAATGTCGTTTTTAATTGAACATTCTCTTTAAAACTCTTTTTTGCTGGATATATCAAGATGCTTTCAAAAACAAATAAGAATAATATATAGAGCAAGCTTGAAGTCTTCAAAATAAAGATTCTCTCAGTCATTTTTATTTCGTTTTCAGTACTATATACGTCTGAGAAAAATATGATTCCGTTATAATTACTAAAAATAAACATACTTTTTTCAGAAAGAATTTTACGAATATTATCTCTTGCAATTTTTGAAAAGGAATTTTCGTAAATGCCCCTGTTTGTAACCAATTTGTTTTGAATAGCTGATTGGAAATTCTTAGAACGAGTTTAATAATTTTGATTCAGAGTTAAAAAAAAAAAACAAATAAATAAAAATATAACTAAATTCCATTTGGAACTTACTACAGATCTTGCCGTTAAATATACTTGGCTCATTTTTTCGTTGTTATTAGTTCCCTTTATCTAGAAATATTTAAATTATTATTTTTCTCTCATTTATTTCAGGACTTTTTTTTTTTATCAAAGAGAGATTCATTTAGAATTTTAAAATGAAAAAGAAATATTTCCATTCGAAAAGCATTGAAAACGGTGCATAATAATTTCTCCTTAGAGCATTTTTTTCTTTCAGCTTTTTAAAATGAAAAATAAATATTTCCATTCGAAACGCCTTTCAAACGATGTACTATATCTTAGAAACAAAAATAGTTCAAGATTAATAATTGCAAAATACACACACCATATAAGTAAAATAAAATAGCGACGCAATACAGAGAAGGAAACTGAGAATAATTCTGAATTAATACAACCTAGGAAAAAAAAAGAGATTGTCAAAACGTCACAGATAAAAAATATTTTTCAAATAAAGAAACTTATTTTCCTTTAGCAACTCACTGCAATTACTTGCTAAACTGAAGAACAATTTTAGGGAGCTCGATGAAAAGAAAAAAAATTTTGAACTGCGAAGAGATATTTTTTACGTAACATTTTCACACATTCAAGAATCTCATGATTATTCTTCAAGTGTTCTCGCTTTTAATAATTTTGCAGTAGCCCTAGGGAATTTAAGGCGTTAAACTGAAATGAAGTAACTGCTTCTTTTCACACACACACTTAAAATTTCTTTTTGGATTATTTTCAAAACCATTTCTTCTATAAAAATGCTTTGTACTAATGAAACCTTGAATGCTGATGTAAATTAAAGAAAGGAACTGCGTAGTTTTGCGAAAATAGTTTAAATGTGTGTGTGTTTTTTTTTTAATTTATGACAAACCTTATTTATAATTAAAATATGTGCTTTTACATTTTGTCATAGTGAAATAATGAATAAATGTGGTCTATAAGAAATTCTTACGGAAATATAAATTGTTTGATTGTAGAGTAATTTTTAAAGATTAATTTTTATTTTCATTTACTAACACACACTTTTAAGATATATTTAATTTAATACTTTTTCATTTGCTTTAATATTAATATCTAAATTAAATATTGTATTTTTAAAAATGTATTGTTTTCTTTAATTTTAATATTATTTATTTAATATTCAATGTGTTAAGTCATTATTAGTGATGTAATTTTAAGAAGAGTTAAAAAGTACGAGGGTTGTTGCGGTTGCCCCTCCCAATATTTAATCAAGGTCCAGTTACGAGGCTGATGCTTGAGTCATTCACCTTTTCCTAACGATATCAATTATAAAATCGTCTTTATCTAATCTCAAAATTCAATTCAGTTAATAAGAGATATTCTATTATTTTTAATTTAGACAATAAATTAATATACATTTGCTTAAATTAATTGCAATGTTCAATTAAATTAATTATAATGTTTTAAGCATTAAAGGTAATTAACCTTTACTATATCTACTTAAATTATTGAAGGAAGTTTCGCATAAAATCTCTGTCTATATGTAATAATTTACTCTTAATAATTCTTAACCTTATCTCTACTCAACTCACAATAGCTTGGTTATTTGAGATGAATTGAAATTTCGAGTAAAGATGGAATTAAAAAATATAATAATGTTACCTTTAAGAATTCCATGTTCAGAAAATTTATCCTGGAGCTCTCTTCCCTTCGGCATGAAATATAAATTAATGACTATTGAAGAATGATTCCATACATGATTTCTAAAATGTTTGATTAGAATGTATTAGTTTTAGCACGAACAGTTGTACATCGTACGTATTTAATTCACTTTAATTATTAAGACTGAAGAAATGATCTACTGATTCGGAAAGAATTGTATGAGTGTGTGTGTGCAATTCATTATAATTATATCGCCTGATAAATTAATTTAACAGTGAGCAAACTAATATTCTAAAAAGGGAGATACATCTCTGGCAAGTGATTCTTCATTTTGAGGAATAGACTAAGATCCACGTATTAATTAATAAATATTAAACGCACGGTTGGTTACAGGATCATGATTTATCTGAGAATCTATCATAACCTTAAATTAAACTTAGTTTTCCAATTTTGTTTGATATTACTAGGAAGATATGCGTAATGTTACTGTTTCGGTATTAAGGTTTAGAACCATCGAGATACATTAAATAATCAGTAAATAAAATTTTAAATCAACTTATTCTGTTTTCGAAAAAGATTGATCAAAATGTATGTGAGGCAATGTTATAAATTTTTAATTATTAATAAGAAATAATCAAATGTCCGAATAAAATTTATTCAATATTCTTTTTCATCCTTATGTACATGAGGTTGTTAATTATACCTACTCATATTGATTTGTTTGGTTTCAGAAAGCCGTATATTGAAGAAACTCGCATTATCATAAAGTTTTAATGCTTATTAAAAATATCAAGACAGAAATATATTTATTTATTTATTTTTCTTCAGACTTCTCTACATAATCTCTATTCAAAGTTATACATTTCCCCAAACATTTCTCAACCTTTTCAAAGGCTGTCATTGTAGAACTAAGTAGATTGAACTGTTTCTTCTCCATGTTGAGAGTTACTTCAATCTACAGCTTTCTGCTAAGCAAATCAACATGAGTAGCTATAATTCATAACATTTTGTACATAAAAAGGAACTATTATGCAGAATAAATTTTATCTTCATACTTGTTATTTCATACCAATAATTGAAATTTTAAAATGTTCCCTAAAATTATTAATATGGAGATATAACTTAATTGAATCTTAAGTCAAATATTACCATTAATAATTATACTTATCTCAATAACAACAAAAAGGGGAGTTGATATTACTGGATTGGAGTAATATCAACTCCACTTTTTATAAAAAATTCTATTTATTTCTAGTGATTAAATTCGAATAAAAAATATACTCTGAAAATCAATTCTATTTTCTCGTAGCCTTATTATGTGCTCTACATTCTCACTACTACAAATAATGCACTCTGTCTTATCATCGGTGCTGTTGAGAACACATCTATTGAATCAGTGCTTTCATACACCAATGAAATTTTTATGTAATATGAAATAATGAAATCATCTGTGAAGCTTTATCAGAAACTAATTCGCCTACATCATAGTCATATGTGGATTGAGTCTGGACCTTTCAGGTTGAAAACTCAGGACGGCTTTCTTTAAGCTCTTTTTAAAAAGATGGACGGACTTGATATACCATCCCGGATTGAACCCTTGCTGCCCCCTCATAAGTCCTTTGTAGGTTAGTAAAATATTATATCATTTGGACCTTATGAGTCCTGTCTTAAGAGCTCAGGATTGTTCTGCAGCCTTGTTCAGCGTGGGGATGGATACTATTTACAAATCCTTTTTCTCTGGAAGCTTGGTTACATATATATACTGATGGCTCAAAGCTTGAGATGAATGGTGTGGCCGGTGCTGATGTTTATTGTGAACATTTCTCCCATTATCTTTCGTTGGGAACAACCAAGTTCTCTTTTGATGGTGCGGTGGAGGCAATTAAAGGGGATCTGACTCATTTGAATTTTCGTCCTCCTCTTTTCAACCAGGTTTACATTTTTTCAGAATCGCAAGCTGCAATTCTGGCCATTGCGAACTGCTCTCAAGTCTAATTCTATGCCGTAACTTTATGCCCGTAATACGATGTAGATCTTAATTAGGAAAGATGCGTGAAAAATATAAAACGATTGCCTTACAATGGATCCTATCCCACTGTGGTATCCCCGGCAATGAAAATTTATATGGATGCCCAAAAAATGTTGTTTGGTAAATCAGGTCCCATACAACCTGGTTAGCTATAAATCCGCCTTGTCAGTGATCAATCAAACGCTTAAGACAACACATATGTCATCATAGAAAGGACGGACGAAAGAAAAACCGTGGAGAAACGACATCCTTTATCTCTCCGATTGACCAAGAAGCATCAGCTGTCTTTCGTCTCAATACTGGGCATGATCGTTTATATGCTCATCTTTGCCGATTTTGGATTGTGGATAGTCCTGCATGCCCTCTCTGCTCCAAAGGTGCGGCGATGAATACTGATAATCTCCTCGACGGTTCAGCTCTCACGAAGAACTGTATCTACTCCCAATATTGGGAAGCCAGAGACTCTTTGAACAATTTAAGTTTTCGATTTTATACGCATCGCATGTTCTACTTCTTTTTCTGTTCTGGTGTTTGATGTGTGTCTCTGTATATTGTATTCTTTTGATCTTTGTTTCACTTAAGGATATTGTCTGTATAGCCTGCTACATTGGAAATAAAAAAAACATTCTCATTACTTGCTTTATATCCATTAATCAATAATATAACTCTATTTCCAATCTCTCCATTTGATAACTTCCTATTCACTACACTTTTTACACAGTAATGTTAAGCCACGGTTCTTTCAAGTAAAATTCTCCAATAAATAATGTAATTAAGTAGGCCGGAAGATTAGATAAAGGATGAAATACGTTAGAACCATTTACAGATTAAAATACAATTTTTTAAATATCAGGTGTCCATAACTAAATTTAAAAATTTTTGGCAGCCTTTCGCAAAGTCTATTGACTTGAATTTATTGAAATCTGGTCAATGGTGTAATGAGATAATGGGAGTTTTATCTAGGGCAAAAAATAGTTCTAACTACCGCTACTAGGTGGCAGATAATATTTTTATACAAAACAACGAAAAGCTACAAAACATACCAGTGTCATGTTGCGAGAACATGTTCAATGTGCTGCCCACCATTGTCTACTTTTATTTGGCAATATGTTCAAAAGTTAAAAACCATATATGCATTGGAATATCATTTATATAGCATGCTATGAGAATAATAAAATCAGTTGAATGGATAATAGAATAAATGTATATAAAATGGAAATATTTTGAATATTTCAAGTAAGTAAAAGAACAAAAGCATTCGAGTTTAAATGGTAATTGACTAATATAACATTCCATGCACTAAATACTGTTAGATGTTACTGAATTTTCTTAATTTAAGACCAAGAAAATACGAATTTTGAATGAATAAATATGATGGGAATAATGTAACATATACTCAATTTTAATAAAAATAAAAAATATTTATAAGGATTGAAAATGTCAAAACATTATCCAGTAAAAATAAAAATAATAATAATAATTTCAAATCGTATTGTATCTATGAAAAACGTAAATTTATCAGAAAAGTAAACGAAACAATTTATATATCTATAGTAGGTTATATTTAGATTTCTAAATAATTATTAGTGAGTGTTACAAAAATTGAATATAGAGGAGGTTTGTTCTTTTTCTTCAAATATCGTTACATTCAAAAAAATAAATTTAACACGACTTGTACACTCTTTTTGACTCTGGAATATTGAGTGATATATATATATATATATATATATATATATATATATATATATATCAATTCGTTCAAGAAGACAAATTTAATTTCAAAGTTGTTTGTATAGTGATTAAATTTAAATTCCCATAAGTATAATTTACATTTTGTTTCATTTATTTTCATTTAAAAGCCTTTAAATTATTTGATTGAATTACTTTTTATATTATTCCCACATGAATTAATTTCTCACAAAATCTATATTACCAATTAAGTTATACTAACGGTTTTATTAGTAAATTGAGCCTCTAAAATAAAATTTCGTTGCAAGAGTTTATGCTCTGAAATACAGTAGGATAAAAAAAATGTTATCGGTCTCAGAGTTTGGAAAATTACTGGGCAAGCATTTTTATTTATAGTTATGTAGCTAGTATAGATAGTTAAAAAAATTTAAGTATAGTTTTAAACCGCAAAACAGTACTAAAATTTGAGTTGTAATTATGAAAATTCTTATGATGTAATCAATACAATGCAGGATATAACAATTAAAATACCAAATGGTACATTAATGAAATATTGCACTTAATATGACTATCAGCATAGTGTTATATTGAATTTAATAATTAATAAGCATACATTTATAGTGTAACATACTTATTTTGTTTGAAATTTTCAGTTGTGATAATATAATTAAATATACTACTTTACACAACTGGTAAGAAATAGAGAAATTCATTGATTACGTGGATGTAATTTTCGTGAGAGTTGAATATATTGAAAGACCAAAAATTGAGATCTAAAAGTGTAAACACGCGCAAAATAGAAAAATATCTATATTTACCTTTTTTTTAAATCGTTTTTATGTATTTCACTTGGTGTGTATGTTATCAAATTTTCTATCGTTAATTTAATCAACTACCCATCAAGTTGAAGCTCTGAAATTTTGGGAACCCTTCTTACTTGCCTAACAATATAATATTTAGATATTTGCGACCAGTTTTAACTAATATTTCAATAATTTTCTTTAATAAACTTTGCTGCCATATAAAAACTTTGTTTTTATAAAGGTTGGTTTTTATCTCGAATGATTTATAAAATGTTATTTACAGGATTCTAATGCACTTTCTTCAAAATTCAGTTTATCAATTGTGATGACATTTTTCAGAATTTGAAGTGACTATTTATTATACAGTGACCGTAATTTTTTTGTAATGAGAACTCACAAAAGTTCAGTATTGAACAATATTCTACAAAAAAGGTATGGGGAATATAAATCACGTAAATTAAAATTTTATTCAATTTAATTTTTGAAATTTTAATTATGTTTAATGTATAGAATGTTATGATTATAAATATTGTCCAATTTTTTAAAGTTATATAAATGTATCAAATTTATACAAGATGCACCCATAGGCACCAAAGCACACAGCATGCAAATGTAAATACTTCAGTTGGTTATTAATTGCTCATATACATTTATTTATCCGTATAAATGTGACCTTATGCAAAACTCCAAATCTGTGATTTATTTATTTTACCTTAAACTATGGATTTAAAAATTTACTAAGCCAAATTCAGAGAGAAAAAGCTCCAATCAAAGATGAAAATAAAACACAATGGATAACAATTACTCAATGTGAAGACCTTCATTTGGTGCATTCTTTAAACTTATTTAAATATAAGAAAATTAAAGTTTGAAAGTTAAATTAGTGATATTTACATACCTGAGATATGATAAGTTGTACGTAGATATTGGTAAATAGTGCTGTACATTATGTATATGGTTGTATATTTGTCTTGAAGTTTGTGAGATGAATGTCTTTTGAATTTTTCAAGGTGTCTAGTCAAATTCATGTGAATGTGTGTGCCAAATCTTGATAAATGTCTTATTTAAATATGTCACCGGGAGGGATGCAGGGTCGTCACATAAACGAAAGGAATTGCCCTTCCCTCTCATACGGACTAATAATTTAACAAAGCATTTAGTGTACAGTGACCCTCTTCGAGTCTTTAAACTCTAATTTATACAAGTCCAACAGGGACCATCCCAAATTAACCCCTACTGTTCTATGATTGGAGGCACCATAAGTCATTTTCTTTGCATAGAAGAAAATATTCAGTTTTTCAGTGAAAAAATATAAATCTCATCAAAATAAAGTGTGGATGTTTGAAATATGGTATAAAATAAGATCATTGTTGAAGGCATTCTAAGTTAGTAATTATTTACGTGCCAAAAACATCGATGGTACTTTTTCAATAAATTAAAATATCTATTCATATTTATGGTACGACTATGTGAAAAACTTTGATACCCAGTTGATGTTAGTAATTGCCTATTGTATATAATAAACTGATAGAATTAATTAAGAAAGAAAAAGGGAACAGTACTTTTTAACTGCTGCTTAAATGAGCAATTTTAAAATACTTATAATATATATATATATATATATATATATATATATATATATATATATATAATGCTATAACGAATTTTTTTTAAAAAAAAGAGTAGGCTAGGATTTTTTATTATATATAAGAATTTAATTTGCTTCTTACAGATTTTATGCCTATTAGATTTATAAGAAATATTACAAATGAATCTTACTTATCGCAACATTCAAACCTGGTAATATATTTTTTTCCACGTCCTCTAAGCTGGAAACTGCTGAGTTAAACAATGTTCAGTTTCTGACTACCTGTTACTATTTCTAGAATCCTTCTTTTGCTGAAAGAATAAAACTTTTTCAAAGTTTCAAGAGTTTAGTCTTGATAAAAAAGAAACAAATTAAAATTTGCTTGTGTTTTCAAAATTCTTTGTTTTAAATTTTGTAATAAGGAAATCCAAACAAAAGATATCGCAGTTTTCTTAAAGAAAGGCGTTAAAATTCTCACTCGAAAAAAATATTTAGATTTATATTAAAATAGCTAAGCAATGCCCATCTTCTTAAGAGCGCACATTATTTTAAAACAAAAAGAGAGCAGCTCACATCTATTTAGTTACGTCTGTTACGAAAAAAGCATTTTGCAAGGAAGCAATTACTATTTTAATTGCCACATAATTGCTCGTGAAAGGAAAGGAAACACTATGGCGTGTAAGATTTCGTATCATCGTGCAGAAAAGGTGTAGTGGATGACAACTAAATGAATTCAGTAATCAAATAAAATGACATCTCATACCATAACTCCCGATTGTTGGGTTGTGTAACGAACAACTGTCAATTGTGTATCATACCGCTGCCCCAGACATATACAGACAAATCTAAATGGGCTTCAGGGCTCAATTCGATGCGGATTTGATATAATATAAGCTTATTTTTCTTTGTAGAAGATGTTTCAGTCACCTCGAAAAAGAGAAGTTAGAAGTTCGTGAGGTGAAACGAAAACTGCTATATTCCAAAACGTGTTAATAGTCTAAATAATTTTTCGGTAAGTTCGCTCTATCCTTCTTTAGAAGAATATATATACTGTAATGCACAAAATAGTAACTATGACAGTATTTTTTTTCATCGCTTTTTATTAACATTTCTAAATTTTTTTGCAATGTATCGTAATTTTATTTGATGTGATAAAGATTTTCTAAGATTTCACAATTTTTTTTCCTTTTCATTTATTTCGGGCTTTTTGTTCCCTTCTTTTTTTAAATATTTATTTTGAAATTACTTTTGGATTGTTACTACATACCTTTTATAAAGCAATGTTGTAAAATAAGTCAAAATAATTTGAATTATTATATCTTCCTATACAAATTATTATTTTTGACTTATTATTAATTAATAATTAGTGATTATTTTTGAATTATCTCTACGTGCCTGTCATATGGCAATGAAATAAAATAAGAACCTTAAACATAAACAGTTTTAAAGAAACTTAAATTTAATAACCATGAAATTTCATAATATTTTTTTAAATAGTGAATATTGTTCACTTAACTTTAGTATTTTCCCGAAAATTATACTTAATCATTTAAAATGAATATCTCCATTCATTCCCTACATTAGCAAACATAATTTGAAACATTTTAATCATGAAGTAATTTCAGTTATGGCTTTTTTTTATATAAATTTCATTCATAAGATGTTCCCAAAGGAACATACACACACAATTTTATTTATATGTAAAAAATACCGTTTTAGAATACGAATTTTTCTTCTAACAGAGTTTTTTTCTTCTAAAGTAGAGTAGACAATAAGAAAGAAAAATGTATAAGAAAATAAATTATTTATTCCCGTTTATCTGAGACAGTAAATTGCGTACGGTATCTCTTCTTTCAAACTAGTGTGACCACATCATCCCAATAGTCATGGCTTCGACCTTCGTGGTGAAGGAAGTTCTCGATTCAAGCCTGCAGACTGTAACGATAGGTTATTTGTGTTTATTTATTAATTACCTTGTGGAACTCTTCATAAATTAAAAACGAAAACTTCGACCCAATCAAATGAAACGTAATCTAATCAAATTAATTTTATTAAAAAGTGTAATGAAGTGATAGTGAAAAGCGGATGTATAAGATATGCTGAAATTAAAAGAGGGAAAGCAAGAGTGAGAAGGAATTGAATAGCGATTAAGTTTATTTTATAAATCTAATTTTAAACTTCTGGAGTCAAGATCCGACTGTGTAGAAGTTGAAATGTAGCCTTAACTACGAGAGCCATTCAATATTTAAGCACATAAATAACTTTACAATAAAAATGGTATATTAAATTAATGTAAATTTTATTTTAATTTCCACGTAATCTCCAAGAACTTATCTGCTCTTTTCCCATCCTTTTGGGATTCTTCTTATGGCTTCAACAAATAAATATTTACATTGATTTGAAAGCCAGTTTTGCACGTTTTCTTACCCCTTCGTTACCATAGAACTTGAGGCCACTTAAAGCCTTTTTCATATAACCAAAGATATACGAGGGTGGTTCAAAAAGAACTTGTATTTGAAGATAGATGGCATAATTGAAATAAACGTTTGTTATTATTGGGTGCTGTCATCTGATAAATGGAGCGGAAACAAATTTGACATTGATTCGTAAGTTAGTTTTAATTTGGTAGGCATTTACTGCAAAATCAAAATTTGATTGCTGCCGCCTCGAGTTGTAGCCGTCGATGATAAGTTGATTAATCTTTATACTTCGGAAAACAAGCAAAAACAAAACAATGGGATGTTTCGGGTGAATATACTCCAGAGAAAGCGAGGATGGTATCATCGGCCTCAAACGCAATGAAGGAGAATTTTTGAGGTACGAAAGGCGTCATGATTATGATTATCAATACATCATGATTATGAATAATTGAGATTTGAAAAGCTGTGTAGTGAGTCATGATGTTTTCTAAGAAACAAACAATTTTCAATTTTACGAGCAACATCTCTTTGATTATCCGAGGTCATTGGATGACACTCGTACAATACTAAAGGGAAAATGTCAAAGTTGTATGTATAATTAGGTAGAAGCCACCAATCCACTTTGCAAACAGTTTCGAGGCTTCAATCGTGCTAAATGATTTTGAGCGTCGCTTTGCAGAAGAGGCACGACTTTTATGCCATCGAGGGCATTTCCTCTTCAACGCGAACTTGACTTTCTTCTCAGTGATGTCTAAGTAATATTCACTGTTGATAATGCCTTGCTTCTTCAAATAATCACAGAGAATCAAACGATATGTACTTGACTCATCAATGACCCCTTTGCCACAACTTATAAAACTTTTCCAATCATACAAAACTGCGCTGATCATACAATTCCTGCTGAACTTTTTCTTTGTCCGAGAAAATATTTCTGGCGGTCATAAGTTTTACAAAAGTAAAAATCAGATCATAGAACGCTGTTTCGGACAGGTATTTTCTTCGAGTGGACATTTCATCGTAACTAAGACTTCAGAGGTTATATTTCTATGGACATAAATTGAAAAACTGAATCACACTCTTCGCAAGGTTACCAACTGAAGCTAACGCATATTTCAATTGTCTGTATTAAGAGTTTACTTCATTAAAAATGTTTATCTTTTTTAAATATTGAATAATCCTTGTACATAACCATATACTAGGATGCTAGTGTCTTGGCAAGCTTGATATTTACCATTACTTATATACTTTTATTTTGTATAACTTGTTAGTAAAGGCGTTAAGGCACCTTCAACTAATAGAAAGTATTTCATTTTATAATACAAATAAATGATTCAAACCATAACCTGTGAATGTTTTAATTGCTTGATATAAATGTTTAGAATATAACCTGTGTTTAGAATTTAAGTTACAGACATTACGTTTACAGCTTAAAATGACGAAAAGTTTGGAAATTGGGGAAAGTTTCAAGACATGAGCTGAGTCATAATTTTATATGAGACACCTCAAAGAAAATAAACAGCAAGAAACTGTTCCTAAAATTTCGTATGTGATGTCGAGTATAGGAGAGGAAGGTTTCATTTCCAGTGTCATTTGACAATAATTCTAAATTCTGAGACTAATCGTCAATAGCTCTCATATAGTTTCTAATGATACAGACTAATTAATTAACATCGCAGTTAGATGAAACAGGAAAGCTACTGGTGAGCGGCGTTGCATTTTTTACATCGGTAAGTGACAGTAAAACCTTAGCTGATATTCCACTCTCCAACCTTCCATACAATCCTCATGGGAGGATTTAAGGAATCTCGACATTTGAAGTTTATCAGTCCAAATACATAGCAAGGACTTTAGTGGCGTCAGGACTGGGAATCACTGTAAGTAACTGCCAGTATAAGGTCGAGACCATGACCACGACCGCTTTTTTCAATGAGACATTCATTCAAACCAAATAAAATCTTACAAATCAGTAACATTTTCTATGTGTTACATCTATTTCACGTTATTGTATTTTGAGCAGACCATAAGTGTGAATTTTAAGAAATTTAAAAAGTTTCTCATTTTCTTAAAAATTAGTTATTTAAATGTGTGATTTAATCCAATGAAAAATTGGAATTTAAATAGTACAGGAATTATCATTCATTTGGCTCGCAATTAAAATTTAACGTTCATAATTTGAATCATTTTTAAATATTTAACTTTTAAAGAATGTAATTTTTTAGTAAATTTATTCATTAAAAACCAATATTTTAAATTCATTCGTAAACAAAAAATATATAAATACCTAATTTCAACAAAGCACTTATATATATATATATATATATATATATATATGTTGTGTTTAAATTGGCCTTGATTCGCCGCTTTCCTTTCAGACACTTCACTGTGTTTCTTTTTCTTTATGTAGTGAAGAATGCTGAAACTAATCAAACGGAGACTTTTTGATTTTTCAAGTAACTAAAGTTGCATTGATTTCTCAATTCCTTAACACTTTTGAAAGAGCAAATTAGCTCATTAACTCTTTAGGCGTTGGTTAGTTCGAGTAATGCTAATTGAGTTAATTCAAATTCGATCGGGATTTAGAATTAAAAGTTGTAAAACTATGTTCTTCTTTAGAGGCTCACACTCTAATTAAAAAACTGATGTGAACTTAAAGATATTATCTATTTTTAAGTATATTTTTATGCTTATACTTAACTTGAATGTTATGAAAATTAAGAAATTACTATTAAATTTAAAATGTTTTTGAATAAAAGGAGTTTTTAAATATTTTGATAAAATGTGTTATACAAATGATCTCTCTATAAAATTTAATTTAAAATGCAATACATATAAATTGATAAAAAATTTCCAGTGGACAAAAAATATTAAATTTATGAAAAAGAAAAAAATTCTAACAATAATATTAAATAGTTATAATGTAAACGTTGAAAAAATAGAATTATAATCCTCTAAACAAATTAAACATTAGTTTAAATTTTATTTACACGTGATTAAACAATAATGGTTTATATGTAAGTAAAAAAAAACACGTAAATTACACAAAAATAATTATGATAAAAATACAAACATTTACAAAAAAATTGAAAAATTGAAATCTGTTAAAAACATTAAAATAAAGAAAAATGGAGCTGTTGTATGCTGACATAGGTTTAGAACTCTGGTAGAGAATGGAGAGTCTTCTCTCTCAATCTCTTATATATATATATATATATATATATATATTAAATGATGAGGAATTATAATTTTAAATTAATTAATTAACGTGCATAGAACTCTGGTAGAGAGAATTTATTATTAAAAATTTATACTAGTACTAAGAAAAAAAAATTATGTAATTTTCTGCCAAATTGTTTCAAACAAACTAATTTTTTCAGAACCACTACAGGTGGCAGTAGTATGTACTTTCCCGATAACCACAGTAAAATGAAACTCGTTACTATCCTAATTTGAACGAGGTATTTTTGCTTGATCGAGAATTTGTATGATTGTGTAAAACCTTTATATTTCGTAAATATAAAAGGATTATAAATTATAAAGTTATGTATTTTTAAAACATTATTTTGTTTTTTCACTCAAAAATAGATTGAGAAACTGTTGCTTAAGTTTACAATGCTTATATATTTATTTTGAATAAAAATGTCTATATGCTTAATTATGCAATATATGGATATTATTTATTAAATGTTTTAGAAATTATGTTGATTTTAATCTCAGTCACAATAATAATCTCTAATAGATTTCATGTTTTAATGTAAATATCGATCTATCCCAACAGATCCAAAAAGCAATTTTTTTTTTTTTTAGTTTTTAATTATTTCTCATTTTTGTTTTGATTTTTGTTACTAATGTATGTTTGTATGGGAAATAATAATTATATCATGATGAAACATTTTATCCTTTGTGAGAATAATACTTCGTAAATTGCTTGAAAATCTCTGCTTGTGAATGAATTAGAATTTATGTAAATTAGAATAGATATATATGTATATTGTGCATAAGACTGTTCAGATAACATGCATAAACTGTGAAGGATTTTAAATTAGAGTAGTAGAAAAAATAAATCAGTACGTTCGAAATTGAGCTTGGATTTGTTTGGCGTTGTGAATAAAGATCTTTATAGCATTTAATGTTTAAGGAGAAGAGATCATATGAGAAAGAATACTTAATAAGATCCAGCTTGAGCTTACATACTTTATAATTGACTAGCATTCAATTTGCCAGTTGTAAGATTAAGAAATATTTGTGTTATTAATCCTTTGGAGTTCTGTTCGACATTTTTAGCACCCATATTAATTTTCAATTATTCTTAGGTGAAGAATAAAATTAAAGGTTTGACTGTCTAATTTTTTGAATGAGTGCTCGGTGGCATAGCTTTTATTAAATTAATATAGAAAAATACCAGAAAGTGAAGCCATTGAGTAACAAATTTTAATATTAGTATATCTAGTATTTTCCACAAAATAGGAAACTGCTGATAGGTAGATTAAGGTGTGTACCCTTCAATTAACATTTAGGGGACTCTAAATGTATTTCATTGAATTAAATATTTCTCCCAAAGAATGAAACTTGACCGATGTAGATTATATCAGAATTAATGTAGTGAATATATTTAATAAATTGGTGCGAAAAGTGAAATACTTAAATTCGAAGTAAGTGGTAGAGAGTGTAACCCAAGCTAAAAACAAAAGAATAGTGACCGTGTCTTGCCAAGCCTTAGAAATAATCATAACACAGCCAATAAGTATCTACATAGGGTCAAGGGTTAAAATCCTCTTTTACAAATATTTGGATGACTCGACCCCGATCGGTTTTTAAGGAAAATTATCTATATAATATTAAATGTTAGATCAGATACCTATAAGGATATTACCACAGAAAGAGTCGATAGAAATTAAATATTAATTATTCATAGATTTGAAGAAAATAACTGGAATGAGAATCTTTTGCTTCATTATTATTTTACTTCATTATTTTGCTTTACTATTATTTTAAAATAATAGTAAAGATGAAAAGTGAAGGTCATTCGATATTTCACTGGACGATCTTTTAATTTATTAAAGTATGTATAAAAACAAAATAGCTTGCGTCACAAAACGTTCTTATGTATTATAATTAACTTTGAAATAAATTGAAAACGATGAAAAATGATTATGTAAATTATATATATATATATTATGTCTTTATGGATTCATAAGTTACCTTAGTAGGTCAAAGTATCTCTTTTAATGTGCTTCACCTTCGTGAGCTTAATTTCTTTTAATATTTATAAAATGAAGCATCTTTTTTGCAGTTGTCAATAATTAATTATCATTGCAAATTATCAATCTATGCATTTTTATAACTAAGTAAAATATATGTTTTCATATTAAGATTAGGATTGAGAAACTAGGATTCTCCTTTATAAAAGATGTTATCGTCTGGAAACGAAAATTCTCGTTTTTTTTTGTTTAAAGTGTGTGCTTTCTCGATAAATCCTTACATAATGGAATCATAGATTTACAAAAATACATTCTTAAAATTATATATATATATATATATATATATATATATATATATATATATGAGTGAATCTTAACCAATTAATTATAGATTGGTGGTCAACACGTAAGTTTAATTTGCTTTTTGTTTCTTACCATAATGAATAAATTGGAGGAATTTCAAAACAAAATTTACAAAGAATTATAAGACTTTCCAAGTGTTTGTAATAATGATAGTGATAATGTACCTATCAAAAAAGGGTACAAATCTACAAATATATTTAATATAAAATATCTAGTGATGGTACTTCTTCAGCAGAGGATGATGAAATAATGATAGAGAATCAGAAATTGGTATTAATGACGAGTGGGAAATTGATACATTAGCACTGTTAGAATCATTTGAAGGAGATCCAGGTACGATATTAATTTAAGAATTCCATAAAAACATTATTGATAAACCTGAGCTTTTTATACCAGTATTTTTTGTATGCTTGAAAGAAATAAGTATCACAATGAGCAAGTAACTAAATATAATTTTTCCAAAATTTCATTGAAGAGTATTGATGTTACAACAATAGAAATGAAGAAATATCTGGAACTAATAAATTTAGTGAATGTAAATTGTATAAAATAACAAACACAATGAAGCTATTCGAATGACTATCATACTAAAAACAATAATAATAATACTTATTCTCTTGAATATTTTAATAAATATATTAATTACGAAAATAATTAAAGCAATTTTAATACCTATACGATGAGATATTCTTATATCATTTCAATAACTGTTTCAAAAGGAAAATTTTGGAAAAAAAACAACGATGTGAATCTGTTAAAAAATTATGGAATTTATTCATGGGTCTGCTGTAGCTCAATGGTTATGGTCGTGAACTTACTGCTGGAGTTGTTTCATTGAATAGTGAGTTCGAGTATGATTCCACAAAATACCAGCTGTATAGCATAGTTGATGCACGTTAAAGATGTCAAAATGTATCTTTAGAAAGGTGTGGAAGTTTGTAGAGAGAGGCGCAAGTTCAGGTAGCATCCTCATCACTTCCAGAGGTGCACAATTACGTAGTTTATCTGAATGGCCCTAAAATTGCTTCTAAGTGACGTTAATAAACAATTAATCTATTTTTTGATATAAAACAAAACAATTTAAAAATAAGGCTGTATAAGACTGATGTCGTAAAAAAAATATTTACTACTGCCCTCCTAGGGGGGAAAAATCCGTTTCCGTTAATTTCGTTTTTGAGGAAGAAAACACTATTGAAACTCAAAATACACTAAGTTAAAAATAATTTTAATACTTCATGAAAAAATACAAGAAAATAAGAGGAAAGAGATGTCAACAACAACAACCAAGCATTTTTACAGAGAATTATACTGTTTTATGTTACCGAATATAATTAAAATAGTCGTAGGGGAAACAACTCGATTAGGATAAAAAGAAAGTTTATTCCTCTGCAAAACAACATTTTTATGACTCTTAATAGAAAGGGTGTAAACATACAACCAGCAACATGTTAGGCAGGAAAAGTTAATAGAACTTGTATAACACGGGGCGTACGAGACTAAAAATAGTAAATTGAATTACAGAGTAAGGCGAAAGGGAAAGAAGCTTAAATATCCCCGCATCTTCTTTCCAGATCCGTTCGATATTTTGTATCTCTTTCTATGATCTGAACTTGAGTTGAAATGTTGATACTTTATGGCGTAGGTTATATCTCAGTTTTTCCTCCAACTTACATTTTGGTGTATTTTAATTGATGTTGTTTGAATTGAATATCTCTCCATATAAGAAAACGAATGTTGTATAATAAATTGGAGTTTTTGAAGAGTAATAAAAGGAATTGAAGAGATGCATGTAAGGCATTATTTTTTTTTCTAAGTTAGTTAGTTTTGGAAAAGATAGTGAGCGGAGGTTAACAAGTGAAATATCAGTATAATACCTGCATTGAATAAAGAGCTTTAGGAGTCAATCAAGATGTAATTTACGGAGTAAAGGTTTTCAAATCCCGTCTACATATATTCAAAAGACTTGAACCCGATTAGTTTGGTACGACAAAGATTTATTTATTATATGAAACGTTAGGCAAGCAAATCAAAATTACCTTATGAATCAATAGCAAATTTGTTTCGGCTCTGTTTAACAGATAGTTGCACCCAATGGTCACAACAATGTACCTTAATGAATGCCATCTATCTTCAAAAACTTTTTTAATCAATCTCGCAATAATGTCGATTTGTTTTGTTTCAGGGAGCTGTAGGTTGCAAAATCTAATGTGCAAACTAAATTCTATCCGGGTATCTTGATTAATTCATAGTAATTATTAAGATTTGAATTACTTCTTAACACAAAAGCGTTCCCACTAATTGGAATGACACTTATTTAAAGCAATCATTTTATAAACTCACCAGAAATTTAAAGCGTGGGACAGTAATTATACTTAAGATTATAATTATGTACCTTTACAGAAGAAAAAGTAACGAATTTTATCAATTTCTACTAATAAGTTCTTGGAGAAAATTACAGTTTGATATTCGGATTGATTGAGAACTATTTTGCATTCGAATTATTTTCTAAGTTACTTAATGTATAACTATTTATGTTTTTAATGATATTAGTTGGTTAATTGTAAATATTCTAATTTTCATCATAAATGCGATAGAAATGACAATAATATTCCAAATATTTTTTACAAATAATAAATTTGGTAGCAAATTGCAAAATTTTATTAATATTATAACTAAAATTTATATTTTAGAGAAATGCTAACTGAAACAAATTTATGATATTGCGCAACTGTAATGCTGACATTGTTGTACATATAAATATATATATCATTGTAATTTTCATGAATAAATATTAAGGAAATTAAATTCATTACTGGAAAAGAAATGGAAAATATTGCTTGTATTATTTATTTTTCAAATGAAGGGAATCAATTACATAAAACATATTTTTATGTAATTTAACATGAGAGTTATTTCTTTCTAAGAACGATTAAATACTAATTTAGAATTCTTGAGATTGATATTTGCTCAGGTTTCTTAGATTTAATTTTGTTTAGCTGAAATTAGTTTCAGAGCTTCACAATGCTTTGGTGGTAAAATATGTTATATGATTTATACAGGTTCATAAGTATATTCAGAAATTTCTTTCAAATGCATTAATCTTCTGAAAATAAATAGTGTTCTTGATACCTCTGAACTTAAATTTCTTGAAATTAGCTACTTTTAGTTTACTAACACAATACCCTAACAAGTTAATAGAATTTCTTTACCTTTTCTCAAGGAGTAACATTCGATAAATATCTCAGTTGCTTATGTGTTTCGACTCATAATATATAACATTTAAACATCTGCTGTGTAATCTAATTTTGACGGAATAATCTTCAAATGGTTTCATTAAAATAAATACGTTTTTCATTTATTATTAAGAAGGTATAGTTTTCGCATTTCAATATATTTTTTTTTTCTTTTTTGATGCAGAAGTTATTTGTGAGCTTTTTAAAGAATGCGACACCTGTCAAAGATAAAACATTGGACGATATTTCACAAATTGTACTTTTTTAAAGGTTATATTATGTTCTACGTTACAAATTTAAACAGTCACTGTTTTAAAAGCTATACAATGCTAGCTCTTTAAGGATTTACTAAAGATTTCAAAACATTAGCTAATTTTATGGTACGATCTATTTTATGGTCGATTTTCTTTCTGAAAAAAATAAATGCTATTATAGAATTTTAAAAATTTTAAGTATTTTATTTTTAATTTCCACTAAGTTTTTTAATGTTTTTTTTTTTTGTTTTTTATTAATATTAATAAGTTACGTTGTTTTTAAAATTTTAAGTGAAACATTTATTTCACATTAATTATTTGAAAAAAATATAGCTTCACTTTTATACATATTGTCACATTTTCAATCTTAAAAAAAACTTTCAAATGATAGCAATTTTTTTTAATAAAACAGTTTGCTATAGATACGTAAAGTATTGTAAAGCGATGTATTTATTTTAATTTGATTTAACTTGAAATTGATTTTTATCTATATATACGCATTGCATGTTGAACATTTAATCTTGATTAATACTGATACTTTTTTATTTACCACATATAACTGTTATGTCTAGAAGCAAATGTTTGGTACGAAAATGAAAAGAAACCCATTTTTTAGTAATTCAATAAGCTATTTGAACTTGCTGGAATGATATACGAATATTATAGAATCAATAAAATAGCCCTTCCTACGCAACGTAAGATTCAGAAAAAATAACGGGAACAGTGTATGTAAGCAATACAACACTCTAAAATATTTGAAATATATTAAAAATACATAAACTATTAACAAATTCTTCGAAAGTGGAAATAAACTAAGTAAATAAATTATGAAACAGATGAAGAACTACACCGGTTTCTCACATTATTTCTCGAGGAATAAAAGTCCTTTTGAAATCTGTAAGAAAATTAAATATTGACTTCCTTTTGAAATTCCGAGCCCTCTTTCAAAGAGAATAATATTTATCTTCCACCTTGTTCATAATTTTATTATAGTAGTTCATTTTCCTATTTTATCTATCCTTAGGTTTTGTTTGTTTTAGAAATGAAGATTTGAGTGTATTACTTTATTTTGAAAAGGACTAGAAATAGATACGAAAAAATACTTAAAGTTTTAATTATGTTCCCACATGCATATCTTTTCAATTGACTTGATTGGTATTTCTGTTTCATTCGAGAGCGTCGACTTATGAATTATGTAAATCAACATTATGCAATGTTATGAAACGTAGAGAAAGGTAGGTATTAGAGAGGTTGGGAGAATCGTATTCGTGGTAAGGAAATGGATAGGACGATTTGAACAACGAGATTAGATGGACTCTTATATTTTGATGAGAGAGCAAATTTGCACTCAACACTTTATGTCAGAAGATCCCACGGTTACTGAGATTTATTTAGTTCCTTATTCGGATCTATCTTTAGATTTATCAGTTAAAACTCTTAAGTATACTTTAATTGCAAATGCGTGAAAGGATCTGCTCAGTCTATTTGCTTAAAAAAAGGAAACAAATTAAATTATTAAATACTTTTAAATAAAATCCTTAACTCCAATGAAACATTGATTTAAAATTTTTGAAATTAGGAAAAAATAATGTTTCCTGGAAAACAAAATTATGCAAGTTTCTTTTCAAAATTGCATTTGCTACTTTTGAATGGAATACAGAAATTATTAAATGGATTAACTTCAAATATTTTCTCTTGTTTGGCAAATAATGTACAATAATAATATATCTTGATGTTACCAGAACACGGCGTAATATGCATACTAATTTAATGAATTTAATAATTTAATACTGAGCACTTATGAGGGAGTATTACAAAGTCTTAATTATTATGAAGGAATAACTGAGGTAACTGGATAAAAAAACTTATACAGCATAATAATTATTTTTTTATTTACTTGTAGTAAATTAGAGCTTTAAATATTAACTCGCATTTTTCAAGAAGTTTCAGGTGGAATTGTAACCCAACCAACATCATTTCAACAGGTTTTAATTATTTTCCTGAGGAATCGTTAAGTTTTACTTCTAAGAAATAATTGAGATCGAAACTTAATGTTTATTTATAATTTACCCCTACATTAATCCACTTAGAATTCTTCGCCCTTTCTTGACCTAACAAAAACTGTCATTGACAGGTTTTTTCGGCAGATTTTTTTAACTTTAGCTTCTCCATACTGCGGATTATTTCAATCTATGGCTTCCTAAAACCAAACAAATTACCAAGAATAGTTGTAATTTACAACATTATGTACATAAAGATCAATTAATATGCGGAATAAATTTTATACCAATATCGTTGTTATTTCTTAGTAATAATGTAACCTTACTATTCCCCCATATATGCTATTGTTGTAAACAAGCTTTCGATTTCAACTTCTGACACATTACCAAAAAATGATAAAATAATTTATATTCTACATTTCATTTCTTAGTAAACATATTTCTTCATAAAATATTTTGAGAAATATTTATTTCTATATTATCTCATTATTTAGTGATATACATTGATTCATCCAACGTTTGTGTGAAATGAAACAAAACATATGTACTAAAATAAAACGATTCTGTCTTAGAATGTCTTTATGGAGACATTTAGAATCAGAAAATTGCATGTCAGTTAATTCTCCCTATTAATCCATCCTCACATACAGGCCGTAATTTCGTCATTGACAGAAATGCACAAAGGGCCATTCCAGCCATACAATGACCCTCACATCCATTCTCTGTCGTCACATGTACTCCATATGAATACAGAAGTCTCTCATCTCCGAGATAACATCCCATTTCTTTTGTGTTCATCGAGCCAATGTCCAATTGTCTCATTAATTTAGGTTTAGAGTCCATTACCTATATATATATATATATATATATATATATATATATATGGTGGAAGATCAAAGTAGATGGACAATGAAGAAACTCAACTCCGGCGCTCGGTGTAATAAAAGGAGAATAAATTTAGGAAACTCTTTGATTATGTCTTACAACCCAGAAAATGGAAGAATGATGGGTTCATTTCTGCAGTTTCAGTGATTACGAAAAGGAATATTTTAGTTGTGATCAGGAAGTTATGAGTTTGAGAGGAAGTGTTTTCTATTGAAAGTATTTCCTTTGACAATTAGAGTTTTCTACGTAACGCCCGAACATTGGAAACTGGAACATTTGCTTTAATATTGGTACAGATCATTTGCTGCTCATAATTATATTTCAGTTTATGAACGAACTAAAAACATTTAAGAAGTCAAAATTAAGACATAAAGTAAAATTTACTTTGATATTCATAAGGATAACTGTAAAAAAATTAAGTCGGAAAAAATAGTTTTAAATGGATAATTATAAATATTTTTGTTTAGTATAATATCACGTATGTAAAAAAAAAACATTAAGCATTATCTTGTACAATATCATATTTGTTATTCAATGTCTCATAATTCTCTAAATTAAATAAAAAGAAGGGGATATGAAACATTCGATACATATTTGGAGATCTTAAAAAAAAATTAAAAAAATTGTTAAAAATATTTTATTCTGAAAGTACGAAAGACTGACTGATTGTTTATTAATGCCACACTCAGAAGCAACAGCATTAGCAACGGACTATAATTTTCAACCGAAGTCAAGAAGCGAGGACGACATCTGAGCTGAAATCCCACACTACACACTTCCACTTCCTCCCAGCGTGAAGACTTAAGCCTCTACACTTTCAACGTAGATCAGCTGTCTATATCACGGGTTCTTAAAGGCATCATGATTCGAATTCACATCACAAGAAAATCAACGTTGGTCATGGGTTCACGCACATGACCATTCGGCTACTATAGACTAAACTACGAAACAACATATATATTTTTTTTAAAATTCCGTGTACAAATTTTGTAAATATATATATTTCTATTAAAACTTCATCATAGAACTTGTTTTTAAAAGAATGCTAATTCATCAGTTTGTTGAAATAATAGACATGCATATCATTTAAATTTAAAGTATTTGTAGGGAGACGTTTCTATCGTGAATTGTGAGCTATCTATAATACGAAATTATAATAAGTAGAATTTACACTCAAACACATTCTAAACGTTTTTGTCCTTGTTAACTATTTGGTTTTAGAAAGCTATTCATTTAAGATATATTACCTACGGGATATTTAGAAACTAAGCCATTATATAAATTGCTTATATATTCAAATGCATTTTTAATTTCGATGCTATACATTGGAATATATTGTTTTATTTTATTTACTGAAAAACAATTTATTTATAAAATATTTTTATTACATTTTCGATGAATGAAATATTTTTGTATATTCGTTAAATGTTCAATTTTATTTTAAAGAAACTGAAAAAGTAATAGTTATTTAGTATGTTACATGAATACAACAATACACAAACCGAAAATTGAATAAAGAAAATTATTTATTTTTTCTAAAGAGTTTCCGAAAAGAATTCTGGATACAATTTTTGTAATAAATTCTCGTTCAACTTTTCTTATGGATTCCTCCCTATTTTGTAATTCTGAACTCAATAAAATTGAAAATGGGTAAGTAAATATTTATATATTTAACAAAAGATACATGAAAGCATTCAAAGTGTATGTAGCTAATGTATTATTTAAATAATAAAAAGATAGGGAATAGATCAGTCAACACTTCAAACATCCAACACAATATGTACAATAAAGTAATAATAATGGAAAAATATATTATTTGGGACGTCCATTAACTTTTTATATGGTTTCTCCTTCAAACAAACAAACAAAACCTCTTCAAATATGTGTTTCACCAATGTTATTTAAGAAATATAGTATAAAGAAATATATCGAAATACCTGTTTAAATAGTTATTTTTACTTCAGAAATTAAATATTTCCAACAGAAAATAGTTAATTTATTGAGACAATAAGATCAACTATTTGATCTTATTATCTCTGTAAATTCACAATTTTGTGTTGATAATATTTCATTACTTATAACACGAACAGTCTGTTCAATCGACACTAGTTAATAAACTAATGCCAAAGGCATTGTACAAAGTTTTAGAAATACTAGAGGTATCGTAGAGTCTTAATTAACACTATGAAATAACCGAGATATGTGGATGGAATTCATGCTGCATAGGGATTGATACTTATGTACTTAATGTTGAAAATTACAGTTATTCATGTTAATGATTTGTTTACGGTTGG
Source organism: Nephila pilipes (assembly GCA_019974015.1). Lineage (NCBI taxonomy): Eukaryota > Metazoa > Arthropoda > Arachnida > Araneae > Nephilidae > Nephila > Nephila pilipes. The sequence goes on along the minus strand of BMAW01091891.1, from coordinate 27,885 downwards.
AAGGAAGTCGCAGATTGAATTAATTCACAGTGAGGAAAAGAGATTTCAATCTGCTGAATTCTGCAATGAAACCCTTTGAAAGATCAAGAAACACTGGAAGAGATGTATGACTCTGAAGAGTGACTATGTATAGCAGTCGTAAAAATAATAAATATCAATTTTATATATCTATTGTTTTAGTGATATTTTATTATTCTAATAATTAAAATTTAATGATACCCCTGGATTGAATATTTAATCTATACGAAACTACAGGTTACTTCAATCTGCAGGTTCCTGAATCAAACAAATCAGACATTAACAGCTATGATTTATAACATTATGTATATAAGAATCTATTAATATGCAGAATAAATTTTATCCAGTTATATATATCTCGGTTATTTCTTAGTAATGAAGTAACCAAAAAATTAATAAATTAAATTATGCATTCCATCCAAGAGATATTTTTCGAGCAATTTTGTAAGAGTTATTGTAATTGATGTTTCACATTACCCACCCTTATATTAAAAAAATTCGGTAAAAAATTATTCGTAATTTTATTAGATAATGTTTCGAAATTTTCGGTATTTTGGATTATAAAATGAATAGTAAAATTTTGTTTCTGAACTTTAAGTTTTCCGTAGTCAAAAACTCAGATTTTAATGGGGAGGGGGGAGAATTAATTTCCTCCTTAATTTTGGATGAGAATATTTTTAGGATTGTGAATAGTCTTTTCTCCCAACAAATTATGCTCAGAATTACTTTGAATTTTTAAGAAAAATGTTATAAAACAACTTCTTATAATAATTGAAATGTTTCATATAATGAATATATTAAATTGAAAACACTTTATATATTAAATTGAATATATTAAATTTAATGACATTGAATATATTAAACATTGAAT